>REGO01000382.1:699117-847078 GCA_010120015.1 Rhombomys opimus | reverse complement strand
AATCATAAGAAAGAAGGGGAGTTATCCTGATGGGGAAAGGATAGGAGCTCCACAAAGACCAAATATATCTGGGCACAGGGTCTTTTCTGAAACTGACACTCAACCAAGGACCATGTATGGATATAACCTAGAACCTCTGCTCAGATGTAGCCTGTGGTTGCTCAGTAACCAATTGGTTTCCCAAAGTGAGGGGAACAAGGACTATTTCTAACAGGAATTCAATGAAGATACCTGATAAAACAGGATCAGATGAATGGGGGGAGGTCCCCCCATATCAGTGGACTTGGAAAGGGGCACAGTGGTGATGAGGGATGGAGGGAGGAACTAGGAGGGAATGTGGCACGGCTGGGATACAGAATTAATAAAATGTAACTGATAAAAAAAAAAAAAAAGAACCAAAAAAAAAAAAAAAGAAAGCACAAATGGAGGAGACGATGGAGAGGAAGAACTTAGGGAAGGAAACAGGAACTACAGAGTTAAGCATGACCAACAGACTACAAGAGAAGGGAGAAAGAATCTCAGGTGTGGAAGACACAATGGAAGAAATCGATGTATCCATCAAAGAAAATAATAAATCTAAAAAAGTCTTAATACAAACTGTCCACAAAATCTAAGACAACATGAAAAGACAAAAACCTAAGAATAATAGGAATAGAGGTAAAGAAAGATTCCCATCTCCAAGACACAGAAAATATTTTCAACAAAATCGTAGAAGGAAATTTCCCCAACTTAAAGGAGAGGGCTATAAGCATACAAGAGGCCTATAGAACACCCAACAAATTAGATCAGAAAAGAAAATCCTCCCACCACATAATAACCAAAGCAGTAAGTATACAGAACAAAGAGAAAATACTAAAAGCTGAAAGGGAAAGAGGTCAAGTAACATATAATGGCAAACCCATCAGAATCACACCTGACATCTCAACAGAGACTAGAAAAGCCAGAAGGGCGTGGATGGATATCATGCAGACCCTAAGAGAACACAGATGGTAGCCCAGGCTACTAAATCTAGCATCATAGATGAAGAAAACAAGATATTCAATGACAAAAACAAATATCAACAATACCTACACACAAATACATCATTACAGAAGATACTAGAAGGAAAAATACAACCCAGAAAAGCTAACTATGTTCAGGTAAACACAGGAAATAAATAACATCACTACAGCAAAACTAAAAGTAGCCAAGCACACAAACACACTACCACAACCAACATAAAAAGATAAGGATCTAACAACCACTGGTCATTAATCTCTCTCAACATCAAAGAATTCAACTCTCCAGTAAAAAGACACAGATTAACAGAACGAATGCATAAACAAGACTCAACAATCTGTTGCATTTAAGAAACACACCTAAGTCACAAAGATAGATATTACCTGAGAGTAAATATCTGGAAGACAGTTTTACAAGCAAATGGATGCAAGAAACAGGCAGAAGTAGCCATTCTAATATCTAATAAAATAGATTTTCAACCTAAATTAATCAAAAGAGATGGAGAAGGTCATTTTATACCCATCAAAGGAAACTTCCACTAAGAAGACATCACAATTCTGAACATCTATGCCCCAAATACAAGGGGACCCACATATGTAAAAGAAACATTAATAAAACTTAAATAATACATAGATCCCCACACATTAAGAGAAGGAGGTTTCAACACCCCATTTCAACAAAACTGAAATTAAACAAAGAAATAATGACTCTAACAGAGGTCATGAATCAAATGTACTTAACAGACATCTACAGAACTTATCATCCAAACGCAAAAGAATTTATCTTCTTCTCAGCACCACCATGGAACTTTCTCCAAAATAGACCATATAGTTGGTCACAAAGTAAGAAGATACAAGATTGAAATAATCCCTCGTATCCTGTCTGACCATCATGGACTAAAGCTGGACCTCAAAAACAACAGAAATAGCAAAAAGCCTACACTCACATGAAAACTGAACAACTTGTTACTCAATGACAGTTGTATCAGGGAAGAAATAAAGAAAGAAATTAAAAGACATCCTAGAATTCAATGAAAATGAAGGCACAACATACCAAAACTTATAGGACACAATGAAAGCAGTGCTAAGAAGAAAGTTCAGGGGCAGGAGAGGTACCTCAGAGGTTAAGGGCACTGACTGCTCTTCCAAAGATCCTGAGTTCAATTCCCAACAACCACATGGTGGCTCACAACAATCTATAATGTTATTTGGTGCCCTCTTCTGGTGTATAGGTGTACATGCAGACACAACTCTGAATACATAATAAATAAACCTTAAAAAAAAAATAACGTGAGGAAAGTTCATAGCACTAGTGCCTTCAAGAAATTCGAAAAATCTCATACAAGTAACTTAACGGGTCACCTGAGAGCCCTAGGGAAAAAAAAGAAGCAAACATACCCAAGAGGAGAAAATGGCTGGAAATAATCAAACTCAGCACTGAAATTAATTAATTAAAAACAAATAAAACAATTTAAGAACCCACTAATCCAATAGTTGGTTTTTTTTTTTTTTGAGAAACTCAACAAGATAAACAAATTCTTAGCCAAACTAACTAAAAGCTAGAGAGACACTATCCAAATCAATAAAATCAGAAATGAAAAGGGAACATAACAACAGACACTGAGGAAATCCATACAATCATTAGGTCTTACTTAAAAAGCCTATATGTCACAAAATTTGAAAATCTAAATGAAATGGACAATTTTTTTGATAGATTCCACTTACCAAAGTTGTATCAAGACCAGGTAAATAAATTAAGTAGTCCTATATTCCCTAAGGAAATGGAAGTGGTCATCAAAAGTTTCCCATCCAAAAGAAGTTCAGGGCCAGGTAGTTTCAGTGCAGAATTCTACTGGACCTTCAGAGAAGAGTTAACATCAATACTCCTCAAACTATTTCACAAAATTAAAACAGAAGGAACATTGCCACACTCACTCTATGAAGCCACAGTCGCATTAATACCTAAACCTCACAAAGACCCGACAAAGAAAGAGAATTTCAGGCCAATCTCCCTTATAAACATTGATGCAAAAATACTTGCAAATCAAAGAACACATCAAAGATATCATTCACTATGACCAAGTAAGCTTCATACCAGGCATGCAGGGGTGGTTCAATATACAGATCCATCAGTATAATCCACGATATAAACAAACTGAAAGAAAACAACCACATGATAATCTCCTTAGATGCTAAAAAGCATTTGACAAAATCCAACATCCATTCATGTTTAAAAGCCTGGAGAGATCAGGGACAAAGGCACTTACCTAAACATAGTAAAAGCAATATACTGAAAGCCTTTAGCTAACATCAAACTAAACAGAGAGAAACTTATATCTATCCTACTGAAATCAAGGACAAGGCAAGGCAACCCAACCTCTCATATCTCTTCAACATAGTTCTTGAAGTCCTGGCTAGAATGGGATTCTGTTTGGAAAGGAAGAAGTCAAAGTATCACTATTTGCAGATGATATAATAGCAGACATGAATAAGCCCAAAAATTGTACCAGGGAACTCCTATGGCTGATAAACACCTTCAGCAAAGTATCTGGATACAAAATTAAAAAAAAAATCAGGAGGCCTCCTGTATACAGAAGACAAATGGGCTGAGAATGAAATTATGGAAACAATACCCTTCACAATAACCACAAAGGACATAAAGTACCTTGGTGTAATGCCGGAGCCAACCGGGCAAAGTCAAATGGTTCTTGAGTTGGGTGTGAGGATTAAAATTAATAAAATAAACACACAGCACACAGGAAGCTTTTTAAAGGTCCAGACTCGACAGCCATAGCAAAAGGCAGACTGCTGCAGCAAGCATTGCCAGCAGCCAGTCTCAAGACTCTGCCTGCCTCCTCTGCCTCCAGCCTTCTGACCACTTTATTTTTTGAGGAGTTATCTTTTTCCAGTAAAACATCTCAGAACAATAGGTTAATTTGCACAAGGAGCCTGAGGAAGAGGTGTAACCCTCACAAGCTATCCCACCTGTTGTCACAAACAAAAGGAGATGGATTTGCAAGTTCTTCTCTGCCATTAGTAAAGGCCTCCTAAAAGCCATCTCTCTGCCGAGATTTAAACATCAAAGCTAGCCACTGAGTCACTGCTCCAACAGTGTAACTCTAACCAAGCAAGTCAAAGACTTGTATGAAAAAAAGTTCAAGTCTCTGAAGAAAGAAATTGAAGAAGATATCCGAAGATAGAATGATCTCCCATGCTCAAGGCATGGCAGTATTAACATAGTAAAAATTGCCATCTTACCAAAAGCAATATGCAGATTCAATGCACTTCCCATCAAAATACCAGCACAATTCTTTACAGATCTTGAAAGAAAAATTCTCAACTTCATAAGGAATAACAAGAAACCCAGAATTGCAAAACAATCATCTACAATAAATGATCTTCTGGAGGTCTCTCCATTCCTGATCTCAAGCTGTACTACAGAGAAGCAGTAATAAAAACTGCATGGTACTGGCATAGAAACAGGCTCTTGGATCAATGGAATCAAATAGAAGACACAGAATTAAAGCCACACACTTATGGACACCTGATTTGACAAAGATACCAACAACATACAATGGAAAAAAAAAGACGATAGCATCTTCAACAAATGGTGCTGGTCTAACTGGATATCTACATGTAGAAAACTATAAATAGATCCATACTTATTACCCTGTCAGGTGGATCAGACCTCAATATAAAATAAGACATACTAAATATCTTGTTAGAAAAAGTGGGAAGAGCCTCATTGGCCCAGGAGACAACTTCCAGAAAAGAACACCAATAGCACAGGCTCTAAGATCAAAAACCAATAAATGGAACCTCATGAAACTGAAAATCTTCTGTAAAGCAAAGGACACTGTTGTTAGAACAAAACGACAACCTACAGACTGGGAAAATATCTTCAGAAACCCTGCAAATGACAGAGGGCTAATATCAGGGAAATATAAAGAACTCAAGGAGTAAAACAGCAACAAATCAAGTAATCTAATTTAAAAATGGGGTACAGAGCTAAATAGAGAATTCTCAATAGAGGAATGCTGAATAGCAAAACAACAAGAACAACAAAACACTTAAAGAGAGGTTCAGTATCCTTATTCATCAGGAAAATGAAAATCAAAACGACCCTGAGATTTTACCTTAAACCTATCAGATTGGCTAAAATCAAGATCTCAAGTGACAACACATGATGGAGAGGATGTGGAGAAAGGGGAACCCTCCTCCATTGCTGGTGGGGATGTCAACTTGTACAACCATTTTGGAAATCAATCTGGTGCTTTCTCAGATAATTAGGAATAGTGCTACCTCAAGATCCAGCTATATAACCCCTAAGCATATATCAAAAATATGCTCAAGTCTACAAAAAGGACATTTACTCAACCATGTTGGTAACAGCCTTATTCATAATAGCCAGAATCTGGAAACAACCCAAATTCTCTCACTTTAGGAATGGATACAGAAATTGTGGTACATTTACACAATGAAATGCTACTCCGCAATTAAAAACAGGAAATCATCAAATTTGCAGGCAAATAGTGGGAATTAGAAAAGATCATCCTGAGTGAGCTATCCCAGAAGGAGAAAGACACACATGGTATGTACTCACTTATAAGTGGTTTTAGATATATAATATAGGATAAACATACTAAAATCTGTACACCTAAAGAAGCTAAGCAAGACTGAGGACCCTGGGTAAGATGATCAATCCTCATTCATAAAGGCAAATGAGATAGACATAGGAAGAAGGTGAAAACAAGGAATAAACAAGGAACCTACCACAGAGGGCCTCTGAATGACTTTACCCAGCAGGGTATTAAAGCGGATGCTGAGACTGCCAAACTTTGGGCAGAGTGCACGGAATTTTGTGAAAGAAGGTGGATATATAAAGACCTGGAAGGCTCTGGAGCTCCACAAGGAGAGCAAAAATCTGGGCCTAGGGGTCTTTTTCCGATATTGATACTCCAGCCAAGGACCATTCATGGAGATAACCTAGACCCCTTTGCACAGAGGTAGCCTGTGGAAGCTCAGTCTCCAAATAGTCTCCCTAGTAAGAGGAACCAGTGCTGACTTTGACATCAAATCTGTGGCTGGCTCTTTGATCACCTTCCCCTGAGGAGGGAGCAGCCTTACAGGCTACAGAGGAACACTATGACAGACAGTCCTGATTAGATCTGATAGATGAGGGTCAGGTGGAAGGGGAGGAGTTCCTCGACTATCATTGGACTGGGGAAGGGGCATGGGAGGAGATGAGGGAGGGAAGGATGGCAGTATTAGGAGGGGATGAATGTGGAGCTAGAGCTGGGAGACAAAGTGAATAAATTGTAATACATAAAAAATTATTATATTATATTATATTATAATTGTATTAAAGAAAATAAAAAATAAAAAATATGCTTTATAATTAGTGTATGTGATCTATGTAAGAAGCAAGTATTATTTTCTAAATTTCTAGTGTTAAATTAACACAGGTATTTTGTGGTAGGTTGGGAACAGGTGTTGAGGAGAAAAGGGACATCTGACAATCAAATGTTATACTGGAACTTATTAACACAAAGTATTTTGCTTTTTTTTTGCCATGGCTATTTCGTTTTTTTTTTTTTTTTAAGTCTTATTAAGTAACCCAGGATGGTCTCAAACTGACAATAATATTATTTTCTTAGATTCCTAAGTGCTAGGATGGGCCATGATGTCTGGATTAAAATGAATTAAAAATTAATTGGATTAAAATTATTTTCTCAGCTGGGAGGAGATTCATGCCTTTAATCTCGGGAGTCAGGAGGCAGAGGCAGGTGAATCTCTGAGTTTGAGGCAAGCTTCTTCTACAGAGTGAGTTCCAGGACAGTAGGGATACACAGAGAAATCCTCTCTCTCTCTCTCTCTCTCTCTCTCTCTCTCTCTCTCTCTTTCAAATGATGTCAGTATAGTTTGAGCAAAGCTATCTTTCTCTTCCCAGTCTACAGTGTAGTACAGAACATAGTAGTTGCAGCCAGTTGGGCCCTCTCACTTTTCCTGATACTCCTTTTCTTTCTTTTCTTTCCTTTTTTTAAAATTAATTCAATTTTTAATTATTGTAAGGGTTAAAGAATAAAAGGCTAGGACTGCTTACGTAGAGTATATGAAGTCAGCATCATGTCTTTTTATGTCTGGCTCACATTACTTTTATTTTTTTAATTTTTAACAATGTATTCACTTTTTTAAATTTGTTTTTAAAGATTTTATTTATTTATTTTGAATGCTCTATCTGTATGTACTCCTATATGCCAGAAGACAGCAGTAGAAGGTATAGATGGTTGTGAGCTACCACATGGTTGCTGGGAATTGAAATCAGAACCTCTTAGAAGAGCAGTCAGAGCTCTGAACCACTGAGCCATCTCTCCAGCCCAATTTATTCACTTTTTATCCTCATCCCCTCTGAATCATGCCCTCCCTCCTTCTTCTCCTCCCATTTAACTCCCTTAGTCCACTGATACGGGGATCCTCCACTCCTTCCATCTGACCCTAGCCTATCAGGTCTCATCAGGACTATTCACATTATCTTCCTCTGTGGGCTGGTAAGGCTGTCCTTTCCCCTCAGAGGGAGGTGATCAAAAAGCCAGCTACTGAGTTCATGTCAGAGACAGCCCTTGTTTCCCTTCCTAGGGTACCCACTTGGACAATGAGCTGCCATAGGCTACATCTGTGCAAGGATTCTAGGTTATCTCCATGCATGGTCCTTGGTTAGAGTATCAGTCTCAGAAAAGACCCCTCGTCCCAACATTTCAGTTCTGTTGCTCTCCTTGTGGAGCTCCTGTCCCCTCCAAGTCTTTCTATCTTCCCCTTCTTTCATAAGATTCCCTGCACTCTGCCCAAAGTTTGGCTATGAGTCTTGGCATATGTTTTGATACCCTGCTGGGTAGAGTCTTTCAGAGACCCTCTGTGGTAGGCTCTTGTCCTGTTCCCTGTTTTCTCCCTCTTCTGATGTCTATCCCATTTGCCTTTCTGAATTAAGACTGAACATCTTACCCAGGGTCCTCGGTCTTGCTTAGCTTTTTTAGGTGTACAGATTTTAGTATGATTATCCTATATTATATGTCTAACATCCACTTATAAGTGAGTATATATTATATGTGTCTTTTTGCTTCTGGGGTAGCTCACTCAGGATGGACTTTTCTAGTTCCCACACTTTTCCTGAAAATTTGATGATTTCCTTGTTTTTAATTGCTGAGTAGTATTCCATTGTGTAAATGTACCACAATTTGTGTATCCATTCCTCAACTGAGGGACATCTGGGTTGTTTCCAGATTCTTGCTATTATAAATAAAACCGTTACCAACATGGTTGAGTAAATGTCCTTGTTGTATACTTGAGCATCTTTTTGATATTTACCTAGGATTGCTATAGCTGGATCTTGAAGATCTTTGAAAAATCAACCAACCAAAAAAACAAAAGAAACAAACAAAAAATGAACTAATGAGTCTTATAATTGGAAATATATAAGTAATTATCTACCTCAACACATGTAATTGGCACTTTGATATAAGGTTTAAACAAGGTACAGAACTCATAGGCTAATCTGACAATGTACAATGGGTTAGTTCAATTTTCTTACATCTTGTTGAGGTTACACCTAGCAGCAGAGTGAAACACATGCTGAGATTCACACTCAAACACTGGATGAAGCAAAGGGAGTCCTGTAGAAAAGTGGAGGGGGGGACATAGAAGGCGGTGACAGGAAGCATAGTGGTGACAGGAACTCCACAGGAAGATCAACAGAGCCAAATAACGAGGGCTTTTGGGGACTGAACCACCCAACCAAGAATGGTGGGTAGACTGGACCTACGCAGATGTAGCCAATGGGCAGCTCAGGCTTCATGTGGGCTCCCTAGTAAGGAAAGTCGGGCCTGTCTGTGACATGGACTGCTTTTTGATCACTCTCCCCTGGCAGGGCCGCCTCAGCAGACCAGAGGGAAGAGCATGCACTCAGTCTTGACTTGAAGAACTGGGGTACATTGTTGGTGGGGGTGTGGTGTCCCATTTTCTGTGAA
Organism: Rhombomys opimus; assembly: GCA_010120015.1. NCBI lineage: Eukaryota > Metazoa > Chordata > Mammalia > Rodentia > Muridae > Rhombomys > Rhombomys opimus. Next base: position 838,059 of record REGO01000382.1, on the reverse strand, counting down.
ATAGGTGAGGGTTGATGGGGGAAGAGAGAGGGAGAGTGGGACCTGGAAGAGAGGAGGGAGAGGGCTAGGAGCAGGATGTAAAGTGAATAAATTAATTAATTTAAGAAATAGAACTCTAAAATTCTCCATCCCTATCCTGAAAGGCAAAGAGGACAGACATCAGAAGAAGAAGAAAACAGGAAACAACCTAGAAACCTGCCACAGCGGGCCTCTGAAAGGCTCTGCCCTGCAGACTATCAAAGCAGACGCTGAGACTTATGGCCAAGTGTTGGGCAGAGTGCAAAGAATCTTATGTAAGAAGTGGGAAATAGTAAGATCTGGAGAGGACAGGAACCCCACAAGGAGTACAACAGAACCAGAACACAGGGGTCTTCCCAGAGACTCATACTCCAACCAAGTACCAGGCATGGAGATAACCTAGAACCCCTGCACAGATGTAGCCCATGACAGTTTAGAGTCCAAGTGGGTTCCATAGTAATGGGAAGAGGGACTGCCTCTGACACAATCTGATTGGCCTGCTCTTTGATCACCTCCCCCTGAGTGGGGAGCAGCCTTACCAGGCCACAGAAGATGATAATGCAGTCACTCCTAATGTGATCTGATAGACTAAGATCAGAAGGAAGGAGAGGAGGACCTCCCTTATCAGTGGACTTGGGGAGGGGCATGGGTGAAGAAGGGGGAGGGAGGGTGGGACTGGGAAGGGAGGAGGGAAGGGCTTATGGGGGGATATAAAGTGAATAAAGTGTAATTAATAAAATAAAATTAAATTAAAAAAGAAATAGAACTCATGGGTTGTTGTTTCTTTATTCATTCAACATGAAAGAAATTATTTGTGAAGCTTATTAGAACATTCTGGACAAAATGCTTCCTGCCTTCCAGGTGTCTGCTGGCAGTGTGCTCACTGGGGCTTGGCCCTGCCATGAGGAGGCTGCAGCTGTGAGCACCTATTCTCTACATGACACTTGGCAGATACGTGATCATAGGCAAGTCTTCAAGGCTCCTTATGGCCTGATCCCGAAGTTTCTTCTCATTGCCTCTTTTCATCATCAAACTTTCTAGGGATCACTTATGACTTGACAGTATAAGCGGGATGTGCTCAGCAACCCTAGTGAGAAATAAGTGGTTCCCTTCATGAGCTTCACAATGCTTCACAATGCTATGGCCATTAAAACCTATTTAATGATTTTCTTGAAGTATATATCAACGTTTTTCATGAAATAATGTATTAAATGAGAAATAACAGCCACATCACTGAAACTGTGAATTGCATTAGATGATATCCCTGCCTAAATTATTTGCTGGTAAGTTATTTTAATAAATGAGACCAGACAGGCATCGTTGCCATGTTTATGCAAATAGAAACGAATAATGCTTGACAGTCGCTGTAATGTCTACAGATATAGCACAAGTTAAGTCTCTCAAAAAGCCACAGAATTGTCATTTTTGTTATACCTACTAATATCAGAGAAGAGGGTAAAACACTGTTTTTTATTAATATGCCAATCTTTAAAGTACATTTAAAAACAATGTATCACTTTGAGAAGTGAAAGTCACATAAGTCCTATAAGTCTATGTGAAACTACATCTGGACTGGGCATAATTAACCTAGTTTTCTTTTTCAATCATATATACTGGTACATGTACATGTACATATGTGTGCATGCTCCTGGGATCTAATGTATTAAGCAACTAAAGAGCGTATTTGTCAAGACTAACAGTTTACTTACTAAGACTCACTGCACCAACCTTGTTTTATGTCCACAACCAACTCAGAGCTGCAGTGTCACAAACTGCCCCTTCTTAATTGTTCCTCTGTCTTGAAAGATCTGTCTCTAGGCTGCATAGCCTGTACACTGCACCTGTCTTCTCATCTGGAAATAACAATTCAAAGTGGTCCACTCCCTTGTTGCAGTAAGTCTGACAAACTTTCCTTTGCTTCATAACAGATTTTTCTGTTGGACTTCAGGGCAGTGGATAGGCAATATCACTTATTAAGAAGGTTGTGTTGGCTTCTAGTGGGCAGGGATGGAAGTGAGGGAAGACCCACTTTTTCTCAAGGGGCTGGACACCAAGAGTTTTACCATCTCCAGTGAGAACATGGGCAACAAAAAATGAGCTTTCTCCTCTTTCTCCTTTTCCTCCTTCTCCTCTTCCTCTTCTTCCTCCTTCTCTTCCTTCTCCTCCTCCTGTTTCTTTTCCTCCTCCTCCTCTTCCTTCTCCTTCTCCTTCCTTTGGTAGGGGTATGGGATCTGGAGAGGTTTCTTTTTTCTTTTTTTTTTTAATTTTATTTTTTTCTTATCAGTTACATTTTATTAACTCTGTATCCCAGCCATGTGCCCCTCCCTCATTCCCTCCCAGCCCCTCCCTCCCTCCCTCATCTTCACCGTGCCCCTTTCCAAGTCCACTGATAGGGTGGGACCTCCTCCCCATTCATCTGATCCTGTTTTATCAGGTATCTTCAGGACTGGCTGCAAAGCCCACCTCTGTGGCCTAACAGGACTGCTCCTCCCTTGGGGGGTGGGGAGGCCAAAGAGCCAGTCATTGAGTTCCTGTTAGAAATAGTCCTTATTCCCCTCACTTTGGGAAACCAATTGGTTACTGAGCTACCACAGGCTACATCTGAGCAAAGGTTCTAGGTTATATCCATACATGGTCCTTGGTTGAATTTCAGTCTCAGAAAACACCCTGTGCCCAGATATATTTGGTCCTTGTGGAGCTCCTATCCTTTCCCCATCAGACTAACTCCCCTTCTTTCTTATGATTCTCTGTACTCTGCCAAAGGTTTGGTCATGAGTCTTTGCTTTGAAAACACTGCTAGTTAGAGTCTTTCAGATGCGCTCAGTAGACTCCTGTCATACGTTCAATGAACATCCCATCTGTCTTTCTAAACAAGGATTGATCATCTTACCCCATGTCCACTCTTTATTTGTAATAGCCAGAATCTGGAAACAACCCAGATGTCCATCAAAGGAGGAATGGGTACAGAAATTGTGGTATTTTTACACAATGGAATACTACTCAGCAATCAAAAAGGAGGAAATCATGAAATTTGCAGGCAAATGGTGGGATCTAGAAAACATCATTCTGAGTGAAATATCCCAGAAGGAGAAAGACAAACACGGTATATACTCACTTATATAGCCCTATAAGATATGATAAACATAATGAAATCTATACACCTAAAAAAGATAATCAAGAGAGTGGAGAGGTTTCAAGGGTAGGGGGCAGACCTGGAAAGTGAATGTGCTCAGAGTTCATGATGTGGAATTCCCAAACAATAAATTAAAAACATTATGAATAAAGAAAAAAGAAGGTTGCCTTTGATGCTACTAAGAGACAGGAGATCTGCATGAGTACCACATTCCTTTGTTGCTGTCAACATGTATTCCACTTGTACACAGATAAACGTGAACATATACAGAAGAAGGCAAACAAAACAAGCACATTCTAGCCACCCAGTGGAATGTTCTCTGATGCAGGAAGATCAGAAAAAAGATGTGAAATAACACATCAGTAGAAAACTTAATGTCATATTAGGAAATTGTGATATTAAAAGTGATAGTACTTCCATTGTTTTTGTGGAACTAAAATATGGAGAAATTTTAACTAATTATATTATACTCTATAACATTATACATATAAAGACTTAGTTAAACAGACAGATTGGCAGATTGACTTTCCTTCTCTGCTATCTTCATAATAAGTTTTTATGAAGTGGTATTTGCTTTAAAATATTCTATTACTTTTAAATTATTTATATGCATGTATGTTTGTGTGGAAGTATGTACACATGGGAACAGGTGCCAAGGAATTTGGATCCCCTGAAAATGCTTTTACAGGAGGTTATGAGCCACCTGACATGGATGTTGGATACCAAACTTGAGTGCAGTAGCAGAATAGTAAGTGCTCTTAACCAAGCTAAATAAGTCTTCAACTGCACCATTTATTGCACACCACACCACCTCCACACACCCCTCTATATCTAAAGGCATTTTGGCTTCCATTGACTTCCATATCCAATAAATTAAAAAGGTGCTGACAACAATGCTCTAGGTTAAGAACATTATGGGCTCTTTCAGAGACTGAAGCAATAAACACAGAGCCTTCAGGAGTCTGTGCCAGGTCCTCTGAATAAATGTTTTGGCTGTTTGGTGTTTTGTGGGACTCCTAACAGTGGAAGTGGGCGTGTCTCTGATTCTTTGGATTGATCTTGGAACTTTTTCTTCCTGTTGGATTGACTAGTCCATTCTCAATATAGAAAGGCCTTGTCTTAGTGTACCTTGTTTCATCCTTTTGGCTGTTGTCTCCTAAGAGCTTGCTCCTTTCTCAAGGGAGTTGAAGGGAGAGTGGATCTGGGGGAAAGGAGAGGTGCAGGAGAGCTGGGAAGAGTGGAGGGAAGAGAAACTGTGGTCTGGTCTGGATGTATTGCGTGAAAGAAGAATCTGTTTTCAATTAAAAAAGAGAAATAAAATTGTATTCCTGAAAAGTAAGAGGTTTCTTTCTTTTTCTTTCTTTTCTTTTCTTTTCTTTTCTTTTCTTTTCTTTTCTTTTCTTTTCTTTTCTTTTCTTTTCTTTCCTTCCTTCCTTCCTTCCTTTCTTTCTTTTTTTCTTTCTTTCTTTCTTTCTTTCTTTCTTTCTTTCTTTCTTTCTTTCTTTCTTCCTTTCTTTCTTTCTTTCTTTTTTTCTTTCTTTCTTTTGGATGAGGAGAGTGGATACTGACTCTAGGCAAGGATTTGGAGTAATGTCCCTCCCAGTGAGAAATGTTTGTTCATTCCTTACCAGAAGACTAAATCTTTATGATCTTCGGTTCAGTCACAGTGGGGAAAGTGAGAGAAGGAGCATGGGTGCCATAGCTCTTACTTATAACCTTCAAACCCTATGAACTGAACAAAGCATTCCTATACCTTTCCCATACATGCAACCCTGCTCTCCCAGGTTACATACCAATGTTGAAATAACAGAAAGACCCCTCCGTTCATTTTGTTTCCCAAATATCTATTTGAAAGAGATTGCTCACATCAAGTCTGTGCTTATCATTCACTGAAAAGTGTTTACTGAGACTGGTGTATTCAGGTAAAAGGAGGCTCTTAAAGTAATGACATTTGTATTTCAGTATATAAAGGTGGATTCCCACAAACAAGTATGTATATCGTTCTGCTTATTTTATAGAGTTACTACATTGTAAGTCTAGTCTTCTCTAAAATGTAAATGGAAAGTTGTTTGCTGCTCCTGGTGTTTATACAAGGCCTATTGTGGTTTTTGTTAAATCCAGATGAAAGTGCATAGAATATTTTACTTTCCAAAGCAAGATTAGAACTCTGATTTGCAGGGGATTAGCAACCTCCCAAACTTGTCCCTCCCACCTTCACCCTTTGATCACAATAGCTAAATTATCCTAGGCCTAAGCCATCTGTCTAGATTTTCTCATGGTACCATTAAATGAGAATTTGTTGGTGGGCTATTTTTATTTTTAGCCACATTAAAGCCAGCTGCAAAGTCCTCAGTTTTCAGGATATTAACTTTTATGCAGGGCACGGATTTGTGCCTTCTCTGGTTTATAAGGTTCCTACTTGTGAGGCAGTTAATTAATGGAATCCTCATCCTCCCAGAGCTGTGCTTTATTGTCTCACAGGCACACATGGAGGCTAGAGCTGAACTTTGGAGCCATCTTAACTCTGTATTCTTCTTACTTTTTAAATAAAGTTCGCTTGAGAGTTTTCATAGAAGGATAAACCTATGTGACAGTGCATGGTCACATAGGGTGGGGTTGAGGAAATCAAGTTAATGCTCCGTGTTATACTCTTGAGGTAACTCACATTTACTTCAAGTGGTTGTGATTAAATCATATTTAAATATACTTAATCTATTCTACCTCTATCTAATTCATCTCTTATTCTATGCTTGTATTTGCTTCTTCTTTTTTCAGTTCTTATCTCCTTTTCAAATATTGAAGAAATAAAAATATATGCAATTAAATCATTTCTTATTTTATTGTATCCCTGCCAAAAGATCCTATCAGTAAAAACTCATTCAAATATCTCATTAAAATTCAGTCCCCAGATGAGCAAGCTTAATTGGCATGAAGTCAAGATACATAATAATTTAAATTATAAAGTTCCAGAAACAGTAGATTATGATGAATGACATCTCTTTACTCGGTGTAGTTCCATTTTGTTGAAGTTATAATTAAATACTCTACATTTTTGCTGACCCCATAGTGCTTTTTTCCCACTTAGAACATCTTAAATACCCTTTGATTTATTTGCATTGGGAAACAGGAAGATTAAGATTTTCTTTAACCAAAAATTTGAGATCACATTTAACAATATTGTGATAAATTATTCTATTGGTATAATGTTCTTTTAAAATGTGTATGCCTTACCCTTGTTAATTCAAATGCTGATTTCCCCACCCCCAACTCTCTGGTTTCATCTGGATATTGCATTGTGATACTCACTATAAGCATCCTGTCTCAACATTGTGTAAACAGGACACAAATAAAGCAACTCGATACAATGTTGTGCAAAGGGAGGAGCAGAGGACAGGAAAAAGGGGAAGAGCTAGAGAACAGGAAAGGAGTGGGAGGAGAAGGAGGAGCGAGGAGAGCAGAGCTGGAGGAGAGATTTTGGAGGATGTAGAGCATGAACCAAACCTAAGATTTCACAAAAAGCAAGTATAATGTGGGAAATCTAAATGTTAGGAAACTGAGGGCTTGGAGGTTTAGGAAGGAGTAAATATTGCCCAGCATTGTGTTCTAGGTTAACTAAAAGCCCAGTCTCTGTGTGGTGATTTGGTTATACAGCTGTTTAAGACTAACAGCAAGCTTTACCAGAAGATAAACCAGTAGTAAATATTAATCGTCTCTTACAACACCCCATAGTGCTTTTTTCCCACTTAGAACATCTTAAATACCCTTTGATTTATTTGCGCTGGGTAACAGGAAGATTAAAGTTTTCTTTAACCAAAAATTTGAGATCACATTTAACAATATTGTGATAAATTATTCTATTATTTAACATAGACAGCTTTGTACAGAATAACAAATAGCAGTCAAAAACTTTTCAGTAATTCAAAATTTAATAATTTTGTGTGCAAATGTTACAAGTATGAGGGAGAATTTGAGATTGATTAGTTAACTCACCAAAACAACATGTGATAGGAACCAGAAACTAAGGGTTACTTTAAGACTTAAGAGAAACACAGAAAGACTGCACAGTCATTATTATCCTGCATATCTATGCTAATGGTTCTCAACCTTCCTAATGCTGCAACAGTGACCCTCAACCGTGAAATTATTGTGTTACTACTTCTTAACTGTAATTTTGGTACTGTTGTGAACCATAACGTATATATCTAATATGTAGGATGCAATCTATAGGTTGAGAACCCCTACGCTTTGGTATCATTCGTATAACATGTTTGTTCTCTGTACTTATTGATCTTGGATGATATGACTCAATAGTACAGAAGTCGTTGGGGGAATACAGTTTTAAAAGCCTCAGAAAAAGTTTATAAGTCAATGAAAGTCAGCACACTACATAACACTGGCACCATGATTTGCATTTCCCCCCAAAATTGAAAATATTTTATCTTATTTAAGTTGTGATGATGTTGTGTTTGACAGTTCATCGCACTGGAAAATGAATTGTAAGCACTGAACACTGAACAGTGCCATTTCAATCTAGGGATACTTGCACTGTACATGTACCTCTTTTTTTTCCCATTCACTTAATGCTTTTGTTTAAAATTATTTTCTACATCCATGAAAAATGAGTTTCTTTAAAAACTTTTTTGTATTAATGCTTTATAGAACTGGTCACAGTAAAGTAGCTAATTAATTCAAAAGACTTGGAGTATATTCCTCACTCTCCAACACACTAGCTGGACATTAACCATAGTGTTAGTAGAATAAAAATTTGTCTAGTAATTGCAGAAAATAATGTGTTTTTCCTCAAGAAATTAAAGTACAATTGTCCTGTGATGTGGCCGTTCCATTAATGTGGAATACCTCAAGGAAAACAGACCAGTGTGTCAAAGGGACAAAGGGACATCTGTGTTACTAGGCTTCCTAAAGACTATTCACAATAGCAAAAAATAAAAAAAATAAAAAATAAAGGAAACATCCTAAGCATCTATCAAATGTGATGTGGTGTGTGTGTGTGAGAGTGTGTGTGTTATTCAGTTATGAAACACATTGATCTCAGAGTCTCAGAGGACTGTACAGCAGAATGTTAGATATTCTGAATGTTAAATATCCTGAGGGGAATAGAAGAAAGGGAGAAAGAGAGGAACACTGACCAATAGGTACTAAGATACTATTCAGAAGAGATGTAGGCACTGTGGTTTGGCACAATATGGTGAGTGCTGATAACTACTATCTGGGCCCATGGGGGCTCATAAACACCGAACCACCAACCAAAAAGCATGCATGGGAAGGATCAAGGTCCTTACACATGTGTAGCTTGTTTTTTAAGTGGGTCCCTAACACATGGAATGGAGGCTATCTCTGACTCTATTGCCTGCCTTTGGATCCCTTTCCCATAGCTGAGTACATTGTCTGGCTTTACTGGAAGAAGAAGTGCTTAATCCCTCTGAAACTTAATGTGCTATATTGGGTTGGAACTCATGGGAAGACTGACTCCCCTTCTCTGAAGAGAAAAGGGTAGAAAGTTGGGGGAGGGTGTGTGAGGGTGGGACTAAGAGGAGGGAGGGAGTGCAATCAGGCTGTAAAGTGATTAAATAAATAATGAAAAAAATAAAAATAACAGAATACTAAAGGGCCAGACATAGTGGTGAATGCCTTTAAACCCAGCACTCAGAAGGCAAAGGTGGATTTCTGAGTTCCATGTGATTTACAGAGAGAGTTCTAGGTCAGCCAGGACTATACAGAAAACAAAAAAAAAAAAGAACAAAACAAAACAAGCAAACAAAAAACTAAAGGAAAGCACTTTGAACGTTTTCATAAATTAATAATGTATTTGAAGAGGTACATTTTATGCTGATAGAAATATACATTAGAATATTTATGCTAATTTAAATAGTACACATTAAATACATGTGTCAACTTATCACATGGCATCTCAAAATATGTACAATTTATATGCCAATACTATTAAAAATAGAAAAAGAGAAAAATAATGACAAGCATATGTCCCCCTGTATTAAAACAAAAATAAATTAAAAAAAAAAAAACATTAACAACTAAAACCTCCCAGGGAAAGCTGGCTAAATGGTTACAGAGGTAGACTATAGAGGGCTGGTCAGAGAGAAAGAGCTCATTTAGAAAATAATATGAAAGCACAGATAGTTCCCAGGCTTCCCCATTTTTATGAAATTCTAGGCAAACTTAGGGCTAGTGGACAATTTTTGTTGTTAATATCAGACCTCCAACGGTAGTTAAACCAACTCAAAAGTGAGTCTTTCCCTCTTAGACAGCTACAAAGGTGGCTCTTACTATGTTGGCTCAGGGTAGCTTAATTCTGAAATCCTTCCATAAAAAAAGTCTATGGAAAGTCTGATAGTAACTAGTAGCAAGCAGGCATGTAGGAGACACTGCTTTAATAGACAATTTTTAAACTTGTCCAGCAGCAATAGTGATTCTATTAGATGTAAGCATCGACATGTCATACCTTTTAAAAGGTTTTCAAAATATTTAAATTACATGTGTCTTTCTTTGTTACCACAAGGTCAAGAAAATTTACCTTGTGTTTAAAAAAATAAGAAAAAAGGAACAGAATATCTGAAAAGTAGTAAGACTTTCTTATTAATAAGTAAATGTCACTGTATATATTTTCTGTTGTTTGTATTTTTCTTTCATTTTCTGTTTTAAACTCCTCAGTCTCTTTTCTTACAATGCTGATACAAAAACCTGTTGTGCTATGTCATTTCTCATGAATGCTTTAAAGTCTGTATTTATATTCAAAATACAACCTATAAACAACTGATTACTTTAGACTTTATTGATGGAATAAAGAATAGCACATGAATGTTTACCAAGGAAGAAATTTTTTTAAATGTGAATAAAACACTATACATGGTCACTTGTTGAGAGGTTTTCCAGGTTAACCTATCTCATGATTTATACTTATTTTAATACGTTAGTGTTAGTGTTCTTCGGCAATAATTTTACAAAGTATTTCTACAAATGTTCTTTCAATTGATAATAATGACTGGAACAATCTACCATATATTGTTTATGTCCACACGTACTTTTTGTTTGACAATAGGGAACCTTTAAAATGTTTAGTATAGGCAAGAAATATTGCCCAGTGGTAGAATACTTGCCTAACATGTGTGAGTCCCTAAATTCAAATTTTGTAACTGTGATAATTAAATGAATTAAACTAAAAAATAAAAATGAAAAGTTAATATGGTGAATCTCTATGCAACTCTGGCATATAACTAACTTTATTTATCAAAATTTCTTAGAGAGGGTGTACTAGACATGTTTGAACACTCAGTATTAAACCATGATTGACACTGTCAAATTGACCTTTAGGGAGACACATCAAACTCACTGTGTATCACAATTTTTTGCTTCCAACACCCATGAACACTGGTTACCATCATGTCATCTTCTTCAGCCTTTGCTAATTACAAGGAATGATGGTTAATACCAAGACTGTCAACTTGGTATTATTTAGAATCATCTGACCATGCCTGAATGAGGAGGAGTGGAGGTGGAGATTCATTTGATTAGGTTAATTGCAGTGGAAAGACTCTAACTGTGGGTGCCATCATTTCCTAGCCTGTAATCCTGACCTGTATAAAAAGGAGAAAGTGACCTGAGTACAGCTCACTTTTTATCTGCTTCCTGTGAATGCTATGTGAACACCTGCCTCATGCTGCTATCACCACGGTTTCCCTGTCATGGTGTATTATGCTTTTGAACTGTGGGCCAGAATAAAATTCTTCTTTCTTAGGTTGCAGTTGCCAGAATATTTTTATCACAGCAACAAGAAAATAAACTCATAAAATAGGCCAAAAAAAAAAAAAAAAGAATCATTGTTATGGTTTGGATCTTAAATGGTCCCTGCAGATCAAAGCCTTGTTTTTTCTTATTCCAAGAGCTAAGCAGCTTTGCTCTGACACATGCATCAGGCCTCTTTGTCTGCCTGGCCACTGGTCCACATCAATATGTCCTTCCTGAGGGTAACTTGACAAGCATGGACTGGGATATCTGAAACCAAAGCAAATCTTTTTCTTCTTTAAGTTAAATTTCTTGAGTATTTTGTCTACAAGAGGAAATGCTAACAGTGACATATTTGGAAACCTCTAGTTTTTGTTAATGAATCTGAAAGGAAAAGAGATAATTATTAAGAACTATTACCTTTAGAACCAATTAGTTACAGAGAAGTTTTAGATAAATAAATGTAATTGCAAGAGCCTCTGTGTTCTGGGAAGAATGGTGATACTCTGGCTGTAGAATGGCAATTTTGGATAGAGAGAATGATATTAGAGAAAAAGTTGAGTTCCTATGACATAAAATCCATACAGGGTTTAATGGATTAGAATTGTGTCTTTTTTGGTGGAATGTCAGATTTCTGCCTTGCTTTGGCGAATTTTGAATTGTATGCCTGGAATGCTTATTAGACAAAATATTAATCTAGACTTGCCTATTAATCAGCAGGAAAATACCTCAGAAAACAATAGGTTAGTGTATGCTGTAGTAGCATCTGCACTCTTAGTGGTTAGGTAGAGTCTGTTGATAGTGCAATGTTTCCCCATTTGTCTACCATGTCCACTGCTGTAAGTTCAATATACCTTTAACTTCTCACATTCATCAGTCATTAATTAGGCTGCATAATGAACAAAAGTGAGGATATGAAGTGGTAGGGAGTGGCTCTAGAGGAACCAGAGATAGAAGACACCTAAGGATCAGTATATAGCTATTATATATACAAAGGCTAATCTAGATTGATTGCTCAGGCAGGCCCTGTTTACTTTGAATCAGAGACAGGGTGACATTTTCAAGACAGAATATTCAAGAATATTTTGAATGTTTTAATAAGCTTTTGGTCTCCAGATGTAGAAATCTGAAATTCTCCAGAAGGCATCCCAGGGAAGAATCTGGAGGAACAGAAGAATGGACTATTACCAATTGACAGGTAGGAGTCAGTGACCTGTCAAAGTGTCCCACAAAGAAGGCTTGACTCAGAAGAACAGTGTGGTACAATCTGTTCCAACAGCTCATCAGCACTGGCCAGAGACCAAGTGCAGAGCTGCCTGTAACAGACATGGTTACCTATCACTAGGATTGCATAGACTAATGAGAGGGGGAGGGATTCAAAACCATGCTGGTAGAAGGAAAATCTCACCCAAAGGGGAAAAGGTTCTAAAAGAAGGTTTTGGATGTAGGTTAGTGAGAACAATAGGAAGCATTTGTGCCCACTGGAAGTGAAGACTCACTAATCAGCCAGTGTTGGGTGCAGGAATATAGCGATCAGGTAGCCAGGAAAGGGGAGTCCCAAAACCAGGGAAAGGGAGAAGAATCCTACCCTTTGACATATGCAATAGCAATAGCTGCAGTACTTATCTCTAGTCCAATTGACCTGAAAGGTAGGTTTGGGTGGATTCCCTATAACTATAAGAATCCTTTTTAAGTTTACAAAGGAGATAAACTTCAGACATATTAGCATCATTATTATAATCTGCAAATATATATTGTAGAATAAGACAGTAGAGATATACCTTTGCATTAACAGGATAAACACTCTTTAAAGTGAGTTCTGGAAAGGCAGAAGCCTTTCACGAAGTGGGAGGGATAAAAGGTGACTTGATCTTAACTTTTAATATGATTACACATCATGAAAGAGAAGCTGTTTCTCTGTATCCAGAAGAGACTGGATGTATTTAAATCTAGCACAATGAGAAACAACTTTTAAATCTATATGTAATAAAAAAGCCAAAGGAGATTCAAAATCTTGAACTTGGATTCATGATAGTGGATCATATATTGGAATGTTTTTTATCAGAATTAGATTAATAAATTAGAGCTCTAGTGATTAATGTCAAAGCTCTGGAAAGTTAATACAACAGTAGCATAACCACAGAAGAAATAACACTTTAGGCTATCTAAAATATCTTTATACCTTTTACTTTTTATAACTTGCACTTAACAATCTTAAACAATTTTTAGATCCTCAAAGACTTTCTTAGAAGTTCATAAATGTCTGTATCCTTAGACCTTGAATCAAATTACTTACCATGAGACATAGGTGAGACAGCTGTGAACATTTATTGTCCTTTGACTAAAGGAATGGTAAAATGTTACATTTGAGATCTTTTTTTTTATTATTGTAACTGTGTCTAGACCTTACAGTTGCAACTCTAGGTGTGTGGCTTAAGGACTGGTCTCCTACATATAAAAAGTACCGAGAATGCATCTGAAGTCTCCCATGACAGAAACTGACAATTTGATCATGGAACCCAAGTGTGAGGTTAAGACAGACCTACACCATTACCTTGGGCTTGGTGAGGCTGGTGGCAGTCGCTGAATCTAGGAGCCATTTATCCTCCACTACGCCAAGAAGCTCAAAGTCTGGATGGGTCTGTGGTGCTTGTGCTGGTTCGGCTTCCATGGCTGGGCACAGAGGACAAAACTGCATGGGAGTATTTTTACCTCCAAAAGCCAGTCTTCCAGCAGGCAGGACATGGCTTGTTGAGGCAGCTGGGGACCTGTGTCCTTCCTGAACACATTTGAAACAGATACCTAGCAGAGTTGACTTTGGCCATACTTGGTGGGATAGAACATTGCAGACCTCTTGTTTCCTTTGTGAGAATACCAACAACTGCAGAGCAGCAGTTCAAGTCTGGAACATAGGTTTTTTGTTTGTTTGTTTGTTTGTTTTCCTGTGGCTGAGCCTGTCTGGAAGCCTCTCAGACTTTAAAAATCCTATTTACCAACTTTGGTATTAGGTCTCAGGGACCATCCTCAACCATTCAGTTAAAATGGCAGTGAGACCATGTCTGCATCTGTAGGATTATACATATATTTTTGGACATGTTAAAGAACTTGATCATCTATAAGATGAGTGACAATTAACTAGCATTTGTTAACTATTAAATATTAGGACTTTCGGGTTCATCCCTGTTACGTTGAAGCCTTAAAACAGCACATAGTCCATAAAGAGGAAGGATCAAAGTTTCCTGTATAATTTAGTTTATAAAAAGTCAATAGCTTATAAAAGTTTAAGGCTATATTATAGATAAATAATGGCACATTTGGAAAACAAGACCAAGCATATTTTAACCTTTTTGAGAATGAAGATATAGCATAACAATCAACTGTTAACAAAAACAAATGAATGTCTCTAAAATTAATAGATTTCAATTTAAAGAATCCTTGGAATTATATTACATAGTTTAAGGGTATCTAGGCAAAAACTTCTACATAGTAATCTCCGAGTTGTGAATTTAAAAACCAACAGCATAGAATAACAGTATTAAGCTACTATAAGTTACATCTGAATTTATTATACTAAATCCATTGGCCAGAAAGCCTAGTGGAAAACCCAGATTATAGGTAGTTCGTTGCGGGAGAAACAGCACTTATTCATTCATTTAGGAATTGATAAAGATATAGGCAGTTTCATATCATGTGGTCACCTTAAGGTTTACAGTTTAATCTAAAGACTTTTTGAGAGCATAAAAAGAAATCAGAGTATTTTCATTTAGTGGGATAGTAGACAGAGAGACACAGACTAGACTGTGAGAAAAGAGAAATAGAGAATCACTATTAACTTCACAGATAGCTCTTAGTGTTACTGAATATTGGACATTTGAGTGGAGTAAATATTGGTGTATAAGCCAGAGGTTTCCCAAAGAGGAAAGAATATGAAGAAGCCATTCTTTGAAATGGGAAAGGGGAAGTGGAAATGGACCATGCAGCTAGTGGTTTATCAACCAAATGTCACAGCAGGTCAGAGGCTTAGCCTGGCTATGTCCTAGACGCTCAATTCCTGGTATCAGGCCTTTATTAGCAGTAAGGCCGAGTTCTTTTTTTTAATATATTATTTTTTATTTATTAGAACATATTCACTTTTTATCCCAGCTGTAGTCCCGCCCTCATTCCCTCCCAGTCCTGCCATGCTTCCTTCCCTCATCTTTTTTAAATATATTTTTTAATTATTATGAGTTACACTTTATTAACTCTGTATCCCAGCTGTATCCAGCTCCCTCATTCCCTCCCAATCCCACTCTCCCTCCCTCCTCTCCTTCCTGCCCTTTTCCAAGTCCACTGATAGGGGAGAACTTCTTCTCCTTCCATCTGATCCTAGTCTATAAGGTCTCATCTGGATTGTCTTTCACAGTCTTCCTCTATGGCCTGGTCAGGCTTCTCCCCCATAAGGAGAAGGTGATCAAAGAGCCAGCCACTGAGTTCATGTCAGAGACAGCACCTGCTCCCCTTACTAAGAAGCCCATTTGGAGACTGAGCTACCTATGGGCTACGACTGTACAGGGCTTCTAGGTTATCTCCATGAATGGTCTTTGGTTGGGGTGTCAGTGTCAGAAAAGACACTGAGGCCCATACTTATTGGTTCTGTTGTTCTCCTTGTGGAGCTCCCTTCCAGGTCTTTCTACTGGAAGAAGGTGAAAATAAGGAACAAGACAGGAGCCTACCACAGAGGGCCTCTGAAATACTCTACCCAGCAGGGTATTAAAGAGGATGCTGAGACTCATAGCCAAACTTTGGGCAGAGTGCAGAGAATCTTATGAAAGAAGAAGGAGATAGAAGGCCGAGTTGTTATAGAGGAAATCTCATCAAAGAAAAAGAATAGGGGAAGGTAGGTAGCTTTAGAGTAGAGGTATGAAGGGGAGCAGTGGCCTTTTGGGACCTAAAAAGAGACTAGTTTTGCAGCTCAGAAAACAGTGCAACAGAAATAAGGTAATGAAAGCAGCTGGCATTTGGGAAACCACAACTTTTTTTTTATAATAAAGATGACTGACAAATCATGTGTCTGCCCTTGATTGTTCTCAGTTACCATGACAGTAAAACCATGTGCTTGCCCTTAGTTGAGATGGCAGTGAAGCTATGGCTCCACCCTCTTTATCCTCAAATCAACATGGCAGCTAGTCATAAATTGTTCATAGCCACAGCATGGTGGGACCAGGGGTCACAGGACCCAGGGTCTTTCTGACAGCATGGCAGCCTCCTCCCGACAGCAGTTCTAAACTGTCCGA
Organism: Rhombomys opimus; assembly: GCA_010120015.1. Taxonomy (NCBI): domain Eukaryota; kingdom Metazoa; phylum Chordata; class Mammalia; order Rodentia; family Muridae; genus Rhombomys; species Rhombomys opimus. Next base: position 821,877 of record REGO01000382.1, on the reverse strand, counting down.
GCAAGCTGAATGGTGTCAGCAGAATTCAAAAACCCTCCTCCAAACATAAGCATGAGAGCATGGCAGGAAATTTAAAAGCTGAATCCTCTGGGTTTGAGGTGCCATAGAAATTTAAAGCCATTTGAGGACAATTATAAAACCGTCTGTGCTATTTGGTGGTCCCGAGGCTGGGCTTACCTAATAGTGAAGTCCACCGTGAGCTAGCAATCATGAAAGACCTGAGCAGATGAGAGAGCTGGCAAGAAAAAGATGTCTTGCAGCCTGCATGCATGCCTGAGCAGCTGAGGGAAGCAAGACAGATGTTCAAAGCAGCTGCAACAGGCATATAAAACTGGTTAATCGATCATGACGTGATGAGGGTGGGAGAGATAGCTTTGTTGTGCAGGCCTGTGAAGAGGGGTTCTAGCATGTCTAAACATTACTAGAAGAGACCTCTCCAAATGAGCCACCAAATGTCGGTATTTGTTTTAAAATGATGCCACACACACAACAGACACTATATGAAATAGATTTATTGGATAGAGGTGGAGAGAGAGAAGGAAGAAGAGAGACTTTATGTGGGGACCAGGAAAGGAAGTGAGGCAGAGAGAGCAAGAGCGGAGAGTAAGAGCAAGAGAGAGAGAGAGAGAGCCCATTAAGTTCCTGGCCCAGATGATGTCATAGGATGCAGGTACTGACAATGGACTTGTCAGAGCCTTAAAGTTCTCTAAAGGCAGGCCATATGAATTGCATACACAACGTAATAAATATGTCTTATTTAATCTTAGGAAGTTTTTAGGTAGTTTACATAAATAATACATGTGCATTTATTCTATGAATTGAAGAGACCATGTAAAACCTTCATAATTTCTATGTTGACACTGATGGCAGTCTCTTTCCTGACTGTATAACTGAGATGAAAACACAGCACAGGTCATAACATCTCCTGAGATAAAATTTAAAAAAAAGTAACAATGAAAATAACAGCAGAAAAACAACTATCTATTCCTCTTGAAATTACTCTTCTTTACCCTTCTATTATATTCTTTTTGTAAGATTCTAAAGCACATTGCATTTAACTTTGCTGGCTGAAGCATATGGTATTTAAATTATTTTATCTTTGTACTGTAAAAGATATAAGTTAAATTATCAGATTGAAATGAATTCTTGCTGGGAAGGTCTTCTGATATATTAAGAAATGTTTTGTCTTTGGACTTGGCCTTTTTTAAGGCATTAGCTTCAGGGTTATTTTCAATGCTTGCTTTAGATTCCAACATCTAAAATAAAATATTCAAGGCATCTTTGATTTGAAGGCTTTTCAATTGCTATCTGATGGTTCAACAATGCATTAAATAGTTTCAGGACATAGCTTTCTATAATAACAGTTGTTTAAAGAGTCCTTTCATGTCTTTCTTTGATAGTTTTATTGTAAATATCACCAAGGGATTCAGAGAAGTTGAATTACAATGTCTGTATTCAGTCATCATTTACTTATTCATGCACCGATGATATGACAGCAAGTCTTTTAGTAACCACACATCAGGGAATAAGCTTAGCAGAAGTTAAAAGGCATGGAATATTTGGTATGTGCTTGGCACTCTACTAGTCAATGCAATTATAATCAAGAGATACTTTAAAGAGCTCAAACCTAGTGGATAGGGATGGTTTTCAAGAACTCATCTTCTGGTTAATTTGTTTACCTTCTACCTGTATGATATAGGGGTGTTCCGTTCACTTAAGTAAGTGGCCAAATATGTTGACCAGGCTTACAGAGTTGTTGAGAGCATTGAATTATGTACTTAAGAAAGCAGATTTGGAAAATCTCTTGTATTTAGTACATTCTCAGTAAGTTTAAATCATTGTCCTAGCTGACACCAGAAACATTTACAAGATAAATAACTGCTTGTTTTATAATAGCATAAGAGGAGCACCTGCCTTCTGAGCTAAGGAATGTTTCTCTGAGAGGAAATAGCTAACCTGAGCTTTCAGTCTAAGCTGGTCCTGACCCCCAGAGAAAATGTAAGACAGCTTGGTAGACACAGGGTGCAGTTAGCACTAACTCACAGAAATGTGAATATGTGTGTCATGATCTCCAGTAAAGATACAGCATAGGCAATTGAGTCAAACAGCAACATAAGAAATCAGTAGTGAAACGCTTTATGTGCGTGTGTGTAGTGCCCGATGGTTTATATTTTAGTTTGGGGTTGTTTAGCCAGTTTTGAACCAAATCAAGGATTTGCATTTGTTTCTATAAATATTCAGAAATTCAAGAGCTTGTTTTCTTTTTTTTAAGTGAGATTTTATTGTGACTACTCAACTCCATTGTGATCTTATCAAATTCTACAGAATATAAATTTGACTTACATATTTTCAAGTGCCAGGAAATACTCATTAGTACAATTGTTCTATGTTTACTATGATTTAAAATTGTAAAATGTCTTTAGTTCCTGATAAGCTGTGAGTCAAACTTGGAACTCTGTCCAAATCTCTCCTTTGAATCAGAAAGCCTAATGCAACAATGAAAATGGCGTGCTGGATTAATACAATACTTAGTGACACAGGAACAAACTATTGCTAAATGATCTGAAACAGGAAAGTTTATGAAGAAGCACAAAAGAGACAACCATATTGTTCAGGTCAATAGTGGTAATATACCATCGTGGGCTCACATTTGGTTCTTCCCATTTTCTCTGTGCTCAGCATGTACTAATATTAAGTTAATATTAGTTGTAGGGAGGTCAAAAGGCTGAAATGTTGGCTAAGTCCAGGAAGAATAGGCTGTTTTGATGATTTCCAGGGTCTGTGAGAACATCCATGGCTGGGAGGGAAGGTGCAGGTCCAGTTTGTTGGAAGTTTGTGAGGTCAGAGTTGAACACCTGCAGCTTGTTGGAAGTCTGTGAAGTCAGAGTTGAACAACTGTAGCTGCTTTGGCGCTGTTGTGGCTATAGGAAACAATTGTGTCTGGGAGGACACTGAAACATATATATATAGGCAAAAGATAAAGTTGAATAGGTTATGGGAAAATCCTTTAGGTATACATTGAAAACTTTTGGGAGAGCAAACAGAGGTGGAAGGTTTGGACTTTTACATGGGAACCTTTGTCTACCTGGGCAGACCTTTATTTAGCCATTCACTGGCAGTAGTTAAAAAGGCTTTGTTTTGGATCTGTCATTGATGTGAGGTTTGGTTACAGAAGTGTGAAAATTAGAGGCCCTAGTGCTAGCTATCGCTAGGTGTAGAAACTTAAAATTCTCCAGAGGACATCCTATCCGGAGGGACAGGCGTCTGGGCATCTCCCATTCGGGGCAGAAGTCAGGGACCTTCCAAAGGCGTACCAAAGGCAAGGTGTAACTCGAGCTAGAGGTGCTACCTGGTCCAATAGCTCATCAGCTTTTGGCCAGGGATCGAGGTGCAGATGCCCATCAGGGCATGGCCGAGGGCACAACGATTTGCCTAGCACTAGGTCTTCCCACAAAGGAGAGAAGGGGAGAAGGAACTGTGTGGGAGTGGGGATATACCACCCAAGGGAGAGTGGGGCCCTAAAATGGAGGTCAGCATAAAGGGTCAACCTTAGACAGTTAAGGCTATGGCTGGGGGGTCCCTCTGTCTCAAAAGACAGTACAAAGTTGCTGGAGCTCTGCGGTCAAGCTTCCCCTACCAAGAGAGGCATTTATGCTGAAAAAATGGAGTGAACTCACCAATCTAGTGGCTGGTCAATAAGGAAAACTCACCAATCCAGCAAGTGTTGCATGCAGTAAATAGTAGTCTGGTAGCCAGGAAAGGGAATCCCAAAATCAGGGAAAGGGAAGGAGTCCTACCTTTTGAGGTAGGCAATAAGTGCAGTACTTATCTGGAGGCCAATTGACCTGAGAGGTGGATTTAGGTGAACTTTCTGCAGCTTACAAGAATTACTTTTAAGTTATAAGAAGGGGATAAAACTTTAGACATGTTAGTATCACAACTGCATTGTAGAAAAAAGCAGTAGACACACATATCTATGTTAACAGTATAAGTATTTTTTAAGGTGAGCCCTGAAAGGGCAAAAGCCTTTTATGAAGTAAAAGGGAAACTCACTTGATCTTAACTTTTAGTATAAGCATACATATTATGGAGGCTTACAATCTTGAGCTTAGAACCATAACATTAAGTGGTATAGTGGAATGTTTTTATATCAGAGTCAGATTAATAAATTAGAGCCCTATTGATAAAGGTCAAACAGTAGCATAACAACACGAGGAAATATTAAGACTTTTTACCTATTTAAGATACCATAAATCACCTTAGACCTTGTAACTTTTATAACTTGCATTTACCAACCTTAAAACATTTTTTCAGACTTTCAAACATTTATAAGTTGCATTACCAACCTTAAAGCACATTTTTAGACTCTTAAACATGTATAACTTGTATTTACCAACCTTAAGACACTTTTTAAGACTCTCAAATATGTAAACTTGTATTTATTAACCTTAAGACATCTCTCAAATATGTTTTTTTGTGAGGGACCTTTGTATTTAGTTATTTACTATGAGACATAGTTGAAACTACTATGAACATTTATTGTCCTTTAGCTAAAGGGATGGTAAAATGTTTCATTTAGGCCTGTTTCTTGAGTCTGGACTGTGTCTAGGCATAAAAATAGCAGCTCTAGGATTTAGGCTTAAGGCCTGGTCTCCTGCATGTGAAGAGAACTGGGAAGACACCTGAAGTCTCTGTCTAGACGTAAAAATAACACCTCTAGGACTTAGGCTTAACGCCTGGTCTTCTGCATATGAAGAGAACTGGGAAGGCACCTGAAGTCTCCCAACACAGAAGTTGGCAATATGTCTGTGGGACCTCATTCTGAGGTGAAAAACAGACCTGTGAGAGAGCTGTGGAGGTTGCAAGTTCAACCTGTCCTCCGCCAGGCCAACGAGATAGAAGGCTGGAAGTGTCTGTGGCTCTTGTACTGGTTGAACCTCCATGCCTGGGCACAGAGGACAAGCCTGCTTGGTAGCATTTTGACTTCCAGAGGCCAGCTTGCCACAGCCACCTTTGGCATGTCAGCAGCGGGACCAGCATCCACTTGGCTGCATTTAAAAACGTCACCTGGCAGAATGGACTTCTGGCTACGCAAACCTCTTGCCTTTTTTTTTGTGGCAACGCCAGCAGTCTCATAATGCAGCTAAGTTCTAGGGCCAGTAGGGATGGCTCACTATTTTTACCAACTCCTATATGGTGACTCAAGGACCATCCTCAACTGTTTATTAAAAATTGCGGTGAGACCATGTATGCATCTGTAGGACTATAAATATGTAGGACTATGAGATGACTATTAACTTGCATTTGTTAACCACTAAATACTAGGACTTTAGGTTTTGTCCTTGCTAAGTTAGAATATTAAAAGTTATGAATATAATTTATTGAAGTGAGAGAACAAGAATTTTTGTATGATTTAATATATAAAAGTGTATAGCTTATATTAGTCTAAGCATATACTACAGATTAATAAAATTTTTAGAGAACAAGACCAAGCTTATTTTGACCTTTTGATAGTAGAGACACAGCAAATTGACCCAGTTTTAATGTATATATATATATATATATTTATATATATTAAAATTAATAGATCTTAATTTAGAATATTGGTAAACAACTTGTATCTAATAATGAACCCCTGAGCAGAACAGTATAAAACAATTTTAAAATTATATTTGAGCAGCACATAGGAGACAGTAACAGTCTTGTATTTTAAACGAACTTAATTTGAATAGATATTTATAACTTTGAAATTTTATTATTATATAAAATTTATTTGAAGCAGGATTGAATCATAAAATAGTAAAATGTAACTTTGAATTTTTTTTTAAGTTTTTTTTAATAATTTTATTTTTTTCTTATCAGTTACATTTTATTAACTCAGTATCCCAGCTGTATCCTGCTACATCTCCACCCTGCCCCTTTCCAAGTCCTCTGATAGGGGGGGACCTCCTCCCCATTCATCTGATCCTGTTTTATCAGGTATCTTCAGGACTGGCTGCAAAGTCCTCCTCTGTGGCTTAACAGGACTGCTCCTCTCTTGGGGAGTGGGGAGGTCAAAGAGCCAGCCATTGAGTTCCTGTTAGAAATAGTCCTTGTTCCCCTTACTATGGGAAACCAATTGGTTACTGAGCTACCACGGGCTACATCCAAGCAGAGGTTCTAGGTTATATCCATACATGGTCCTTGGTTGAATGTCAGTCTCAGAAAAGAACCTGTGCCCAGATATATTTGGTCCTTGTGGAGCTCCTATCCTTTCCCTATCATACTAACTCCCCTCTTTCATATGATTCCCTGTACTCTGCCGAAGGTTTGGTTATGAGTCTTTGTGTCTGCTTTGAAAACACTGCTAGTTAGAGTCTTTCAGATGCCTTCAGTAGACTCCTGTCATACATTCAATGCACATACCATCTGTCCTTCTAAATGAGGATTGATCATCCTACCCCATGTCCGCTCTCTTGATTATCTTTTTTGGTGTATAGATTTCATTATGTTTATCATATCTTATAGGTCTATATAAGCGAGTATGTACCGTGTTTGTCTTTCTCCTTCTGGGATATTTCACTCAGAATGATCTTTTCTAGATCCCACCATTTGCCTACAAATTTCATGATTTCCTCTTTTTTGATTGCTGAGTAGTATTCCATTGTGTAAAAATACCACAATTTCTGTGTCCATTCCTCCATTGATGGACATCTGGGTTGTTTCCAGGTTCTGGCTATTAGGTTGAGCAAATATCCCTTTTGTGTACTTGAGCAAAGTTTGGGTATATACCTAGCAATGGTATAGCTGGGTCTTGAGGAAGCACTATTCTAATTGTATGAGAAAGCGCCAGATAGATTTCCAAAGTGGTTGTACCAGTTTACATTCCCACCAGCAGTGGAGGAGGGTTGCCCTTTCCCTACAACCTCTCCAGCATGTGTTGTCACTTGAGTTTTTCATCTTGGCCATTCTGATGGGTGTGAGATGAAATCTCAGGGTTGTTTTGATTTGCATTTCCCTGATGGCTAATGAGGTTGAGCATTTCTTTAAGTGTTTCTCTACCATTCGATATTCCTCTGTTGAGAATTAAATAGATCCATATTTATCATCCTGCACAAAGCTAAAGTCCAAGTGGATCAAAGACCTCAACATAAAACCAGTACTCTAAATCTGTTAGAAGAAAAAGTCGGAACAGCCTAGAACTCATTGGCACAGGAGACAACTTCCTGAACAGAACACCAACAGCACAGGCTCTAAGAGCAACAATCAATAAATGGGACCTCATGAAAAGCTTCTGTAAAGCAAAGGACACCATCATCAAAACAAAATGACCGCCTACAGATTGGGAAAGAATCTTTAGTAACTTTGAATTTTTATAAAACTCTATACCAATTTGAAATGAGGCTCGTTGGGCCTGGTCTAAAAGATAAGATAAACAGTTAATTATAATTAAGACTTATAAATGCAAACCCAATGAGAAAATTATGTAAAGCATTAGATAAGGAATTTAAAATATAAGAGTAAGGTGTACAGAAATCAAGGAGAAAAGTTTTTTTTTTTTTAAACTTGGAAAAAGCCTCCTAGAAGAAAGCACGGGTCTAGAAGCTTGGTGGTGGTGGGGGAAGCACATGGCAAAATAGAGCAGGCAGCGGCAGGCACCCTGGGATGCAGCTTGGTGGGGGAGAAGGAAGAGCATGGAGAAATGGGGCAGGAAGCATCTTTGTCTGAACCAAAGATGGCGCTGTGCCAAGTTAACTCTATGGCTAAGCTATAGTTATGCCCACTTCCTCCCAGGACCAACATGGCATCAACCGGTGATCCTGTGGGAAATTTAAAAGTTTTGCAGCTGTGCTGGGTTTTTTTTAGAAATTCCTTACCAAGTTTTCCAAAATTGATTTTTGCATTGTGTGAGTCTCTGAGACTTGGGAGCACTGGCTGGGGTGGGGCTTCTCTGTCGATCGCCATGCAGGCAGGGGCGCGCAGCCATGGCAGGAGCAGGCAGCTGCTGGGTGTCCAGCGCCATGCACCCCCAGAGCCGCGCAGCCCTGCAGCCTCGCAGTGTCCCTCCGGGGCTGCACTGGGCGTTTCCAGTCACCTACCAGAACTGGAACTGCATCACTGCGCCTCTCAGAGAGCCCCAGCCATGGTGCCAGATTGGAGCATGGGCACCAACAGCAGGACAGAGGCCAAGCCTGGGGAGAGTGGAAGCAGCCCGGGAAACGGCTGCATGCGGGCATGAGGGCAGTTGAGAGAAAAGTAGAGATTATTAGGAGAAAATTGGTTGTAACCATCCTGTCCAGAGTCCAAAAGGGTCTCTAGCTTTGCTAGAAGAGCCCTACACTAGTCAACGCACCAATGTTATTAAAAAAGCATGAGGCTGGTCAACCTATATTCTATGCAGGAAGTTTATTAGGAGGGTATGGAGGGAGTGGGAAACAGGGCATGGTGGGGAGAGAGAAAGAGAGAGAAAGGGTTGCGCCCCCAAGAGAGAGAGAGAGAGAAAGAGAGAGAGAGAGAGAGAGGCAGAGACAGAGAGAGTGTAAGAGAGAAGGAGTGAGAGAGAGACCATATGTTGGGGTTGGCCCTTTAAGGGGCAAGGTAACCACGCCTTCCAGGTGTGGCCACCTGGCCAGCGACACAATATGACATCATAAGTTGCTGGGTGACCCAGGAGCAGGTTGTGTTCCAAAATATTAACAATAAGTATACAAAATAAAACTAAAATTGATATCCCTTTCTTCTTTTGAAGAAATCATTTCTTACGTTTCACAAATCATCAGTAAAATATTTCTTATTTACAGCAGAAAGAATGGGAGAATCATAAAATATCTTCCTGTGCAAAGATCAGTTTTGCTGCTTCATTTCTCTCCTTTTAAAAATTTAATTAAAGCATAATTACATCATGTCCTTCCATTCCCTTCTATCCTTCTCATGTTTACCTCATTCTAAATTCATGTCTTCTTCAGCCATCAGTGTTTTACATATAAACATGTGTGTGTGTGTTGTGTGTATACACACACACAGAACCTGCTGAGTCTGTTCAATAGTGCCTGCATGCATATATTTTCTTTAACACTTTACTTTTCATACTAATCCATATGGATATAAAACAAACTTGTCAATGATGATTTCAAAATACTGTATCTGATATCTGTATTAAATTAAAAATTTCCTTTTCCTTTCAAATATAACCTTTTGTTATATGCAGTTTTGGGAAGTAATGTAAATAAACTTTCTATACTATTAATATTTGTTCATATAGTCAAAAGAAAATACTAATGGTAAGATGTGAGAGAGAGATCAAGACCAAAGAAAATGTGAAGCATTGTCTTACCTATACATAAGTATATATTTTGCACAACATCACTTTGATGATATAATCCTTAAACCACAAAAAGCATAAGTAAAGAAATGTATTCAGTCAATAGTAATAAAATAAAAAAAAAAAACAGATTTATTTCAGGCTCTTTTTTTCTGGCAGTCAGTGATGGCAAGATATCGTCATAAACCATGAAGATAACAGTAAAAGATATCACATTTAAACTTGGTAGTATTACTTTTAAATGATAAATGAGATGTTTAAACTCAAATTGTCATATCTGATCAATATGAAGGCAATATTATTTTAATAAAACAATGGCAGCCACAAATTTTAAATCATATTTTTCTTTAAAAATGTAATTATATTTACCAGAATACTCCAGAAATTTCTATGAGCTTATAAGCTTACTTAAATACAAAAAAAGAACAATGTAGATAAATTGACTAGACATACAACTAGAGCATATGTTACTTCAATACAAAAAACATACAGCAATATAGATCAATTAACTAGACAAAACTACCCCTGGCAAATATAACTAGTGATGAAAATTAAATTAGATCTTAGCATCATAACATCAACTAGAATATTAATAAAACTATAGTAAAAACTATTCAAGACCTCTTTTAGAGTAAAAGCTATAAGAAAACAATGAAGAAAATATATGTCAGTGAAGAACAGTTTCTGTGAAATAGATGTTATATTTGAAATGTCAAAACTTGCCTCAAAATTAAACAATAATTTAATCTCAATTTTAAAGGAAGTTTCTGTAGTGGTATCTCTTCAGAATTACTTCATCTAGACTTGGAATCACTTTGGAGACACAGTTTTTCTAGCATTGCTGAGGAATTTCCACAGAAGATAAAACTAAAGGTGAAAGCCTCAGGCTGAATGTATATGGCACCATCCTGAGGGTTAGGTTTTGGGATGAATAAAATTGGAAAAGAAAAAATGAGCAGATCCCCAGTATTCACCCTCTATGTTGATTCCTGATCTGAACAGATAGAGTAAGCTGTTACCCACTCTCCCCAACACAGCCATGAACCACTCCTGCCACCATAACTACCTTCAAACCATGAGCCAATCTCTTTTCCTTGAATTTGATTTTGGTCAGGTATTTGATTAAAGGGATGAGAAAAGTAACTAATACCATTCCCAGAAGATGCTAGCAAAAGTTACATGTAAGAATAAAAGGACTGAGGATAAACAAGACTACTTAGAAAATGAGCAAATAGCAGGTTTATAGTTACATAGTTTAGTATAGAATAGACTCAGGTGGGAAACAGAGAGCTAGATATATAATCATGATTAAGATGTAAGAAGGATGATATAAAAATGATTCCTTAAAATAAAAAATTTTCTGGGGGATGAAGAGGAGGCTCATTGGTTAAAAACACTGACTGGTCTCCCAGAAAACCCATGTTCAATTTCCAGCACCCACAAGGTAGTTCACAAGTGCCTGTAATACTAAGATCTGTTACCCTAACACAGATATACATGAAGGCAAAACACCAACACACATAAAATGAAAATAAATAAATTATTCAAAAAAGAAATATCCTATAATTTATCCCAAAAAGGATTAGAACCCTTATACAACCCAAAATACAAAATATAAAAATCTGTCAAAAGTTGCTTTTAATTTGAATTTGATTTATGAAAAAAAAACTAATATTATAATTTGATCTGATAACATGTTTATTATTTAATACTAATAATATGAGAATTTAGTGATTTCAGAAGCCTAAGGGTTTGAATGTTATGACATGGGTTTGAACATTATGTCACCTTTCAGTAAAAAGCATCTGTAGGTCTCACACTGAAAAGGACACAGGAGGACTTCACTGAAATAACCCAGCAGTGTTTTACTGTACATGTCATTAGAATCACTCAAGTCTTAGCTCTATTGGTTCTCCTTACCAGCAGAGCATTGTCTGCTTGATAATCTAGGAAAGTCTCTCTGTATGCTCCATATGGTCCCGAATGATTGTTTATACAATTGTGCAGAGCCTGTATAAGACTGCAGAGCCAAGGTCGGACAAGAATTTTATTTGTCTCTGGTGCACTGTTTTTACCATATGGTAAATAAAATTATTCTAAGAATGAGTTTATGAATCATATGGAATGTTTCTGTCATGATATTGTCATGGGCGTTCTCCAATGTTTATAAAATTTTACAATTTAGACCTATGTATTTTAGTAGAAGAAAATTTCATTTCAACTTAAAACAAAAATAACAAAGAGATGAGAGGAATGCAAGGCTTAAAGAAGTCTGGGAATGTTCTCTTGTGACAATCAATTTTCTCCTTTGAGATTGGATAATGTATATGAATTAAAGACCTGACATATTCTATAAGGAGAAGAGATTAACTTCTGCACAGCAGTTAAACTAACCATGGGATAACCCTCTTCCTGATGTTTTAAAAAAACAGTCTCATTTTTCAGAACCAGCTTATCAGAATGCCGAAATTTTTTTCCCAGAAACTTTCTTTGCTCGTTCATTCTAATCTTGTATTCAATACATCTGAAATCTTGAGTTATGTCTGAACATTCTTTCAAAGTGAGTCTTCCTCCAAGTCCACTTTATAGGCACTTTTTGAGCTTCAAAAGGACAACACTTTCCTCTTAGACCCATGGATTACATTATATTGCTGTCACTTTTAGGACTGGAAAACTATGATTTGTGAGTTAAATGTGGACAAGGTCTGTTTTGATGTAGTGATTTTTAGATTAGGAAATGATATGAAGAAACTCAAGCAAATGGAGAAGAACATGTAATGAAGATTATAGCTACTCACCCAAGGCCAAATTATCTGTCATCTGTCCATTTATAAAGCATATATGTGGTATGGAAAGATAGCTCAAAGACTTAAAGTACCTCCTGTTCTTTCAGAGAACCTGTTGTGCCTGATACAAGAGACCCCAAAAGGCCACTAGGAGTCGAATCCATTGCAAATCACACGAGGATCTTTATTCAAGCTTAAGCTCAGGCCACCAATCTTCCCTGACGCAGCAGGTTAGAAAGTGAGGCCCCGAATCTCAGGGAGGCAAAGTTTTTATAGGGAAGAACAGTGAGCATGGAATTCCAAGCCTTGCAGTTACAGGGAAGGGAAAGTTTTGGGTGAGGGGATTCCTTTAGGCAAATTGTTCTAAGCCACCTGGCCAACCTGTGTGGAGTGTAGGACCCATTAACACATTCTGTGGCATTTATGACACCTGACACCGTGGACCCATCATTAACACATTTTGTGGCATTTATGACAACCTGCAGGGTGGAGGGCTATGTGGCCCTTCTCGGAACCCAAAGGTGGGGGTCAAGTCACTCCAAATCACTCAAGTCAACTTAAGACAGAGTCTGAGAAACAAAATGGAATCACCCCTGCCATCCTCAGTTTCTTCAAACCCAAACTCAGTTCCCAGAAACCTTGTTGTGTCCCATAACAATAGGTAACTCCAGTTTCAGGGAGAGGTAACTTCTTTGACATCCCCCTGGCTCCTATGGGTACCTATATACACATGGCACATACACCTAGACATAGTCACACACACACACACACACACACACACACACACACACACAGATACACAAACACATAAATACACACATAGACACACAGAGTAACATACAAATGTTGAAAGGATATTTGATCCCACTGTGAGCCCTGAGATTGTGTTAGTTACTGTAAATACCTGTTTCTAGTTATGGTGTGGCTCAGCCCTATCACACACTTTTAATCTAAGAGCTTTCTGCTTGAATATTGTAGACAGGATTAAATAAAATCAACCATAGGTCAAGAGAGAGAGCAAGCCTTTTGAATGATTGAGATTCGGTTAAAAACAACACACATAAACACACATACATAGTTACATACAAACACACATAATCACACACACACACACAGAAACACACACATAGATATACTCATATAGACAGACACACACAGAGACACACAAATACAGTCACACACAGACACACACATATAAACACATATTCACACAATACACACATAGACACAGACACACATACACAGCCACACAGACACAAAGACACACACATACACTAATAAAAATTAAAAATAAATCTTAAAATAGAGCATATGTGGTCTTGTTTTTTATAAATCTCTTTAAAAGCTGTGGAGTCTTAAGGATCACTGTGGACACAATGGTCAGTGCTTGAGTTTAGAGCCACAGTCTATTACTGAAAGGAAAGGAAAAAAAAAATGAAAATTGCCTGCTATTATCACTCTGGAATTAGGAGGCCAGTACTACAAATATGACATTTTGAATGCACAAATTTTATTTACTTGTAACATTGAAAGTGCAAATATATAGAAGTTAGTAGGTTAATTAGACTTACCCAGAAAGTCAGAGCTGGAAAAAAATTACAATGGATTTAAGTACGGAAAAGGAATGAGATCAACTTAGAACAAAGCTAAGAGAGTACATACTAGAAGAAATGGAAGGGCTTTTGCTCAAGGCTCTCTGTTACCAACCTCTACATTTGATACTTTTCTGTTTCTGTGATTAAACATTACCAAAACAACTTATAGAAGGAAGCGTTTACTGGGCTCTTATGGCTCCAGAAAGTTAAGAAGCATGATGTTGGGAAATATGATAGCAAACAGCAGGCATCGCAGCATCCAGAGAAAGAAACTGAAAACTTAATCTTCAATCACAAGCAAGAAGCAAGGAAAGAAAAGTGTTAGTCATAGAAGTTTAAACTCTTAAAACCTAGCCGTGGTGATGTACTTCCTCCAGTAAAGCTGTGCTTCCTAAACTTCCCTCAAACAAAGCCATTAAAGGTGGTACAGGTGTTCAAACACATGAAAGTTCATTTCTCAGTCAAACCACCATAAGGCTGCACATCACAGAAGACCACATAGGGGAGCTGGGACTTTAATCCTTTTCTAGGAAGTGGTAAGCCTCTGGAGCTCATAGGGACTAATTGTAGTGTAAATGAAGAATTCTTTCTCCTCTTTTACATTACACAGGAAAGGTTTCCTGGGAAACTAGCATTCTCACTCCACCTAGAATGAAGGAGACCACCCACTACTTCAATGTTATTTGAGGCCTATTTTGCAATCTGTACCCCTAATATTTGTTTCTTGAGTTAGTGTTTCTACATTTACCCTTAGGGCAGAGCTAGAGAAAGAAATCTAGGAAGCATACAGAACTTGATTTCTGGAAGCAGAAAACTGCAAAACAATGTCAGAACTAAATAAATGGGTAACATAGCATGTGTGGAAGCCTAAGCATAAGCAGGATGTTGCTTCTGCTGAAAGAGGAATTCAGATGTGATGTAGTCCCTGCTAGAATCTCCTGTGACTGTGTAGGTGCTGCCACCAGATTCTGAAATACTCACATAAAGGCAAAGAAAGCGAAATAGCTAGGGTAATTTCAATAACTTGGTGGAATCAGTGACAATTTAGGAAACAACTAAAACCAGGAACTAATCCAATTCCATGACTTACAATTACAAGAATCAAAACTGTAGCACTGACAGAATAGAAATGTGGAAAAATGGAACAAAATGAAAATTTTAAAGATAGAGTTACACATATGTGCTTAATTGACTTTTGACAAAGGGGTAAACCTTTTAAAAGTAGAAAGCAAAATTACTAAAAGAAAAATCACACATGCAAAACAAAAATACTGCAAAATCAGCTTTAATCTAGAGATAAAATCTTACATAAAATTAATTGAAAAGAGATAATAAATTTAAATGCATACTGAAAATAAAACAACTTTCATAAAATAAAAACCGTGGAAGAAAAACAATCAGATTTAGTATTAAGCAAAGGGTTCTTAGACTTGACATGAGTATGATCTATAAAAAGATAAAAAAGAAAGTTGGATTTGTTAAATATATCAACATTTATTATGTGAAAGTTAATAACAAGTCACAAATTGAAAAAAGATACTAAAAACTAGATATCCAACCATATATAATAAATTCTTTTATTAGTTAATTCAATTTACATATTGGTCATAGGCCCCTCCCTCTTCTCATTCTAGTCTTACCCTCCTTCCTGTATCCCCTCTCCCCTATTCCTCAGAATAGAGGAGCCCTACTCAGACATCACAGCTCATCTATTCACATGAAAACTGAGTTCTTCTTCTTCCCCTGTGGCCTTGTAGGGAAGTCCCATCGGGGGAAGTGATCAGAAAGCAGGCAACATAGTCCATGTCACAGATAAACACCACTCCCCTAACTAGTGAGTTCACATGAAGCCTCAGATGCCTATCCAGACTTATCTTCTTGGGGGTCTGTGTACTGTAGTATATCTGTCCTGTAATATATGACTAAAATATGCTTATAAGTGAGTTATACTATGTATCTTTCTAGGTCTGTGTTACCTCACTCAGGATGAGCTTTTCTAGTTCCATTCATTTGCCTGCAAATTAGATGATTTTCTTGTTTTTAATGTCAGAGTAGTATTCCATTGTGTAAATGTACCCCAGTTTCTTTATCCATTCTTCAGTTGAGGGACATCTAGGTTGTTTCCAGTTTCTGACTATTATGAATAAAACTGCTATGAATATGTTCAGTTGTGTAGTGGAGCAATTTCTGGGTATATGCCCAGGAGTGATATAGCTGGATCTTCAGGTATAGCTATTCCCAGTTTTCTGAGAAAGTGCCAGATTGATTTCCAGAGAGGTTGTACAAGTTTACACCCTCACTAGCAATGAAAGAGTGTTCTCCTTTTTCCACATCCTCATCAGCATGTGTTGTCACTTGAGTTTTGGATCTTAACCATCCTGACACGGTGTAGGATGGAATCTCAGAGTCATTTTGATTCACGTTTTCCTGATGACTAAGGATGTTGAGTATTTCTTTAAATTCTTCTCCACCATTTGAGATCCTTCTGTTTAGAATTCTCTGTTTAGCTCTCTATCCCATTTTTAAAAATTGCATTAGTTGTTTTGTTGGTGCTTACCTTCTTGAGTTCTTTATATATTTTGGATATTAGCCCTTTGTCAGATGTAGGACTGGTGAAAATCTTTCGCCAATCTGTAGAGTGTTATTTTGTTCTGTTTTTCATTCTATCTTTGCTTTACAGAAGTGCTACACCTACGCCAGTGTCGCCATAGTGGCATAAGCTACAGGGTGGGGGATATGCTTTCTCCGGAAATATGCCCCCTGGAAGGTCCCTGGCAAACTCATCCCACTTGGAAAAGAGACGTGTTCTGAGATTTCTTCGCTTCTTCAGTTGTGGCTCTGGGGCTGGAATAATGAATTCTTTGATCTTTCTCTGTGACACATGAAACAGCACAACTAATTTCATAAAGAAATTTATTATTAGTAGATTGTTAAAGGCTTTAATAAAAATAATAAGTTTAAGGAAAGTAATGAATTAGATTTAGTGTTAATAGGCATTAAAAATAGTGAAAAAATAATAAGCTCCTTCTTAAGAAATAATAGCCTGGGAGGTGCAGCTAGCAGGAGTTTCCCCCTTCCTTCAGTGCCTTGTTTCTAGGGAAGATCATAAATCTTTAGCGGGACATAAGGGAGGATGGTTGACAAAGGTGTGTTTAGACTTTGGCAGGTATTCGACTTGGTTCGGAGGGCTATTACAGCTCCTGACTTTCCTCTTCATTAGTCAGTGATAATGAAACCATAGTTTGAGGTTTTTGTTTCTTGTTTGCATTGATCAGAAAGTTTCTAGGCCAAGATTTCTTGTGGGCACTGCCCTATGTTAAAACATAAACTTTGTATCCTTGGTAAAAGTCTGAATGTTCTGGAAAGCATGCCAATTTTAAGGTGCTTCCTTGTGAGATCACTATAAAAATACTAGCTTGATTTCAGTAAAGTTGCAGCAGAGTCAAAACCATCAAGGTGTCTCTGTCTGTCAATTCTTTGCCGAAACCGTGTGTTTCCTGTTCAAAGGCTTGTTCTCCCGCCGACGACGGGAGCCCGACTGGGCCGGTCCGAGGCACGGAAGTTTTTCAGTTTCAAGAGGTCTCATTTATTTTTTATTTTTATTTTTTATATTAATCACAGGTTATTTACTTTTTATCCCAGCCATAGCTTCCTCCTTCATTACCTTCCAATCTCACCCTCCCTCCCTCATCTCCTCCCTTCCCCTTTCCAAATCCCCTGATAGTTAAGGACCTCTTCCCCTTCCATCTGACTCTAGCTTATCAGGTCTCTTCAGGAATGGCTGCAATGTCCTCCTCTGTGGCCTAGCAAGGCTTCTTCTCCCTCGGGAGGTGGGGGGGGGAGTCGAAGAGCTCACCATTGAGTTCATGTCAGAAATAGTCCCTGTTAAATATACTGATATCTATACACTTAAAGAAGACTAACAAGAAAGAGGACCCGGGGTAAGATGATCAATCCTTACTTAGAAAATCAAATGGGATGGACATTGGAGGTAGGAGAAAGTAAGTAACAGGATAGGCACCTACCACAGAGGGCCTCTTAAAGACTATACCTAGCAGTGTATACAAGCAGATATTAAGACTCATAACCAAACCTTCGGCAGAGTGCAGGGAATCATATGAAAGAAGGGGGAGTTAGTAATACCTGGAGAGGACAGGAACTCCACGAGGACCAAATATATCAGGGCACAGGGGTCTTTCATGAGACTGTTTCTCCAACCAAGGACCATGGATGGATATAACCTAGAACCCCTGCTCGGATATATCCATGGTAGGTCAGTATCCAAGAGGTCTCATTTATTAATTGCAGATATTAGTGCCTGAGCTTTTGGTGTTCTATTCAGGAAGTTGTCTCCTGTATCAATGAGTTCAAGTCTCTTACCCACTTACTCCTCTAGTGTATCCAGTTTTATGTTGAGGTCTTTGATCCATCTGGACTTGAGTTTTGTTCAGTGCAATAAAGATGGATCTATTTGCATTTTTCTACATGTAGATATCCACTTAGATCAGCACCATTTGTTGAAGATGCTATCTTTTTTTCCCTTGTATGGTTTTGGCTCCTTATAAAAAATCCAGAAGTGTGTGTTTATTTCTGGGTCTTATATTTGATTCCATTGATGAACCAGCCTATTTTTATGCCAGTTTTTATTACTATTGCTCTGTAGTATAGTTTGAGGTCAAGTATAGAGATACTTCCAGAAGTTCTATTCTTGTATAGCATTGTTTTAGCTATTCTGGGTTTTTGTTTTTCCATGTAAAATTTAGAATTGTTCTTCCAAGCTTTCTAAAAATTATTGGTGTTTTGATGGGGGATTGCATTGAATCTGTAGATTGCCTTTAGTAAAATGGCCAGTTTTAGTATTTTAATCCTACTGATCCATGAGCATGAAAGATCTTTCCATTTTCTGGTATCTTCAATTTCTTTCTTCAGAGACTTGAAGTTCTTGTCATACATGTCTTTGACTTCCTTGTTTAGAGTTACCCATAGATACTTTATATTCTTTGTGGCTATTGTGAAGGGTATGGTTTCCCTAATTTCTTTCTTAACACATTTGTCTATTTTATACAGTAGGACTACTGAAGATTTTGAATTAATCTTGTATCCAGACACTTTCCTAAAGGCGTTCTCTGCTGGATTTTTTTGGTGTCACTTATGTATACTATCATATCATCTGTGAATATCGATACTTTAACTTCTTTTCCAATTTGTATCCATTTGATCTCCTTTAGTTATCTTATTGCTGGAGCTAGAACTTCTAGTACTACATTGAAGAGGTATTTAGAGAGTGGGCAACCTTGTCTTCTCCCTGATTTTAATGGAATTGCTTTGAGTTTCTCTCCATTTAGTTTGATGTTGGCTTACTGTATATAACCTTTATTATGTCTTGGTATGGGCTTTGTATCCGTGATCTCTCCAAGACTTTAATCATAAAAAGTCTTGAATTTTGTCAAAGGATTTTTTTTTCTGCATCTAATGAGAAGATCATGTGTTTTCCTTTCTTTTCAGTTTGTTTATATGCCGGATTATGTGGTTGAATTTTCGTATGTTGAGCCACCCTTGCATCCCTGGGAGGAAGCCTATTTGATCATGATGGATGATGTGTTTGATGTGTTCTTGATTTCAGCTTGCGAGTATCTTATTGAGTATTTTTTGCATCAATGTTCCTAATGTAGAGTGGTCTGAATTTGTTTTTTTTGTTTATTTGTTTTGTTTTTTTGAGTCTTTGTGGGGCTTAGGTATCAGGGTGACTATGGCTTCCTAAAACGAGTTTGGTCTGTTTCTATTTTGTAAAATAGTTTGAGGAGTATTTGTGCTCTTCTTTGAAAGTATAATAGAATTCTACACTAAAACCATCTGGCCCTGAGCTTTTCTTGGCTGGGAGATTTTGATGGTTGTTTCTATTTCCTTAGGGATTATAGCACTCTTTAAACTGTTTACCTACTCATGATTTAAATTTGGTAAATAAAATCTATCAACAAAATCGCTCATTTCCTTTGGAGTTTATAATTTTGTGGAATATAGGCTTTTGAAGTAAGGCACTGCAGTAGGAACAGGAACAGATTACAGGAGGAGAAGAGATTGCAATCACTATGCAAGTGTTCAAAGCTGTGGTGTCATTGACTGAACAATCTCTGTGAGGCTGCTGAAACTTTTGTCCTGTGCACTCAAATAGGGGGACTTACATTGTATAAGTTATGTTTCAGTAAGTCTGTTAGCACAGGTGTTCAGGCAAATAACATTATCTGCTTTGGTACAAGAAATGACACATGACTTCTCTAAGGTAAATATCACACAGATTTTGAAAGTTTCCCTACCAAAATCTAAGTGTAATCTGAAAAAAGTAAAAAAGAATTACTGGAAGCAAGGTTTTGAGACATGGTGGAATCTGATATAACACATGGCTTGATATTTTTACATGTAAACTTCTTTGTTATCTGCCCCATCAATATTTCTCTGGCCAGTCTTTGATTAAACATTGGATGGCAGTGACTTTGATGGTAAACTTGGATGAGCATCTCTAGAGCAGAATTCACTGTGGTTGGCAAAGTGAGATCTGCAACCTAGGTTATGCAATCAATTGGACTGGACTCGGCATCAGTGCTTGAGGAAGAGATTCCCCAAAGTCCCTGAAGGTAAAGCCAGCCATACTTCCTCACTATTCAGTTTCTCAAACAGAGAAGAGAAGAAAATTTGAAAAATTAAAGCACATCAGGTCCAGCTGGCCACAGAAAGCAGCACAGAATAAAAATATGGGAAACACTACAACATGCTTGCTCTTTTCATGGCAAGAATGAAATTTGATTTTTTGTTAACTTGAGACAACAATAACTATGTGCAGATTATTACTTGGGTCTGTTAGGAAGTATCTACTGAGATTAGCTGGAGAGCAGGAGATTGTAAGATCTTGCAAAATACGGATTTTCTTAATTTGGGCAAGATTTCTTCCGAGGAGAGCCTAAGGATCTGGACCCAAAGAAGACAGGGAGCACTTCCTGGGTTTTGAAGCCCTGGAGCTTTTCCTGTATGGAAATTTCTGTGTGCTGTTCATAGACTCTGGACCTTGTAATACTGAAACCAGACTGTGTTCAATAACTTATATTTTGAAAGTTCAGGAACAAATATTTACTCTATCCCTTTATTCCAAGGACCATGATATTGCCTCTTCTCTTTTCTCACCTTAATCACCTTTATACTGAAAGGAGCATCTTGACTTTGTTGCTTTTCTGTCCTCAAAAGAAATAGTGCTGCTTTGCTCTAGTTTTTTGTGTTTGAAATGTTCACCTTAGTTTATAGTGCATTTACAAAAATGTACCTCTGACTTGGTTTAAATAATTAGACTGATGGCCATGATCAAAAGAAATATTAAAGCAGACAATCCTATTCATTTGCAAAAAGGCCAATTCTTCATAGGTGTGACTATATAGAATCAAAATTTCTAGATGGGTCAGTGAGATGTCTCATGGAATAACTGTGTCTGTCTGCTTCTGTGTTTGTAGAAATGGCCACTGAGTCTGAAGATCTGAGTTCATTATCTACCACCCACATGGGGAATGAGAAGAAACAAGTCCCAGAAGTTGTATATATACACACACACTTAAACAAATAAATGCAATAACTATTTTTTCTATTCTGCTACATTTAATATTGGCTTGGTAAGAAAAAAAAATATAGCCTTTACTTTCATTTGTTGGAATAGAATAAACTTTTCCTAATTTCTTTGGTGTAGCACAATATATAACAATCAATGGATCATATCTACAAAATAACTTCTGAATTTCATATAATTTTCATGTAAGTTATATCTTATTACAAAGGTCAAAATATTTTCAAGTCAATTCAAAGCAAACTATAAATCATAAAGCCTCGTAGACTATCACATTTCTGGTATCTCAACTATAATATTTATATTTTAGCTTCATACTTATTAATCAGTGCCTTATTCAGCAATCATCAGAGAAATGTAATCCAGTAGCAGATGAGAACAAATACAAAGATCTGCAGCCAGACATTACACACACAAGCACACACACACACACACACACACACACACACACACACACACACAGATATAGGTAGGTAGGTAGATAGATAGATAGATAGATAGATAGATAGATAGATAGATAGATCTTGGATCACTCAACTTTAAATGGGATATCTCTATCAATTTTTTCCCCTCAGAGCTCAGGGAACCCCACAGAAAGAGGAGGCAAAAAAGGTAATGGAGGACACCAGAAGAATAAGATCCTCTAAATTAACTGAGCAATGCTTATAAGAAGTGACAGACTGAATTATCAATCATAGGGCCTGCATGTGTCTGCATCAGGTCCTCTGTATATATATTATAGTTCTACATTTAATGTTTTTATGGGACTCCTGAGTGTATGGATATGTAGGTCTCTGATTCTTGTGAGCTCTTTTTGTTTTGTAGGTTTTTCCTTGTCTAATGTTAATTTGATGGGTTTTGTTTTATCTTATTATTATGTCCTATGCAGTATGTTTTACTTCAAAATAAAAAAAAATAAATTTGCTACAACCTACTTTTAACAAATTATTTGAGTCCCATGAAAACCCTGGTTATTTTCCTTATAATTTGTAGCACCCACTATTAATGATTTATTGACCATGGTCCTAAATATTAAAAGAGTAGCATCTTTCCATTTTGCCATGGCTCCTTCTTGCAATTGAATGTGAAGTCACAGAGTAGTACAGCTCCTAAGACCTAAGACACTTATTGATTGCTTCATAGGGTTATTAGAAATATACTATGACCAAAAATTGTATCCAGATTGATAACACAGCATGATAAGTTGTGCTGTAATGAGAAAGATTGGTTTGGGTGAACAAATTCTATGAGCTAAGGCATAAATAAACAATACCAGCCTTGAGCAAGTTTGCTTTGTTTGGCAGCTTGTTTCTGCTAACAGATGAACTTTTTTGAAAACAAATGCTGCTAAACATAATTAATTTTCATATTGTGTTTCCATTGTTCTTTCTGCCAAATAATTCTCATTTCTACTTAAACATAAAAGGATGATACCTATACCTTACTTAATGGAAATAAGAAATTAAGAAAAAAATAATGCTTAGCATGATTATTGACTTATAAGTTACATTACTATTAAAGATGCTGCTTAAAATTACACCACACTACAAGACTGGGAGTTGGCTCATCAGGAACAGACAGTTGCCTCCCAAACTAAGCTCATGAGTTTGAGCCCAGGAGTCACATGGTAGAAGACTGACTTCTGCAAGTTTTCCTTTAACCTCCATGTACACATTGTGACATCCATGTGAACACACACAGGTAATAAGTCTATATCATAATCAATACTCGATTTGCATAATGTATCCTTTATACATGATTTATGTTGTTACATACAATTCATAGTAATTAACTATGCAAGTAGAGATCATAGGCAAGTGTTTATTATTTAATCAGAAAATATGAAATACCATTAGTGATGAACATGTCAACACAGAGCTGTAATGCAAGCACAAAATCACTTCAATAGAACATTGATTCAAAAAGTTTTATATAAAAACATGATATACATGAGGCAATATAAGGATGCTCTATAGACTCATTTTCAGGTTATCTCTATGTTGAAAATAGAGGAATTGAGTTACAGGCATGAATTACGTAATTTAGAAAATACAATCCTAACATTTGAATTTGGACCAAGTAAAGACAAATGTAACCATTTCAATATGTGCTATTAATTCTATAAATCCTGCCTTTCTGTTGTCTACTTCAGAACTGTATACTTGAGAATTTTGTTGACCAACTGTGACTTCCTATAAGATGGCTTTCTTAGACAAACTAGAATTTACTCTCCTATTTGGAAGTGGCATTTTCTTAATATTTGAGACAAAGATATGTAAGCAAATTTAGTTTCCCCAAAACAGTACCTCGAAGAAAGAAAAAGTTAAATGATCTGAATAGGGATGCTAGATCCAAGTCCAAATCTAAATTTGCCCTGTTTACAGTGGTCCCATCCTGTAGAAAACTTCTTTCTCTACTTGTTGCTGAGCGTGCTAGGGATTACTCTAGATGAGGTTTTTAGAGTTTTCATTATCTGAGCAGATTTGATTTTTAATGTTGAGAGTTAGGTATTCTAAATGCAAGATAACTAGAAATTAGATTGAGATTCAGATCAGTGCACCACTAAACCTACATTAGAAAAGCATCTTTTTGCAGTAGAATGGAATTAAGAGAGAACTACAGTAGATAATGTGCAGACAGTGAGGGACTATGAAGTATTCATCCCTAAATAAGAAGTCTTTATCAAACACCTTTCCTCAAGGCTCAGGGTCTATACAGAAGAAAAGGTAGAAAAATTATGAGGAAGAGGTATTGGAGGTTGTCTCCAATGTAAGAGTGCCTTCCATATACAACAGTACTGGTGCAAGAATAAACTCACAGAGATTGACAACATGCACAAGCTGAAGCCAGACAAAATCTAAGCATGGAGAATAACTGGACATAGATTACCACTTCTAACCAAGAAGCTTTCTGCAATTTATAGCTGTTAGACAAAAATCAGTCCTCCCCAATGGAGTATCACTGGGAATATTAACCATTCTTTACTGAAGGTCTTATGTCATAAGTTGGTCAAAAACAGACTCCATGTTTTTTGTGTGATTTTCTTTCCCCTTAGGGTTTTGCTTTTTCTTCTTGAGAGAGATAGAATATGAAATTAGGTGTGTAAGGAAGATATAGGATGGTTAGGGAAAAAGGAAAAACATGATCAAAATATATGAAAAATATTTTAAATTAAAATATTTTAAAAATAACTATATAAAAAGAGAGATGGAGAACATTTCAGGGATTAAAAACAAAATTTGAAGCCATGACTAGGATTAACTAGAGGGTGGGAAGATGCCAAAGGAAATGGGATAGGCCAGGGATACCAAAGATCTAGCTGGCTTTGATTAAGACAGAGAGCAGGGAGAAGTTAAACAAAAGTAAACTTAAGATGAGTCCACCTTCAAGCCCAGAAAACCAGAACATAGTGACACCTGAAGTACCAGTTGAGAGAGCTCCCACTTAGGGCAGATACTATATATGAAGTTTGTGTGTAATTGATAGAGGGAGGAAGGTGACTTCTGGACAACATAGTCCAATTGTTGAAAATAGGGCTTGACTGACATTTTTTGATAGCGGCACCAAATTCTCACAAGTTTGTGTTTCTCTATAATCAACATGGTCATCTCACTGTAACTCGTGCTCCTCTCCAGGGAGCTAGTGCTCCCTGATGCTTCTAATTACTTCCTGTGAAGTCTTTTTCTTTATCATAATACATATATTAATTTAATCATTGTATTTCCAGTTATAACTTTACTTATTCCATGTTTCCTAGACTAGTCTAGAATCTCCGTAAACACACTTTACCTGACTTTACAATTAAATATAATCTTGTCTTAGCACAAATCATGTTAAGTGACTCAGGATAGAGAATTCTCTAGCTTTGTACCCCATTTTTTAAACTGGATTATTTGATTTATTGCTTTTTAACTTCTTTACTTCTTTATACATTCTGGATATTAGCCCTTTGTCAGATATAGCATTGGTGAAGATCCTTTCCCAATCTGTAGGAAGTCATTTTGTTCTGATGACAGTGTCCTTTGCTTTACAGAAGCTTTTCAGTTTCATGAGGTCCCATTTATTGATTGTTGCTCTTAGAGCCCCTGCTGTTGGTGTTCTGTTCAGGAAGTTGTCTCCTGTGCCAGTGAGTTCTAGGCTCTTCCCCATTTGTTCAACCATGTTTGTAGCACCTCTATTCATAATAGCCAGAACCTAGAAATAAACCAGATGTCCCTCAGCTGAGGAATGGATACAGAAATTGTGGTACATTTACACAATGGAATATTACCCAGGAATTAAAAACAAGGAAATCATGAAATTTGCAGGCAAATGATGGAATCTAGAAAAGATCATTCTGAGTGAGGTATTCCAGAAGAAGAAAGACACACGTGGTATATACTCACTTATATAGACCTATAAGATATGATAAACATACTGAAATCTATACACCTAAAGAAGATAAACAAGAAAGAGGACCCGGGGTAAGATGATCAATCCTCATGTAGAAAGACAAATAGGATGGACTTTGGATGTAGGAGAAAACAAGTTACAGGACAGGAGCCTACCACAGAGGGCCTCTGATAGACTACCTACCAGTGTATCAAAGCAGATACTGAGACTCATAACCAAACCTTCAGCAGAGTACAGAGAATCATATGAAAGAAGGGGGATTTAGTATGACCTGGAGGGGTCAGGAGCTCCACAAGGACCAAATCTATCTTGGCACAGGGTTTTTTTCTGAGACTATTTCTCCAACCAAGGACCATGTATGGATGTAACCTAGAACCCCTGCTCGGATGTAGCCCATTGTAGCTCAGTATCCAAGTGGGTTCCCTAGTAAGTGGAACAGGGACTATTTCTGACATGAACTCAATGGCTGGCTCTTTGACCCTCCCCCTCCGAGGGAGGAGCAGCCCTGCTAGGCCACAGAGGAGGACTTTGTAGCCAGTTCTGAAGAGACCTGATAAACCAGGGTCAGATGAAACGGGAGGAGGTTCTCCCCAATCAGTGGACTTGGAAAGGGGCAGGGAGGAGATGAGGGAAGGAGGATGGGATTGGGAGGGAATAAGGGAGGGGGCTACAGCTGGGATACAAAGTTAATAAGCTGTAACCAATATTTAAAAAAAATAAAAATTCAAAAAAAGTGACTCAGGATTCTTTTTCTCACTAAAACATAAGAGATTTTGCCATAAATGTTAGAGATCCAAAAGCTGAGGTAATACCTGGTAGATATAAGTGTAGAAACTTCCTGAGCCACTGAGAAGGAAAGGTTAGGAACAGATAACCAACAAGGTTTTCAGTGACTTGCCAAATTTACAGCATCTTCTTTGAAATGGAGGCTCTCTGTTAAAACTTCACATCTACAGGTTCTTAGATGCAAACTGTTTACTAACAGAACAGGTTTGCTATAGCATTACAACATTCAGAAAGAGTAACAATCTCAGGATCACAAAAATTTAAATTACAACCAAGAAAAGGTCTCACAAAGGGATCACTAAAAGAAACAAAACAAAAAACTTACTAAAGTAAAAAAAAAATACGTGTTCACAGAAGTTCAAATATTCCAATCATAGTACAGTATGGCATATACTAATTTTTGTCACAGCTGAAAGACCCAAATAAAATAAGCTTTAAAAAAATCAAAGCACAATAAAGGGCTGTGATCCAGAACATCTTCTATCGCAGACTCTTACTAGCATCTAATTTCAGCTTTTTCCACTCCAGTGCCTTTAACCTTCAGAGAAAAATAATGCCTGTAATGTCTCTGTATTTGCCCCACTGTGCCACTGTAATGAAGTTTACTAACAGATCCTGTGACATCATCTTAACTATTTATGCTAGAATGGTGCTAGCTACACCAATTACTCTTCTAGAATCTAATGAAGAAAGAGAAAACCTGAAAGACTTGTATTGACAGGGGAAATTTCTAGCTCCATTGAGTTTCTTAGTGTTTGCAATTTTACAACTTTATTTATATAACAACAAATTAAAACAAAAGGACACTTATAAGTACTGTTACTTTTGCCTCCTGTAGTTAAAGATTTTTTTCCCCCTCATAAGTGTTCCTATCCTGTTATATGAGAAAGAAAGCAGTCACTATTTTATTTTGAAGGAAAGCTGAGGTATTTAACTTACTTTAAATGTTTTGTATTTCTCAAAGGACCTTATCCTTTTATACTTTCTTAGTACATGGTTAATATCGTGTATACTAATAACATAATAAAAAATTCATAATTTTTATTTAATTATGTATATAGTTACATATTTATGTATAAGGATATAGGTGTCTTCAGAGTCCTTAATATGGCTCTGCACTGCAGAGCTACCTCTCCAGCCCCAAATATAACAATATTTTAAGGCCATAATCAAGTAAAAATAGCCAACAAAGAAAACAAACACTGTCCTTCTGAAAGCTCCTTCTTTTAAGAGAGTATCTAAACTCTTCAATTGCATATATGTAATTTCTAAAATTGCTAACAGAGTACAGAATGTGTAAGTAGAGAATAGCTAAATGTCTGCTTCAAATAGCATTCAACTAACTAAGAGCCCTGCAGAGAGTGGGTTGGGCACATTTGCTGATCAGATTTGCATATTGAACTAAAATTCCAGAACAGATTTGTTTAAGCTGAATAATTCCCTCAAACAGCTAGGTAAGTTTAGATTGGGAAGTTCACAAGAGCCTATGCTCAAGGAGAACACTACCTGAATGCCAATCAGAAAGGGAGCTTTTCTGTTTCTGCTGAGCCTAGCAGGTGAGAGTATATGAGGGATGTCACTGGTTGTCTCAGGATCATTCTGAAGGCTTCTTTCCTGATGATCTATGGACTGCAAGTACAGAGCAGAGAAATGCAGAGTAGGCTGAACTATTGTGGGTGAAGACAAGCTTTCAATTTTATCTCCTCATATGCCAGGCTTGGGCCTGGCTTCTTTCTTTGTTTTTTTCCCTCTCTTTCTTTTCAATTAATTAACTTACTTATTCACTTCATATCCTGATTGTAACTCCCCTCCCTCCTCTGTTCCTGGTTCCACCTTCCCTCCTTCTTCCTCCCTTCCTTTCCTTTATTCCTTAGGAAAGGGGAGCCCCTACCCACCCACCCTAGCTCATCAAATTGCATCAAGGCTGAGCATGTCCTCTTTGCCTGTGGTCTGGATTTTTGAGTGATCAAAAAGCAGGGCCTGGTAATTTCTTGCCATGAGTTGCCCCAGACCACTTGACAGTGACTGTTGCCTTGTACTGTGCTCCTTGCTGGTGAAATGTCACATTTCAAGCCTATCTATAACTTGGCTCTGTCCTCCTTCTGTATTTTAGACCTATCTTGTCAATAACATTTGCTGCTTATCACAAGCTCATATAATATACTCAGTCCTATTTATGCTTTCTATGCTTTTCCCTAAAATTTGTATGTACCTAACACCCTTACTAAAATTGTCTATCTTTCCGTGCTTATTCAGTATTATGTTTATCGCCTCATAGTCAAATTCACTTTTACAGTTATTGACATTCAGTCCATACTGAAACATTTTTATTTTAGCCTTAGTGTAATCACTGCTTTGTAATTTCTTAAATAAATTTTTTTTCTCAGCTCTAGCATACAGTTATATAGTGTAACTGCATGGTCTTGGAGGGCAGAAATATGGGCAACAAGCAAAAATTGGATCTGAAATACTGTCTATTGCCTGACAAAATATAAGCTTGAGTAAGAAAATATCTGGGGAATGGAGTAGATATTTATATGCTATTAATAAAGACAGTACATATACAAATACTCTGTGTACAATGTTGGACAGCAGAGCAATAACTAGAAATAGCTGTGAGTTAAGAAAAACTATCTACTTCATAAGCAACTCCTTCAAGCAGAGGATCTCTCACACTGTTGACAACTACTGTTCTATCAAAGGATAAAAGAATAAGAACATTACATCTGACATATTTGAAAGTAAAAACTAGTCAGATCAATAAAAAGCAAACCTAGTTATCTCTAGAAGTGTTATTTAAACAAATGGAATACTGTGATGTTACCTTTAAATCTTTATGTTATTGTAAGAATGAACTATTAAACAAAATGAATGGACTGTGATTGGTACTCGAAGAGCATACTCCTGACTTTCCCATATTGTAGGGTGTGGTAAAAAATGCAGTTTGACTAATACCTGCCGATACTTTTAGAAATGTTATCATTTTGAAATGAGCAATATACTATAATAAAAATGTCCTCTACATGAAAGCAAGATAGTATTTCCACATGTAATAAGGACACTGAAATGTTAGCTGAGATACCCTTCCTGCTCAGCTAAATAAAATAAGGCAGTAATGTCAATCAAATAAATGAGGCATGATCATGGCCACATTCTTTCCCATGGCTAATCACACAATTCTTAATTTCTATTGCATCTTATATCCTACTTTCTTCTAAAATTGATCTGAAAGTTTTAACTCAGATGGTTGAAAAGTCAAGAGGCTTGCTTGTAGTATCAGATATTCTTGCAAAGTGACATAAATAGAAACTATTAGGTAACATTAAATTATTCTCTTTGATTTTAAATCCTGCTCCCCTTTTCTTTTGCTCTTTCCTTTCTCTTCCCTCTACCATTTCCTCTCTCTCTCTCTCTCTCTTTCCCCTCCCCCTCTCTCACACTACAGAGCTGTTTAAATTCATGGAAAACACAGTGCACTATGTTTCCTATAGCAATGAGTTTGTACCATTTTTTCCTAATTTCTAAAACAGTTGTGTTTACATTTTTATGGAAATCATATCTCCTAGGTACTCACATAGTTTGTTCTCGAAACAAAGTGACCTGTATTTATAGCAGCATGTAGAATGAGCAAAATGTAGTTAATTTGTTGTCCCTTTCTAAAAAGGTGTCCAAGTGAGTATCTCTTTATGATTCATACTCTAGTATCTATTAAGATATATGCTGCCATGCCAAATGCAGAGACAACAATGGTATCCAAACCAGAAACTGTCTAGAGACTTCCAAACTTGGGGTCAGAGCATCTGCTAGCAAAAACACAAGAAAAATCAAAGCATTGCAACCACATAGCTTACTCTTTGATTTATCGTGTCTCTGACAGGCAATGCTCCAAGCTTCCATGCATATCTAGGCAATTGGGGCATCTGTCATGAAATTAAGCTGACAGAAATATGACCCATGGTCACAGCATTGCTATAATAAGGAACCACTGCAAGTCTGACAGCTGTGTCAGTCTCCATCCTCTGTTTTGATATTTCAAAATGCAAGCATTATCACAAGCTGTCAGAGAAAAAAAATGTATAGAGACACAAATAAGTAAAGAAAACATCTCTCTTTATACTACCTTAATAAAGATAGTATTACCTTAATAAAGCTATTGTTAATGATGTTCTTATTATTTTATTATTATTATTATTGCTACTATTTTTTGTGAACCCCAGAATGGCATCTGTTTTTTTTATTCTTAATTAATTCAACTTATATCTCTGTCATAGGCCCCTCCCTCCTTTCCTCCCAGTCTCACCCTCCCTTCTGAATCCCCCTCCTCTATTCTTCATAGAATAGAGCCCCCCCGTACCCAAACGTCCCATCTCATTTACTCACATGAGAATTGAGTTCATCTTCCTCCCCTGTGGCATGATAGGGCAGTTCCATCAGGGGAAGTGATCAAAAAGTAGGCAAAATAGTCCATGCAGAGATATCCCCCACTTTCCTAACTAGTGGGCCTCCGTGAAGCCTAAGATGCCCATTGGCTACTTATAAGTACAGGACCTAGGTCCAGACCATGCATTGTCATTGGTTGTTGCTTCAGACTCCATAGGCCCCTCTGTCCTTTATTGACTGGCTCTGATGATTTTTTTTCTGGAGCTTTTGCACCTCTACATCCATTTATCCTCCCCCCAACCACATTTCCAGTAGACCTCTTATGATTTCCCCCATGTTTGGCTGTGACTCTCGGTATCTGTTTTGAACCATTGCTGGGTGGAGTCTCTAAGAGAATAACTCTGGTAGGCTTCTATCTACAAGGATAACTGAATATAGTTAATAGTGATAGGGGTTAGCTTTCTTCTGTGGGGTGGGTCTTAGGGTTGGGTCCAGCATTGGTAGGCCATTCCCTCAATCTCTGCCCTATATGTTCTATTTTTGTTGCTACAGATCTTCTATGTAGAGTAAGTTTTGGATTGAGATTTTTTCTGTGTGTGTGGGTTGGTGATATTCGTCCACTAGGAGTGTTGTCTAGATAAACGATGTCCTCTTCAGCCTCCATGGCTCCTGCTACTCGGAGTCCTAGCTAGAGTCCCCCTCACATTCTCCCAGAGGCCTATTCTGATTTAGATCTGCAGCTTGTTGCAGAGATGCCCCCACCCACTGTTTCTCTCTTCTCTGCAGGCCTTCTGGCCTCCTGCCTCTACTCTCCTCAGGTCTGATCTCCACCCTTATTTTGTTCTGCTCTCCTTCATGTAACACATACTTCTCTGCTACTTCTCTAAGACAAGAGAATGTCATACAGGCCAAAGGCCAAGTTCATCAGATTTAAGACACTACTTGCTTTGTAGGTCAATGCTGAAATAGTCTTGTCATTACTTAAGAATGACATAAATACATTCATACTTCACATATGAACCTACATTCTTAATAACAAACATTGCATTAAAAAAAACAGCAAGGGGCAAAGAGGAGATGAGGGAGGGAGGGAGGGTTAGATTGGGAGGGAATGAGGGAGGGGAATACAACTGGGATACAAAGTAAATAAACTGTAACTAATATTAAAAATAATAAAATAAAAAATGAAATAACAAAAAAGAAAAAAGATATTAACGTTATGAACATTTGGTTGAATTAATTTGTTCTATAGCTGAAGACATAAAATTGATGAAAACATTGATTTAGCCCATGTGTTCTACCCTTTGGTGCTGCATATTGTACAGGAGGAAAATAAGTACAGAGAAATAATTAATTGCTTTCTATTTTAGTCTCCTGTTCCTCCAGTCAGTTTGACATGCTCTAATTTATCAAATATTGATCTTTACACTCATGATGACAGTATGATACCTTCATGAAAAACAAAAGATATGCCCTATTATCTTAAATAGGTTTAGTATATTTCATCAAATTTTTAAGTCAAGAATTAGTACTTATAATAAAATAGTGATTAATCCTAAAACAGAAATTAATAATATATAATCAAAAATAAGTGATACATGTCATCCCAGGGAAAGTATTCCAATTCACATACATATAATTTATGAATTCATTCATTGGTTGGTTATACTGTGTTGTGCCAAGACCAAACCTGTACATTTTCTCTATAATAATTAGAAGCCTTACTAAACAGGTATGCTTATCCTAGCAGAAAAGTTGCTTGAGAAAGAGTAAATTCAGTTCTGACAATTTAATGAAGCAACCAGATTAAGTCTGAAGGTGTGGAGCCATTTTCCTTCATATAGAACTAAAAAGAAAGCATTAAATATTGTTACATTCCATGACAAGAATTGTGATTGTGTTGAAAACTCAATCAACTTTTCTTGTAAGTCCAATAACAATTTTAACATATTCATATCAATGCCATTACCTTCAATAAATAGAATGAATCTAGACACAAAGTCTATGACTCAGAAAAATGTAAAATATATTTACTGTTTATGTTCTTAGTTAAGCAAAAGGATGTTTTTTAAAATATAGATTAAATATTCCTATGTACAGTGCACTCTTGTTTTGGATGCTCAAATTAACTTACCCAAAAACATTGCATTTGCTGCTAATGAAGAGAAAAGGGCTGTTCAAATTTTCTTAAGTTTCCTGTGGCAAGAAAACTATTACAAACTGAACAGAATGAGTCTCAGGAGCTTTCCCCCAGGCCTTTTATTTTCCCAAAGGCAATAAGATCACACTGAGAACTGTCAAATCTTGCAATTGGATTTACACTCTGTAGACAGTCAAGCTTTCAGCTGGGATGATGTGACTTCGTCCATTCACCAATATGTCGGAAATAATGTGAAAATCCAAAGTGCTCGAGTCTGGTTTTCATCTCCAGAGAGGCACTTAGCTACTGGGACTTTACATAGAAAAGCTTGTTGCAGAGTTTAATCAAGCAGCCACAAACTCCAAAACTCCCATTTATCACAGTACTATGAATCTACAGCTTTACACTGTATTCTTTTTCAAAGTAAGTTGGCGGAGGCTGAGAGAATAACTGGGTTCATAAAATCATTTAGAAAATGCAATCTCTTAAGTCCAGTCATTGACCAGAAAATACAGTTTTAAATACTATGAGTGATTTAAGAGAGCTGCCTTCCAAATGACTTCTCAAATTCTTTTAATTGTTCGAAAGTCAGATTTTGAAAATTACTGTGCAATATATTCTGAACACATATAACTGTTTTGAATAAAGGAGAAAATGTATTGATAACATGATAAATGCAGATATGTGTAGGAGGTTTTTTTTTTTTTAAATCAATAAGTAGAGATGAGCATGTCACTTTATATAGAAACAGGAAACAAATTCAACTAATTTAATTTTTTTATGTTCAGTTTATATATAGGAATACATAGAAACTATAGATGTTTGTCTTAGTTTGCTTTCTGTTGCCGTGACAAACATCACAATCAAAGGTAATCTGGAATAATATATTTTACAGCATCATGAAGAAAGTCAGGGCAAGAACTCTAGGCGGCAACTTGGAACAGGAATTTAAGCAGAGGTCAAAGATAACTGCTGTTTACTGGCTTGCTCTTCATGGCTTACTCAGTTTGTTTTTTATTTATTTTGTTTTATTTACTTTTACATCCTCTGCTCGGGAGTGGTACTGCTTGTAGTGGTCAGTACCCAGTACTACTACTGGGTATTCCCACAAGAATCATTAATTAAGAAAATGCAACCATCTACCAGACTTTAACACCAGTGGAAGGTCCCTGCTCCACCAGTGGCCATACCAGCCACAAGAAACTCTAGCTCTCAACTCTAGTGGAGAAATCTGGGTGGACCAGAGGCCATTCCCAGTTTCCAGGATTCCAGCTTTCAACTTGGGCAGACATCCTACATGCCCAAAGACCACCCTGGCCACCAACAGCCCAGCCCTCAACTCAGGTGGACACCCTATACTCTCTACTCGATCTCAGCCAGAATACCAGAGAAGAAACATAAAGCAAGGAACAAAACCATCCAAAAAAGACAAATTCAGAAATTGGCACTGAGACCTGTAATCACCTCAAATCCAGATGTGAAGACAACGGTGTAGGAACACAATCAACAACTCTCAAGGCAATATGAGCATAGCTATCCTAACAGAGCAATTTCTGAATATTCCAACACATTTGAAGGTCAAGGCAATGATTTTTGAAAACAACTTTATGAAGGTGATAAAGGCCACTAAATATAAAATGAAAAATTCCATCCATTAATCATATTAAGAAAAGGACAAACAAAAATTGAGGAAAAGAAGTGAAGAAAGCCAAGAAACGACAAAGAAATTAAGAAGGAAATGAATAAAACCGATTAACAACTAAAAATGGAAATAGAGGCAGTAAAGAAAAGACAAACAGAAAGAATGCTGAAAATGGAAAACCTAGATAACCTAATAGGAAATACAGACTCAAGTATCATTGAGAGAATACAAGAAATGGAAGAGAGAATCTCAGGCACTGAAGATTCAATAGAACTAGATATATTGGTCAAGCATAGAAATAGATACATTTTTCAACTTCAAAATAAAACTAATGAAAAGTGGCAGGGAATGATAATTCATAAACATCAAAGTAAAAACCCACCAAGATGGTAGTTCAATTTTTAACATTTATGCCCCAAATGCAAGGGCATCCACATTTGTAAAGAAGACACTGCTAAATCTTAATTCACACATTTACCTTCATACATTGATAGTAGGAAACTTCAATACCTCAGTCTCACCAATGGACAGGTCATCCATACAAAAACTAAACAGAGAAAGACTGGAGCTAACAAACAGTATGAACCAAGTGGATCTAACAGATATCGATAGAACATTTCACCCTAACACACAAGAATATTGGTTATTCTCAGAACTCCATGAATATACGACAAAAGTGAACACACACTCAGTTAAAAATCAAGTCTCAACAGATACTCCCACCTCCATATTGAAATAAACCCCTTTCCTTTCAGACCACCATCAATTTAAATTGGAGTTTAACGAGAAAAATAACACAGAAACCTTACAAAGTTATGGAAACTCTATAAATCTCTACAGAATGACTACTGGGTCAAGACAGATAGAAGAAAGAAATGAACTACCTAGAATTCAATAAAATGATTGCACAACATACTGAAACTTATGGTACACAATGAAAGTGGTGCTAGGAGGGGGCAAGATGGTGGCACCGGGAGGACTCTCATTCTGAGCAGCAGCACAGCAAGATCAGCACACTGGCCAGCAATCAGAACTCGCAGCCATAAAACACAAGTGATTGTGTTTCCCAGGTGAGAGGATACCCCACGGTGGGGGATTCAATCAGCTTTTAACTCACCCGGCTAAATGTGGAAGAGATCCTGGTTCCGCCAGATACTTGGTCTCCAGCCCCAGCCCAGAGCCACAGGCCAGTGTGCTCTGGTCACAGTCCCAGACTGAACTGTGCTCACCACAACATCAGAGACTGGAATCTCTAGTCGAGAGATAACCCCACGGTGCAGGAAACGATTGGGACCGACCTTAGGTCAGCTAGACATCCCCTGGAAAAGACTTGGGTTCCGCGAGCACCCCAGAGCCAGCCCAGAGCCAGAGCCAGGGACCCAGGCTTCGGCACAGAGCCCTGCCTGAGCACCTGATTCGCTGCCTCAGATAGAACTGTGGGCCCCAGGGCACCAGAGACTGAGTTTCACTGTCGGGTGCAAACACACAGGGAGGGAATCGGCTGGTCTGATCTCAGAGCACTCAGCCGATACCCCTACCCCAAAAAGGTCTAGGGAAAATTTCCCAATTTAGGCAGACGCCCAGACTCCCAAAGACCAGAAAGGCAGAGCCAAATGCATATGTGCCTGCGGGTTCTACTCGCCATTCCAGACAGAACGGCAGTCCCCAATCAGGCCCAGAAGGAGACACACACTGCCAGCCCAGATCAGAGCATAGAGCCTCTGGACCAAAGCGGCGCCCTCAGCTGCCATCACAGACCCGGGTACACAGCGTCCAGATTAGAGCGGTGCCTGCAGCCACCATCCCAGACAGGGACACACAGCTTCCGGCCCAGAGTTAGGCGCCCTGCCTCCAGACCAGAGAGGAGCCCTCAGTTGCCAGCCTAGAGAGGCGTGCACAGCATCCAGACCAGAGCGGCGCCCCCAGGTGCCAACTCAACCTAGGCGCACATTCTCCAGGCCCAGAGCGGAGCACTGAGCCTCTGGCCCAGAGTCTTGCTGGGTGCTCCTCTCACCTTCCCAAACAGAACCGTGTGCCCCAGGATACCAGACTGAGTTTCCCTGTTGGGAGAAAACCCCATAGCTAGGGAATCAACAGGATCTTCAAGAGGGCTGTACCTTGAAAACAGTGTAACAACAACAACAGCTCACTAAATTCAGAACAAGAAACCCAGCAGCGGGGAAACTGTCTTGAGAACTTTTATGGGTGAGAGGAGAGCCCCCCCTAACTAACAATGACCACAGCTACTACTCATGTCTATACACCTGAGGTAAGCAGTGGCAATTCCTGAGAAACACTGGCCATACAGTGACCATACCCAAAAAGCAGAGGAGGCCTCCTTCAGGAAAAATCATCTTCTGGCCAAGGGGATTCTCCCTACCTCTGGACTCCAGGAAGCACAGAAACTAACAGCCAACACCTAAAACAGCCCAATGGGTAGAGGCAGCATAAAAGCCCAACCAACAAAAGACAGAGCAATATGGCATCTCCAGAACCCAGGCATCCAGGAATAAGCAGCCCTGGACAACCCAGCATAATAGAAAACCAAGAAGACGACCTTACATCTATGCTGATGAAGAGGATAATAGAGGAAACAAATAAAATACAGAAAGAATTAGAGGAAGATAAAACCAAACAGATTATGGCTATCCATAAGGAAATGGAGGAAGTTAAAGACAAGCAGATTATGGCCATCGGTGAAGAAATACGGGAAGGTGCAGCCAAACAGTTTGCGGCCTTCAGAGAAGAAATAATTAAATCACTGAAAGAAATAAAAGAAACAGAGCTGAAGGAAATAAAAGAAAAACAGGAAAATACAATCAGACAGGTGAAGGACATAAACAAAACAACTCAAGATCTGAAGATAGAACTGGAAAAATTAAAGAAAACACAAATGGAGGAAATAATGGGGAGGAAGAATTTAAGGAAGAAAACAGGAACTACAGAGGTAAGCATAACCAACAGACTACAAGAGATGGAAGAAAGAATCTCAAGTGTAGAAGATACAATGGAAGAAATCAATGTACCTGTCAAAGAAAATGTTAAATCCAAAAAATTCCTGACACAGACCGTCTAAGAAATCCAAGACAATATGAAAAGACAAAACCTAAGAATAATAGGAATAGAGGAAAAAGAAGATTTCCTCCTCCAAGGCCCAGAAAATATTTTCAACAAAATCATTTAAGAAAATTTCCCCAACTTAAAGGAAAGGCCAATAAGAATACAAGAGGCCTACAGAACACCCAATAAATTAGACCAGAAAAGAAAATTCTCCTGCCACATAATAATCAAAACTGTAAGTATACAGAACAAAGAAAAAATACTAAAAGATTGTTGTGGGCTGGCTTTCCCCAGGGTCAGAAGATTGTCCAAGGTTCCTGAATAAACTGCATTGAGAAGAACAAAAAAAAAAAAAAAAAAAAAAAAAAAAAAAAAAAAAAAAAAAAAAAAAAAAAAAAAAAAAAAAAAAAAAAAAAACCTAAGAATAATAGGAATAGAGGAAAAAGAAGATTCCCTGCTCCAAGGCCCAGAAAATATTTTCAACAAAATCATTGAAGAAAATTTCCCCAACTTAAAGGAGAGGCCAATAAGAATACAAGAGGCCTACAGAACACCCAATAAATTAGACCAGAAAAGAAAATCCTCCTGCCACATAATAATCAAAACAGTAAGTATACAGAACAAAGAAAAAATACTAAAAGCTGCAAGGGAAAAAGGTCAAGTAACATATAATGTCAAACCCATTAGAATCACACCTGACTTTTCAACAGAGACTATGAAAGCCAGAAGGGCTGGGACAGATATCATGCAGACCCTAAGAGAACACAGATGTCAGCCCAGGCTACTATACCCAGCAAAACTCTCAGTCCTCATAGACAGAGAAAACAAGATATTCAATGACAGAAACAAATTTCAACAACACCTACACACAAATCCAGCATTACAGAAATTACAGAAGATACTGGAAGGGAAAATACAACCCAAGAAAAAGAGCTACCTTCAAGAAAACACAGGAAATAATTAACCTTACTACAGTAAAACAAAAAGCAACCAAGCACACAACATTATGACCACAGCCAACAGCACAATCAAAGGATCTAACAGCCACTGGTCATTAATCTCTCTCAACATCAATGGACTCAACTCTCCAATAAAAAAACACAGACTAACAGAATGGATATGTAAACAAAACCCAACAATCTGTTGCATACAAGAAATACACCTAAGGCACAAAGATAGATATTACCTGAGGGTAAAGGGTTGGAAGACGACTTTCCAAGCAAAGGGACCCAAGAAGCAAGCAGGAGTAGCCATTCTAATATTTGACAAAATAGACTTTCAACCAAAATTAATAAAAAGAGATGGAGAAGGACACTTCATACTCATCAAGGGAAAATACCACCAGAAACACATCACAATCCTCAACATCTATGCCCCAAATAAAAGAGCACCCACATTGATAAAACTTAAACCACATATAGATCCCCACACATTAATAGTGGGAGATTTCAACACCCCACTCTCAACAAAGGACAGGTCAACTAAACAGAAATTAAAGAAGGAAACAAAGTCTCTAACAGAGGTCACGAATCAAATGGGACCTCATGAAACTGAAAAGCTTCTGTAAAGCAAAGGACACCATCATCAAAACAAAACGACAGCCTACAGATTGGGAAAGAATCTTCACCAGCCCTTTATCTGACAGAGGGCTAATATCCAGCATATATAAAGAACTAAAGAAGCTGAAAAGCAGCAAACCAAGTAATCCACTTAAAAAATGGGGAACAGAGCTAAACAGAGAATTCTCTGTAGAGGAATATGAAATGGCAGAGAAACACTTGAAGAAATGCTCAACCTCATTAGCCATTAGGGAATACAAATCAAAACAACCCTGACATTTCACCTTACACCCATCAGAATGGCCAAGATGAAAAACTCAAGTGACAATACATGTTGGAGACATTGTGGAGAAAGGGGAACCCTCCTCCACTGCTGGTGGGTATGTAAACTTGTACAACCACTCTGGAAATCAATCTGGCACATTTTCAGACAACTAGGAATAGTGCTTCCTCAAGATCCAGCCATACCACTCCTAGGCATATATCTAAAAGAGGCTCAAGTACACAATAAGGACATTTGCTCAAACGTGTTTGTATTAAACTTATTTGTAATAGCCAGAAGCTGGAAACAGCCCAGATGCCCCTCAACTGAAAAGTGGATGCAGAAATTGTAGTACATCTATACAATGGAGTATTACTCTGCAATGAAAAATAAGGAAATCATGAAATTTTCAGGTAAATGGTGGGACCTGGAAAGGATCATCCTGAGTGAGCTGTCCCAGAAGCAGAAAGACACACAAGGTATGTACTCACTCATATAGACTTAAACGATAAAACTTAAATCTGTACATCTAAAGAAACTAATCAAGAGAGAGGACTCTGACTAAAAAGCTCAATCCCCATCCTGAAAGGCAAAGAGGATGGACATCAGAAGAAGAAGAAAGCAGGAAACAACCTAGGAACCTGCCACAGAGGGCCTCTGAAAGGCTCTGCCCTGCAGACTATCAAAGAGGCTGAGACTTTATGACCAACTGTTGGGCAGAGTGCATGGAATCTTATGTAAGAAGTTGGAAATAGTAGGTTATGGAGAGGACAGGAACCCCACAAGGAGAGCAACAGAACTAGAAGATTTGAACACAGGTGTCTTCCCAGAGACCCATACTCCAACCAAGTACCAGGCATGGAGATAACCTAGAACCCCTGTGCAGATGTAATCCATGGCAATTTAGTGTCTAAGTGGGTTACATAGTAATGGGATGAAGGACTGCCCCTGACACAATCTGATAGGCCTGCTCTTTGATCACCTCCCCCTGAAGGGAGAGCAGTCTTACCAGGCCACAGAAGATGACAATGCAGCCACTCCTGATGTGATCTGATAGACTAAGATCAGAAGGAAGGAGAGGAGGACCTCCCCTATCAGTGCACTTGGGGAGGGACATGCATGAAGAAGGGGTAGGGAGGGTGGGACTGGGAGGTGAGGAGGGATGGGCTTATTATGGGATACAAAGTGAATAAAGTGTAAATAATAATAATAATAATAATAATAATAATAAAAACTACAAAAAAAGTGGTGCTAAGAAGAAAGATCATATAAGTAAGTGCCTATATAAAGAAATTGGAGAGATTTCCTACTAACAACTTAAAAACACAATTGAAAGGTCTAGAACAAAACAAACAAACAAACAAAAAACAAACTTAACAAAAGAAGGAGAAAGTATGTAAAACAAAACAAAAACTTTGTGAAGTGAAAAATTATTCCACAAAATACAAACACAAGGAACATTGCCAAATTAATTTAATGAATCACCACACAAACAGGCTGTTGGTTGCCGTACCTGACAGACTAGGGTCAGATGGAGGAGAAAGAAGACCTCCCCTCTCAGTGGATTTTGAGAAGATCATGGGAGAATATGAGGGACTGAGGGCGGCGTTGGGAAGGAATGAGGGAGGGGAGTACAGCTGCGACCAATTTTTCTCATGAACAGAAATGCAAAAACCCTTGATAAAATGCAAAAACTGAATGCAAGAACACTTCAAAAAGATCATCCATGATAATCAAGTAAGCTTCATTTGCAGTTATGCAAAGATGGTTCAACATACAGAAATCTGTCAATGTAATTCACTATACATACAAACAACCTGATAGAACAAAAACCACATGATCATCTCATGACATGCAGAAAAAGCCTTTGACACAATTCAACTCCCCTTCATGATATTACACAATGGAATACTATTCAGCAATTAAAAATAAGGAAATCATGAAACTTGCGGGCAAATGGTAGGATCTAGAAAAGATCATTCTGAGTGAGGTATCCCAGAAGCAGAAAGACACACATGGTATATACTCACTTATAAGTGGATATTAGACATATAATATAGGACAAGCATAATAAAATTTACACACCTAAAGAAGCTAAGCAAGAAGGAGGACTCTGGGTAAGATGATCTATCCTCACTCAGAAAGGCAAAGGGAGAGGGAGAAAACAGGCAACAGGACAGGATCCTACCTACAGGGTCTCTGAAAGGCTCTACTCCGCAAGGTATCAAAGCAGATGCTGAGACTAATAGCCAAACTTTGGGCAGAGTGCAGGGAATCTTATGAAAGAAGGAGGAGATAGTAAGACCTGGATGGGACAGGAGCTCCACAAGGAGAACAACAGAACCAAAATATCTGGACCCAGGGGTATTTTCTGCGACTGAAAATCTATCCAAGGACCATGCATAGAGATAACCCAGAACCCCTGCACACATGAAGCTCATGGCAGCTCAGTATCCAAGTGGTTACCCTAGTAAGAGGAACAGGGACTGTCTCTGACATGAACTCAGTGGCTGGCTTTTTGATCACCTCTTCCTGAGGGGGTAACAGTCTAACCAGGCCACAAAGGAAGACAATGCATCCAGTCCTGATGATACCTGATAGGCTAGGGTAAAATGGAGTGGAAGGAGTACCTCCCCTTTCGTGGATTTGGAGAGGGACATGAGAGGAGATGAGGGACTGAGGGCATGATTGGGAGGGAATGTGGGAGGAGATTACAACTGGGACACAAAGTGAATAAACTGTAATAAATATAAAAAAATAAAAATCCTTTAAAAAAAGACTTGGAGAGGTTAGGGACACAAGGGACATAGCTAAACATAATAAAGGAAATTTATAGCAAGCCTATAGCCAACAAAATTAAATGGAGAGATACTCTAAGCAATTCCACTGAAATCAGGAACAAGACAAGGCTTCCGCTCTCTCCATATCTATTCAATATAGTAATTCAAGTTCCTTCTGGAACATTAAGACAACAGAAAGAGATCGATCAAGGGAATACAAATTGGAAAGAAAGAAGACAAAGTATTTTTATTTACACATGATAAGATAATATACATAAGTGACCCTCCCAATTTTACTAAGAAAATTCTACAGCTGATAAATACCTTTAGTGAAGTAGCTGTATAGAAGATCAGAAAATTAGGAATAGTGATAACTCAAGATCCAGCTATACCACTCTTAGGCATATATCCAAAAGATGCTCAAGTATACAACAGGGACATTTGCTCAACCATGTTCGTAGCACCTTTATTCGTAATAGCCAGAATGTGGAAACACCCAGATGTTCCTCAGAGGAGGAATGGATACAGAAATTGTGGTATATTTACCAATGGAATATTATTCAGCTATTAAAAACAAGGAAATCATGAAATTTGCAGGCAAATGATGGAATCTAGAAAATATCATTCTGAGTGAGGCATTCCAGAAGGAGAAAGACACACATGGTATATACTCACTTATAATAGACCTATAAGATATGATAAACATACTGAAATCTATACACCTACAGAAGATAAACAAGAAAGAGGACCCGGGGTGGAACTAGAAAAGAGTTCTGAGTGAGTTAACCCAGAAACAGAACACAGCATACACTCACCTATAAGTGTATATTAGCCATATAACATAGGAAACATTAATTACTCATAGTATTCAATATACTTATGAACCATTTGTTTTATACATTATAATCTTTTCACTTGATTAGATTTCTCTTGGGATCTTAATAGGTTTTTATTTGTATTATAATAATTCTTAAGAAATTAGTCAAATCAACTGTGTGTTCTCTATGGAAAAGCAAAGATATTATTTCATTTTACTTAACACATTAAAACAATCCAATAAAAACTTTTATGAAATAGAAATAACATTATTTTGCTCATGTTTAAAAATATGAAATAAAATAGATTGGACAAATATTGGTTATAGTGAAATTGAGATGTTAGATGATAGACAAACTAATCCTTTCAAGCATATTTTGTGCTCATATTGAAAGTGTGGTTGTTCAGTGATCCCATTCATTAGAATATGTGCTTGCAAATGACTCTGTGTCTAATTGCTCAGGATTTCTGTCCAGTACTTAAAACCAAACCTCCCACATTAAACTTTCATCAAATCACACAACTTTATGAAATTATTTTTGAGGAAAAGACCTTGAAATCTAGGCCTTGAAATGCTATGTTGTTGACCTAATATTTGTTAAAGAAACCTGAGAAAAGATTTTTAATTTTCTTTAAAAATAAATATTAATAAGGATAAGTTTCATGTTTTGAATTATGAAGCTCAATTTCAGAAAATTAAAAAATAAGTTCACAGTAATATGTGTTAGGACTGAACCTAATAATAAAATATTAATTTCACTTAATTCAGTGTGTATATTCACATGGAAAATTAACTGATATTGTTGACCCATGCTCAGATTATGGATCAATAAACCAAAAGTATTTATGTATTTCTTCATGGTCAGACACCACTGAACCATAAAATTAGAAAGTTTTCTTTAAAGGGAGCATTGGTTCCTTGATTTTCCTCACAATTCTCTTTCAATTTAACTACTTCTATCCTTTCTTTAAAATGAAACAAATGGAGATAGTGAAGAATGTGGATAACTTTTGAATAAATGTTATAGATGTCATAAAGTCATCTTTTCAAGGTTTGTATTATATAAAAGAAAAAAAATACAACCCATAAGGCAGAGCCAGTTGCCCATCACTGTGAAAGAATCTCAGTGATCAGACTCCACTGAGTGCATCCTAGAAATACCACAAGAAGATAAGAAAATGTGGATTTCACTGCTAATAAAATTAACTGGTTGTTCTGGTACCACTTGAATAAACAAAACATCCCATCCACTGATTTGAAATGATGATTTTATACTTATTTTTCACATAAGTTTGTGTCTGATCTTGTGCTCTCCATTCTACTTCATTAATGACTGTCGATCTTTTCTATGTCAATGTCACACTGATATATTTACTAAAGCTTCATAATATTTAGGGGAAAGATCATGTCTGGGTCTGGACTTAAGTCTTGGTTGACAGCATTGAGACCTCCCTGGGCCTCCTTGTCTTCATCTTTTAAAAAAGAACTCTCACTCCTTTCAGTCTCCACCTGTCACCTATCTCTTTCTCTTTCTGAGAGAGGGAGGGAGGGAGATAGAGAGAGAGAGAGAGACAGAGAGAGAAAAAAAGAGACAGGGCAAGAGAGAGTGCCATGAGTGGAGCTGGTGGCTGAGGGCAGAAGGGGGTGTGGGAGCCCTTGGAGCTAGAGATACAGGTGCATGTAAAGTGCCCAAGCAGTATTTGTTTCTCACTGCTGAGCCATCTTCACAGCCCTAGCTGACTCATCATTAAAATAAAAGTAATTATAATGATTAAATAAAGCAATTAAATTTTGAACTCTGAGTTTGGCACAAAACAATCATTGAAAGATGTTGGTTAATTATTAGCCTAATTACAAATTACTTTTTAGGATTG
The DNA here is from genome assembly GCA_010120015.1 of Rhombomys opimus. NCBI lineage: Eukaryota > Metazoa > Chordata > Mammalia > Rodentia > Muridae > Rhombomys > Rhombomys opimus. The sequence goes on along the minus strand of REGO01000382.1, from coordinate 776,900 downwards.
ATAGGTTTTAAAATAAATCCTATAAAATGAATCTGATATTTAAAAGCATTTATTTTATTTTTTTCAAATAAATAATAAAGCAAAACAACTGTGGGCCAGGTAAGACAGTGCAGAGGCTCCTCATCATCTATTCTTGCTGAGGCCATTTTAGGTTTAAATAAAGTCTAATGTTCTTGATGGAGAGTCCCATGGAAAACTACCTAACTCTATTCGAGGAACCCATGTTTGGGATGTTCTAGCTAACTTATCTTAGCCTTTGTTAAAATTGCTTATTTGTGAAGAACTTCTCCAGTTAATTTCTTCATTTGAAATGCCTCCTTCAAAGTGCTGACTCTGTGATGTGCACCCCACCCCTGATGATGTTGGACAAGATGGCTGGACAGTTGTCTCTGCCCTTAGAAATATCATGTTTGCTAGGCTCCCAAACACTTGGGTTTAGTCCCAACCAGCTGAAACAAAGGTTTTCAGTTGGCTATACGCTGTCTGAGTGGTCATCTCTGATGAGCTCCCAAACAAAACCCACCTCTTCATAGCTGCAGAAAAGCTAAGAGGAAAGATATTTGAGATGCCAACCATCGAAGCAGTAGTTACTCCATAAGTTTTGATGACCTCTAAGTTCACTTCTGTGATTGTGCAGCAGCATCTCCTGAAGACTCAAATGCTTTCTTTCAAGTGCTCACAGAAAATGCAGTCAATAAGCACAAAACTCAAGGCTGCTGGTAGTTGATGGTTGTCTTTATTTCCCAGCTTAATATACTTCACTGAGTTGAAATCTACCATGGTGATCAAAGTTGAAAACATTACTACAGTAATTCCTTTTAGGTACAGAGTCTTTTAAGTGTCTCCTTACTGAGGTACTCATGTCTAATGAAGTGTAATAAAACATTTGCAATAGTCTATAAAGAAGTGCATATTTCAAGCAGAAAAATTGGATACTAGAGACTAAGCATAGGACAACTTTTTCTTTTCCCCAAAGCTACTTGATAGTTGTGCAGTTTGGAAGGCAGTAGTTAAATATTTGGCCAACAGCACAAAACCTATTTATTCTGATTTTTTCTTGCAGTACTATCTCTGGATTGGTCTTTTAGGACTGCATTCATAATGACCTATTTACAGCCTCCTTTCTTAATATAGCTTCAGTGAATTATCTCTAACACAAAACTTTTAGCAAATTACTGACAGTCAATATAATTAATCTTTTGGGTGTTAGTAATTATTTTCAAATAACATAACTTCCAGGAAAATCTGTGTGTGACACTGGTCTCTAAACACTCAAGGTATATAGTGTTAGTGTACTTTCATTCGACTTCAGCAAATGTGCACAGCCGTTCCTTTCTTTAATGCCCATGTAAAAGAAATGAATATGGTACTCAAGAGAGCAATCTATTGAGGCTTGCACAAAGATGCCACTGGAGTAGTTGGATAAGAAGTAATTAGAGTGTGAAAAATCTAATTAGGATAGTAAACACAGTCACTCAGATATATAGACACATAGGCACAGTGAAGGCATACATATTGAAAGTAATCCTTTAATACTCTTGTTTAAAATGACATGCTATCTGATGCACGTTGCTGAGTTATATTCATAAAACTGTTAGGAAATAGCTGGACAATACTCTTGGCTTATGCTAATGGAATTCCTTAAGGAATTCAGAATGGAGGTCAGTCTACATAACTCTTGCGAAAGAGCTGCCACCATCACCATTTCAATGATAAGGCAGAATACCATCAGAAAACATCATTTGAGCCTCTTCTCCTTAGTGCTGCTCTTGGTAAATAAAAGACCTCCTGATAGCCATAACATCTTAAATGGAAATTATTCCTTTGTAACAGTCATTGTAGGGGAGATGTTTTACCCCAAACAGATGGACTGTATCTATGTACACTTTGCTTCTTGGAACTGCATATGAGTCAGCTAGGTCACAACTGTAGTTTTTAATGATTCTTCCTAGGAAACTTTTTAGGTATTTTTAGACTCACAGAGACTTAAGAAGTTTCTTTAACATAATGACTGCTGAATAAAATGTTTTCAAACTTTCTCATTCTGTGCCATTTTCTGGTCTTAGTGACTTTTTCAAGAGTGTACCTGGGCCAACAGGCAGGTCAGAACTCCACTATGGAGGGTTTTAAATTACATCTGCCCTAACAAAAATAAATATCTATCTTCTAAGAGCTAAGTAGCTTAATGATAAAAATGACAAATGAAGTATTCAATTGAAAGTAAAGATTATTTTCATTTCATTCTTAATTATCCTAGTGGCTTACTATACTAGTAAGATGAATGTTCTCTTTAGGCCTGGTACACAATTTGAAGTAAAATAGCATGCCTCCATCCTCTCCTCTTTGCCTGGTCCTCACTGATGGCTGCAATGTTCAAGATAACTAGAACACCAATGACACAAAGCTAAGATTTATAAAACTAAGACACCATGGTAAGAAAGGCTCAGTAATTAGTATCTCATCTGTAAACATCCTAAAAAACAAAACAGAACAACAACAACAAAACAACTCTGTGTGGTTCTCCATAGGTGTGCTACAGAGCAAGTGAAACACAAGTTCCAGCCTCAGGCTGTGCTTCAGAGAGACAGTTCCAGACACAGGCTGTGCTGCAAGGAGACAATGTCCAGCCCCAGGATATGCTACAGAGAGGCACTTAGCCCAGTGTCCACCTGTGTTTTCTGCTTGGGTTTGGGGCTCTAGTACCTGAAAGCTTTATATTTTATCATGGAAAATCAAGGCATTTTACTGTTGCCAGCAAAAGTTTTTGTTTTGTTTTGTTTTGTTTTTTTTTTCATGGAAAAGGCTTTTATTTTAATTTATGTTAAATTGTCAAATCCTAAATTAGTGAACAGCAAGTGTGAACTCCGAAATAGGATCCTGTGAAAATATCCTCGTTTACAGGTGTCTCTTTTTTTTTATTTCTAAAACTTTCCCTTTACTATTTTTTAAAATTTATTTATATTTTTATGAATTAGTTTATTCACTTTGTATCCCCACTGTAACCCCTTCCCTCATCCTCTCATTCCTCCCAATCTCATCCTCTCTCTCTCATCTCCTCCCATGTCCCTCCCCAAGTCCACTGATAGGGGATGTCCTCCTCCCTTTCCCTCTGACTCTAGCCTATCCAGTCTCATCAAGACTGGCTTCATTGTCTTCCTCTCTGGCCTTGTAAGCCAGCTTCCCCATCAGGGGAAGTGATCAAAGAGTTCATGTCAGAGATATTTGCTGTTCCCATTACTAGGACACCCACTTGGAGACTGAGCTGCCATTTTCTATATCTCTGCAGGGGTTCTAGGTTATCTCCATGCATTATCCTTGGTTGGGGTATCAGTCTCAGAAAAGACTCCTAGGCCAAGATTTCTTGGTTCTGTTGCTCTCCTTGTGGAGCTCCTGTCCCCTGCAGGTCTTCCTATCTCCCCTTTCTTTTGTAAGATTCCCGCCAGCAGAAGTTTTGATGTTGTAGTATAAATGGTCACTCAATGTGATCGTTTGCATGGAAAATGTCCCCTATGTGTTAGAAATCGTTCGGGATGAGAGTTGCACAGCAGATTCACAAATCACACCATGGGATCAGTTCCACGAGAGAGGGAAATTTATTAGGGAAAAGGGAAGGGGAGGGAAGGGGGAAGGGAAGTTGCAAGGGGTAACAGAGACTGTCTTTGGATGAGGCAAGAGAGAAAGAGAGAGTAGGAGCTTTGAGTTCTCTTATAAGGTGACCCAGAGCATGCGCAGGTGGTTCCAGGTGGTCTGTAGGTAGCTTTACAGATGTCTGATATCTGGTTTGTCAAGTCCCTTGGGCCTGGCTGTAGCGATGCTTGCTTATGGATCCCAAAACTATGTACCCATGTATTTGAACGCTTGGTTCCTAGTTGGTAATATTGTTTGGGGATGTTATGGAATCTTTAGGAGATAGGACTTTGCTGGATGGTATGTTATCCAGGGGAGGATAACATGGTGTGCACAGATGAAATGTGATCAAGCAGCTTCTGCTCCTTTTGCCATGCCATGCCTCTTTTCCTTTGGAATTGCAAGCTTAAATAAACCCTTTATTCTCTAATTTGCTTTCAGTCATATTTACAATAGAAAAGTAGCTACATTATGTATGTCTATAAAGATTTCTTTCTTCAAACAAAAGAAAACAGCTAGACAAAAACCATCTTTCCAGTAATACAGTACAATAATATACAGTGCAGTAACACTAAGTAAAACACACTGAGCAATTAACATACAGTGCAATAATATCCTATAGTATAATGTTCAGTACCATAACACACAGTGCAGTGGTACTCACTACAATAACACAGTGAAAAATGAAGCTTGAGTACAGTGCTACTGTGGGATTGCTTCTGGCCCTTTTTAATTGCTACATTGACAATGCATGGGAGAGGAGAATGATAAAGGAGATGATGTGTTTTAGCATCTGATATATCAACTACAATATTAATATTTGCCCCTGATACCTATATAGCAGAAAGATGATGTTGGGCTAGCAGTGATGCTAGCCTTTGGAGAATGCTGATAGTAGGAGCTATATAAACTGATGACATGATCACTGTATGGTATAGTTAAGGGGGCGTTTTTATTGTAGATATGCAAGCACAACAAGAGGAATCTGGAAGAGTCCAGAGCAAAGAAAGAAAGTAGTAGAGTGAACATGGGTATCAGACTGGACCTAGCCATGAGAGAAGCTGGAGCTGAACAAATAGAAAAGAGAGGGAGGGAGTTTTTGGGAAAGCAAGGAGAGCGTGATGAGGGAGACAGATGATGATGAGAGACAGACACACTGAAGGAATGAGGATAGCTGATAGGGTTATAAGGACAATGAGTACCAGAGAAGAGAAAAGCCTGTGAGTTGGGAGGAGTTTAGTGTAGGGAAAGAGGTGATAAGAGATAAGATGCTATCTAGCATAGACTTTGAAAAGTACAGGTACTTGGGAAGTGAAGAAGCCTGGAGTCCAGATGTGCTTATTACATGAATAAAAATCAAATTAAGAAATTGTGACCAAATACACATATAACTTATTTTTCAGTATGAACATGCCTGAAGCAACTTAATTTTGTACTGCAGTACAAAATTATATTCTATCACAGAAAAAAAAAATATCTTGAATGAGATGGTAGAAAGGAAAGGCCTGTCCATATCTTGTTTGGATTACTACAGTGACAATAACAACAGCAATTTAGGCATTCCTCAACACGTCTCCTGTGTTTCCTACTTCATTATTTTCTTATAAGTCAACTTTTGATTTGATGCCCTAATTATAATCAAAAGGGCAGATGTACACCATAGAAACGTTATGCGAATGAGTTTATTTATAAATCAGTGAGCTCTAATGTTCATGGCAAGAAGAAACATTCAGTGATCAAGCATTACTCATTTATCTCTATGTCTCTCTGAAGCCATTGTGATTGATACCACATTCCACACATGGTAGGCAGACTTCAAAACTCTGTAATAGTTCCCTTGTTTAATTTTACTGCTTGTCAGCTAAGCTTACACAAAGGATGGCAGAAACTGCTTACTGGGAGTGATAAAACTTCCCATTTATTTAAATCATGCCATCCATTATTAGCACCTGTTTATCATAAATGAATTAACATGAATGGTCTGAATGGTTGTGGTAGTTCATATGCATAATTACATATTTAACAAAAAGCTTGAGCTCAACCATCTCATTATAGCTCTGAAGAATGGGTACAAAAAGCCTCCAATCTTATAATTATTACTCTACATACATAGTCACAAGTCCCATGCAGAATGCGTCTCTCTGAATTGATTTTTTCCTCCTTCTCCCCTCTGTTATTTCAAATTCAATGTTAATTTCAGACATTGTCAGCTTAGCTGTTAATCGCTTACATTGTTTTATAGGCATGCTTTTCAACGTACAAATGAAATTACTCTCTTCAGCTCCAAAGCCTTGTATGGCACAATTCTTCAAAAGTACTAAATGTTATGAACTGCATCATGCTGGAATGGTGTGTTGCCATGCTTGGATGTCTTATAATGTCATTATCTGGATCCACCCCTTTATTTCCATCCCATTTCTTTTCTCATACATTGAAAGCTGATAAGGCATGAAGTCCACCCACTGTCCTCCAGCTTAAGAATTTCCACAGAGGTCTCTTAACAGTTTTCACAAAATTATAATTGTTAAAGTAAAGAATTATGTAAATGCATGCTTGCATTAATATGCTGATATATATGCATCTAGGAATCAGTAAAGAAGACAGTATTAGTGGTCCAGTTGTATCACATCATCATAGCTCCTCAGTCACCTCTAGATGCAGTGGACTATGGCACACAGTGGAATACCAACTATCCCTTTTAACAAAATTTTCATAATAACATGGACAGGAGCTCCACAAGAAGACCAATAAAACTACAAGATCTGAGCCCTGGGGGTTCTCCAGAGACTTATGCACCTAGGGAGGACCATTCATGGAGAGTATCTAGATCCCCTGCTCAGATGTGGCCCATTGGCAGCTCAGTCTCCATGTGGATCTCTGAATGAGGGGATCAGGGACTGCCTCTGTAATAAATTTAGTTGACAACTCTCTGATCACTCACCCCTGGTGACACAGCCTTGCCAGGCTAAGCCGTGGAGGAAGAGGATCCAGGCAGTCCTGATGAAACCTAACAAGCTATGGGCAGATGGCAATAGTGGAGAACTCCCCCTTTCAGTGGACTAGGGGAAGGAGATGAGGGAAAGATGGAGGGAGGATGGGACTGAAGGAATTGAGGGAGGGGGTTCCAATTGTGATATATAATGAACAAATTATGAATAAAAATAAAAATTTAAAAATAAAACAAAACAGTTCTGGGCTGGAAATATGAAGACTAATCTCTGATTACCTGAAATATCTTTATTTGTTCAGTGTTTTTCTAATTTTACATAAGTGGAATAGTTTGCATTACCTCTTCATAATAGCAGCTCATACAAATGATGGGCAAGACTTTCATTTTTCTGTTAGGGACATGGACAGTGATAACCAAGGTCCAGAATCTGGCCATTAGTTCCACACAGACAGGAATTCAAACTTACTTGCAGTGATTTATGCAGTGGTAGGCACTTTGTTGTATGACTAGTAAATGGGAGCTCCTTTTTTGCTGATATTGTTATTATTTGTTACTGACAAAAGCTTCATTACTAATAAAGACAAAACAATTGCTTCTAGTCATTGAAAATGAACATTTGTACATGTAATATAATATCAGGGTAGGACCAAATTTATTTCCAAATTCTATATCTGAATAACCTATTTTTTTCTACAGAAAAATTATTGCAGAAAGTTTTGTAATTTAAGTAAAAATCTAAATAAATATGCCAGAGGGGGATGGCTTGAAGTTGGCAATCAGGAAAACATAAGTGTTCACAATGAGTTTTTTACTCTTCTAGGAGAACAATATGCAAGTATGTTCTTGTTTGTTTGTTTGTTTTTGTTTTTATCATTACAAGGAACTAAAGAAGGAAAAGTATTGGAAGTCAATGAAACAGTGTGTTACATTTTGTACATGGAAGAAAAAAAAATCAAAACCTTAATGTTCTTTCCTCAAAGCCTGATGTTTTCATAATGCAGCATTACAAAATAATACCACTGGCTGGGGTTACATTATAAAATACAGTCTTCTGTTGGTTGCTTTTATTCCATGTAGCTAATAAAGTTCTTTGAAAAAAAGGTTTTACAACCAGTAACCCAGTTATATGAATTCTTTTATTTTTGGTGTAAAATTAACATATATTTTGAACAAAACATAGCAATTTGGGTGCACTATAATTTTCTTGACTCAGAAATCTATTTAAATTAGTGATTTTAATAAACATGCTTTTAACACATAGAAAAGAGACTTTCAAAAACAGGACAAAATGTATTGTCAAAAAAGGAAGTCAAGATGCTGAATGTAGTTAACCAAATGCAATTTCTCCTTCAGGAGCACTCCCCCATCTGTCAGGCTAAACTATAAGAAAAGATATAACTCATAAATTCCAGAAAACTATAATTCATAAAGTAGTAAAATATCAATGTTTCTCAACAAAGAGTAAAAAAAAAATCTAATTTTTTGTTCTTTACAAACTGAAACAATATAGGCAATCAACACTTCATTTCAAACCATTGTTATCAAAGTGTGAGCATCACCCGAGGTTTCTGTTTGACTTGGCAACATAGGTGACCTACTCCAAACTGTCTAGACCTTAGGCAGGGTTTTGTGATCTCTGCACTCTGGCATGGATGTGAGCTCATCTGAAGGGTGGGGACAAGGAGACAGAGCCTTGAGATTGTATGTAGCTCTGCTTCTCACAGAAAGGTGAGTTAGAAGGTCTGACCCAGAAAGAAAAGAGGTACAGCAGTTTCTGCAGGCTTGGTGTAGCAAAGCACATAATTTTTAAACTATTTTATTTTGGTTTCTTATGCCTTTACCTCTTTTCTTCACCACAGTTCCTCCAAGACCTTAACATTGGATAAAGAGAAATAATAGTGGGAAGAGGGGGCATAGCTCTCTTTTGCTACTTCCAGCTGGTTAGGGTCTTTGGGTTACTTGGGGAAAGTCCAATCTTTGTTTCAGGATATCTCCAACCTCTTTCCATCAAACTGCATCAATAGCAAATAGTAGCAGCAGGGGCGAGCAGAATTATTTTTCAGAGCCGCCATACTCTCTGGGCTCTGGCCTTTATTCCCTTTCCAAAGTTCCCAGAATTAAGGTATCTTTACAGCTGGCAAAGAGCCCTTCTCAGAGCCCACACAAGACAAATAGTTTTCTGCTGTAGACAGTCTGAATCAGCCCCATATTATACACATGGGATTAAAACAAAAGCACACTTACATAATATAACTCAGTTTTTAAAGAAATCAAAACTTCCACTACATGACACCCTTTTTTTTTAAGGCTTTTTCTCTTACATGAATGAGACTTGCTGCTTTCTTACAAGGATATTATTAACGAACCGACACTTTTTGGACCAATAATCTTTTTTTTTCTTTTTTTGAACATGGTAACTCTTGGCTGCTTTTGCCTGGAAAGGCTTTGCTGCTAAGCCTTGAGCTAGGACTCCAAAGCCACTTCCTAACAGTAAGAGATTACCTCCTATGTCTCATTTGGACCTGCATCTACTAATCAAATAACCTCTTTTACTGCAGTGTTCACAAACCATGGAAAGTTTAGGCATTCTTGGCTGAGAACCCAGTACTGCCAGAAATGGCACATTCACTCCTCTGGTGGGAAGTACTATATTTCTCAGAGTTAACACACTGGCCGTTTTGAGCTGTTAGACTTTTACTGGCTTGGTCACAAATTCTTTCTAAATGCCCAAATTTACTTCTATCGAAGCACCAAGCATTTGATATCTAAGGCTTTTGATGGCTACTGGAAAAGGTAATAGTGGTAATCTTTTAACCTGAGGCTGCTCCTCTGGTTAATCCTTTTTCTTGAAACATGCTGTTTCTCTTAAACTTTTTGATCTGTATGACCTTCTGCTCCTCCTGGATACCCAGCCCTCACAGGGGCTATGGAAAATAGGCACCAAAAATATGCAAAGCAGGGCAGGGTGGCAATTTCAGGAAACTCTGGCTCTAAGTTACTAGGTCTGAATCAATTTGTTCTTCCTTTTCCAGCAGTGCTCTTTGCTTCCTGAGTGCTCTCTGGTTCTCTGGGTGCACAGTCAATTCTACAATCTTTTCACAAATAAGAAGAAATTTCTAGTTTTTCCATTTCATCCAATTTTTGTTTCTCACATACCTCCATATCCACTAGCAAGTTTTCCAATTGTTCAACTATTCTTCCAACCTTTTCTGAAATGGAATACAGAAAGAAGACTAAGCAAACAAAGAAAATTCCCTGTGGGAGCAAAGTCAGAAAGAACCTGGTGGCAGCAACTGCTGTTAACTTTTGACATCCTGAAGTAATATATTCACAGCTGTCTCCTCTATGGCATTAGAAACCAGTTTTTTCATTATTCTAAACCCAATATCTTGGTGTTGCCTGTAGCACGCACTTTTTAAACTATTTTATTTTGTTTTTTTATTCCTCTACCTCTTTTTCCACTCCAACTCCTTCCAACAGTCCAACATCAGGCTGGAAAGAAAGAATGTTAGTAGGAAGAGGAGGCATAATTCTCTTTTGTTACTTGCTGCTACTTAGGGTTGTTGTGTTTTGGGGGCAAGTCCAATCTTCTTTTCAGGATATCTACAACTTCTCAAACTGCATCAACATCAAATAGTAGCAACAACGGGTTGGAGCAGCCTTCTTTTTCAGACTCTCTCTCCCCATAGTCTCTGAGCTCTGGCATTTATTTCCTCTCCAGAATTAAGCTATCGACAGCTGGCAAAAATTCCCTCTCAGATCTCACACAAGGCAAGTAGTTTGCTGCTGTGGTCAGTCTAAATCAGGCCCATATCCCATACCTGGGACTTAAACAAAAACATGTTAACATAACATAACATAACTGAGTTTGTAAAGAACCCAAACCTTCCACTACACCTCAGTGTTTGCTTATCAGATGCTAACATGTGCTTAGCATATAAAATGTTTGGTTATTGATTACTAAATAAATGTATGAACTTACCTAAGGGAGTATGTTGTACTGAGAGACTAGGAGTTGGAAAGACTGCCTTTAGACCAACAGGGAGAAGAGGCAGAATAGGTAATGAAGGCAGTGAATTTCTAAAATGACAAAAGTCTTCCTCATCCACCTGACTTGAAACAAAAGCCTTGCAGCTTAAAACAAAGATTGCTTGCTCTAAACCCCTGCTGCAGAACTGGCTCAACAAGTTCAAAATCCTATAGGGATGACAAAACAATTCTGTGCCAATCAACCATTTTCTATCTGTCTTCAAACTGACCAACCCTAAGTAGGAGAGAAAAATTCTTCAGAAGATTTAACCCTAAGTCCCTCAAATGAGACCAGTTCTTTAGCTCTCTGAAGGGTATTTTTCTCCATATATCTCCCAATAAATGCCTTCCTGAAATACTTCAGATTTTTCTTGCCTATAATTCTTTAACTAGCTGAAGAAATAGACCCATTCCAAGTCCCCAAATCTTTATCAAGATTATGAATTTGACCAATTTCATGTAACATATTTAGAAAAATAGAGATAAAACTTGTAAAAGTAGAACGTTGTAGAGCTGAGAGAAGTCAGTTCAATCAGAAATATTAAATAGCCCTAGAATCATTTTAATTTCAATAAAACAAATTATGCCATAGAAAGAAAAAAATTTTGAACACATTGTTTTAATGAATTGTGTTTTCAAAATCATAACATTTGCCAGCAAATGAATGGAATTAGAAAATATTATCTTGAGTAAGATATCCCATACCCAAAAAGACATGGTTGGTATGTAAGGATAACCATGCTACAATCTACAGATCCAAAGAAGCTAAGGAAGGCCCAAGGAAGTATGGTTGAATCTCCTTCAGAAAGGAAAATAAAACAGACATCTGAAGTAGATGGAAAGCTGGATCTGGGTGGGAGAAAGGGTGGGGAGGAAAACAGGGGAGGGGATCAGATATGAGGAAAGAGGAGGGGCTGAGAGAGAGAAATTGATGTTGCGAGCATCTCTGGGACAAGAGAGCTGTAGAAAGTCTATGGTGTTGTCCATAGCTGAGACTTTTAGCAGTGGGGGATATGGAGCCTGAAGAGACCCCTTCTGTAGCCAGGCAGTACTTCCAGTGGAGGGAGGGAGACATCAACCCACCACCAAAAAATAACATAGTGTTATGATGAATTAAGTTTGTTTTGTGCTTTAATCATTTCTTTCATTTGCACAGAAGTAGAAACTATCCCTGCACACTTCATTTCATGATGCTGTCACATTTTAATTCACAGACAAGTGATTTTCTAGTACACTGAGAAAGAGTAGATGAATGTCTAATGGGAATTACAATATGATCTGGAGGTTCAGAAAAATTTTTCTCAGAGGCAACAGTTTGGAAATATAGAAAAGTCTATTTTTTAGTGGCAAAATGGAGCACAGGATAAGGAACCATAATGAAAGTACAAAACTCTTGAGATGAACAGGACCACAAGGCTTACTAGCAACTGAAAGAAAGCTAGTTCATATAGCAGAGAATGGTGAAGTGAACCCAAAGTGAAGTCCAGTGAGTTGTTCAGACTAAAAATTGGTCCTCAATCCTGAGACTAATAGGAAGACAAATAATCATATAGAATAGATGTGAGGCATGATCATTGTTTGGCAAAGAGCCGACTCATTGAGGAACAAAAGGGCAGAAGAGGGAGACATCACAACAACGGGTAGAAAAGTGCACAGGAAGTTACTGGTGGAAACATATGTTTACACATTTCACTACAATCTAGATGCAGGTAAACAGAATTAACTAAACACACCTGGGTAAAAATGCGTTTCAGAGATATGATCAATTGGATTAATGACATGAATTATAGTTGGTATAATAATCGGTATAGCTGATATGCAAGTGTGAATTATAGTGGATTAATGAGTGGGGTGTGCAACAAGAAGGATGAAGGGAGAATTCTAAATTAGCAAGTTAGTTACCAGCATGGATGGTGCTGTGCTTCATGAGGACATATAAATTAAAACAGTCATTGTGGTTGAGCTGGAAATGTTACCCTCAAAGTGACTGCATGGCATCATTAAAAAGACATCACTGGGAAGTTTGGAAAGAATTGCATAATGTTCATAGAGATGTATGTTCATAACTTTATTTGATGAGGGAAATCATGTCCTATACTATTTTTTAAAGAAAGTGGAACATGGAAATGCAACCTTCTTGCATGTAGAATGCAAACAGGATCCCAGAGGGAAATGTGGTAGATTTTGCTATTGGTTCCCAGATAGAGTTGTAAACTGAATGTTTGCACAACTCTCTATGGAAAGGTATTTTGGTGCCATACCATCATTTTATTTTTGTGTTTGCTCTCTTGTTATCACATAGATTCTGGAGTTTCCACATTGTATCTCCTGATGAAGAAATACTAACAGAGATTTGGGAAATGTCTCATTCATATAAAGTTGGTTCTTAGTGTGAGCTGTTAAGGAATCGCATTTAGTCTACAGTGTGAGGAAATCCAGTAATGACACATTTCTCTAACTATATAAAAATAACTCACTTATTTCATTGTTATGAGTAATAAACTGTGTTATATAGGAAAATATGTTTGAAAGTGGTAAGGTGGCAGTGGCCAGAATTGTAGCAGGCCTCAATCTAGCTTTTCAGCTAATAATCAATTATGGGGTGAGTCATCACAGTTTTTGAAAAGTAAAGTGAAAGAAATCAGGGGAAAAAATCCTGCTGTCCATCTTCTCTGAATTCTCATTCTCATTCAATCCAGTATCCTCAGTGCCCAAGGAGCAGAGCAAATGAAAACTACCAGAACCCTGAACTCCACTCATAATATTTTCTTTTAGGCATTGTTTTCTCTAGTACTGTAGTAATATTTTTGTTGCTTTACTTATTTCACTGCTTTAAAAACCCAATAATGCTTTTTTGTATGTGATAAATTTATGTGTTACTAATTTTCTTGATTATTAAAAATACTTGCAAACCCAGGATTACAGAGATTTACTTCAAAATGATACAATGCGAATTGAAAGAAATATTATACTAATAGTAGAGGTGAATAAACATTTATATCCAGAACAGAAAGGCAGGGCCAACTGGGATCAATGTTAAATGGCCATGGATATAAATATTAAATTAGATATTATTCTAAGTACAAAGTAATACCATGCATATATAAAAACAGACTGTTACCTGAGAAGCATAGACATTGAATTGCATAGAGAGTATTTTGAAAATGTAATAAACAATATACTAGCTGCTTATAATTTTTCCCATTTGACTCTTCTAATTTATCAGTTGGCTTAGTTTCAGTATCAAGCATGATTTCCCTCTTGTTGAGTGGGGTCTTATAAAATAAATCCAGGTTTTGTTCCTTTTTGCAATTTTCAATTCAAACTCAGTTTTGTGACATCATTTTGTACTTTTAATAAAGAGGTCAAAAGATTAATAGGCTTTGTAGAAAAGCCTTGGACATTTTTATTGACTTTGCAAAATTCTTTCAAATTTGTATTAACTGGTAAATCTGTATTAAGAGCCACATCAAGATTGTAGGTCAAAGAGAGCAGTCACCAGTAAGATTTTTCTTAATTGCTACCAAGATCCTGTCTCCTGATACATTATCCAAGCTTCTGCAATTGCTTCTACTCATGATCATGTTTATCATGTGAACCCCAGCTGATTGGAACACCGCTTTATCTGAGAAGGGATGGCAGTGGTATCATAAGCCACATTTTGAGTCTTCACTCCACTTAAGAAGTCTCTCACTATTCTTCCTGCCATTTTTCTTTCATTATTACTTTTGACAAATAATTTTATCAGATTCTTCACTTCTTCTGTGAAGAATACTAGAATTCTTTAGCATGCATAATATACTCCATCTACATCACAGAAACTCTCTGTGCCAATTAGAGATGATAATGTTAGTTAGAAAAGTAGTATATCAAATATTTCCTAACATTTGTGGTTTGTAGAAAACATATTGATAAATAAAATTATATATATGCATATGCACATTTACATCATAAAAGTATAATTAAACTCTCTACAAGAACAAAAGTGATCAGTGTTCAGGGAAAGAGGAGAGGTGAAAGCAGTGAGGTAATGGATGAAAGAGAATATGTTCGACATACAATTAATATATATGCGAAAGAATTTACCAACTTTTATTCTAAAGAAGAAAAATATATATAAATACAAATGATATTTCATATTAATATTTAATATTGGAGCATGAAGTATAAAGCTTTCTTTCTCCCCATGTAGCTCTTTCGATATCAGTGATCACTCTGATAAAATGACACTCCAGTATTGAACCATTAGTCTATAGAATCTGCTGGGATACATTAAACCTTAAAAACAAATGAACAACCAGCCAACCAACAACAACCAACAAAACAAGATAAGGATGAAAAGACATTTTGGAGGTTAAAATTGATTACTCACTCATATAGACATTAATATAGGATAAACCTACTAAAATCTGTACACCTAAAGAAACTAATCAAGAGGGAGGACTCTTGCTAAAGTGCTCAATCCCTATCCAGAAAGGCAAAGAGGATGGGCATCAGAAGAAGGAGAAAAGAGGGAACAAGTCAGGAGCCTGACACAGAGGACCTCTGAAAGGCTCTGCCCTGCAGACTATCAATGTAGATACTGAGACTTATGGGCAAATTTTGGGCAGAGTGCAGGGAATCCTAGGAAAGAAGTGGGAAACAGTAAGATCTGGAGAGGAAAGGAACTCCACAAGGAGAGCAACAGAACCAAAAAATCTGAGCACAGGGGTCTTTCCTGAGACTGATACTCCAACCAAGGACCATGCACGGTGATAACCTAGGACCCCTGCACAGGTGTAGCCCATGGCAGTTCAGGGTCCATGTGGGTTCCATAGGAATAGGAATAGGGACTGTCTCTGACATGAACTGATTGGCCTGCTCTTTAGTTACCTCCCCCTGAGTGGGGAACAGCATTACCAGGGCACAGAAGAAGACAATGCAGCCACTCCTGATGAGACCTAATTGGCTAGGATCAGAAGGAAGTAAAAGAAGACCTCCCCTATCAGTGGACTTGGGGAGGGTCATGCACGCAGAGGGGGGAGGAAGGGAGGATTGGGACAGGAGGAGGGAGAGAACCACAGGGGGGATACAAAGTGAATAAAGTGTAATTAATGAAAAAAATGAAAAAAAAAGATTGATTACTGTTCCTCCAGAGGACTCAAGTTTTGTTCCCAGTACTCATGTCAGGCAGCTTACAACAGTATGCAGCTCCATTTACAGAAGATCAGACATCTTTTTCTGGCCTGCATACATACATGTTAACACATACTCATATGCAAATGGTGTACATTTACACAGGCTTACTCATATACATACATATAAAAATAAATATTTTTAATAAAAACAAAAAAGAAAGCAGCTCACTATCTTTTCACCAACCTAAATAATTTCAGCAATCCAAAATACAAAATCTTATTCATTTATATAATAATGCATAAAATCCTATACATTTCTATTTTATACATTAAACAAATCCATAAATGCAATTCTACTTTGGAGATTAGGTATATTCAAGTTGGTTGAGGTACATAAGCTGAAATAGTAACTCAGTAGCTGTGACTTATCCTTGTCAAGTTGTTTAGTAGCTCCTTTCAAGATGCATGATTTCAGAGCTAATGTAAAGATGGTAAAACAAAATTTCTTAGCCCCAATTGGTAAGTCATTTATTTTCAAACACAGAAGATTCAAGAAAGTTGCTTTCATAGGTTTCTGAAACTGCATACTATAAAGCCTCATGCTTGTCAGATGATCCATTTCTATAGACATGCTGAAGAAAGAAAAAAATAAGGCCTTTGTAAGAAGTCCCTATCACAAAGAAAAGGTAAATGGAAACAGAATGTGTCATAAAAGAAATGTACGTGTCAAGTTGTCAACACAAGAGGCTCTTATAGTATTAAAAATGTGTCTGCACAAAAAAGTATGTCTGCAATTCAGTGGCTCATACACACACACACACACACACATGTGCGTGAATCCAATCCCACTTATAAACCCTCAAAAGAGGAAAAAAGAGACACCATGAAAGGAGAGAATGAAGAGGGAATGTGTTGGTGGTGGCTGAGGAAATGGGAGGACAAGGTGGGAGTGAATATGATCAAAATGCATTGTTTATATGTATAAATTATCAAAATTAAATAAAAACAACATTAAAATTGCATGGGTCAGAAGAAATTAAAATATCCATTCATAAAATATTTCAAACTGCTTTTTCTAAAATGTGGACCTTCCTGTTCTTTACTTCCATTTCTTCCATTGTGAGCCACACTCAGTGTGATGGCTGCTGCTAACTATGAACGTAACAGCATCTGGGACTCCTGGAAGTTCTGGCTCTTGGCTATGCCTGCAGGAGACAATCTTGACTGTATTGATTGAATTGGAAAGAGCACTTTGTGTGGGTGGTATTATTCTTTGAAGGGAATCACACACTGCTTGGAGGAAGAGAGCTGAGTAGCAGCAGCGGTTCATCACTCTTTGCTTCTTGATTATAAATACAATGTGACTAGCTGTTTCAAACTCACTATATATCATAGTGGTTGCCTAGTTATGCTAGCCACTCTGGAATTTACCTCAATGAGCTACAGTAAATCCTTTCTCCTTCAATTTGTTTATTCAATGGTATTTTTATCACAACAAAAGGGAAAGAAACTAAAACACCTGGTGACTCATCTGTAATATACAAAGCTCACACAGCTTTGAAATGGGTTCTGATTTCCAAGACTGGGTCAGAAAAGAATTTTTGTTTGAGGTCAAGAAGACAGACTTTCTTATTTGTTATTGGACCTTTTATCTAGGTTAATTGAACTGCCATATTGTGGAGCGACTATAATTGACTTCTACAAAGGTCTTGTGTTGAAGACTAAAGACCTCTTTTATAAAAAACTGGGTCAGCCTTAATAAGGCTAAAAGAAGCACCCCCTCCAACTGTAAGCAGGGCTTCAGATATCCTCAGCCATTTGTTTACCATTACCTAATGAGAAAACCTGAACCAGAAACATCCTATTCAGCCATACTTGAACTCTTAAGACATAGGACCCAGGACATGCATTCTTGTTTTAAGCCACTAAATTTTGGGGTTATTAAAGGAATGGGTAACTAATGTGATACTTAGGTGGAAAGTGGTGCACAATAATTAAAAGTACAACTGTGTTTTGGGTGATTTACATAATATTGCTGTTTTGTAGAATTAATTCCAGGCATTTCATCAGTTCAAACAATTACATATGCACGCTGCAGTCAAATCTGTTTGCTGTTTTCCTGGTCTCATTTTCCTAAGTTATACAGCAGTCTAGTAAAGACTTACTGCCACACTGTCCTGAAACAAACAGCTGGAAACAAATTACTGGAGGATTATCTTTTGGGCTAGACATGTAAGAGAAAATTAATAGCAAATGATCATTCTTTCTTTCAAAAGATACTTGGATTTTGGCCTCTGAACAAACATTTGACTAAATGAATAATGCTTCAAATATCTTTCACAACATTAATTACAGAAAACTATTTTCTTCGATCTTTAGACATTCTGAGTGGAAATTCTGGGATGTAAATTGTTTGTGTTAAAAATATATACACCACACAACGGGGTCTCTCCTCATTTAAGCTCCCAGTGGTGTTTCCTTGGACACAGATAACACAACAATCAGGTTTCTTATAATTCGCTATCTGTTGTTGGCACAGCACCAGCCCTTTCTACATTTCTCATGATGGCATGTCAAGCTGGTAAGTGAGAATTTATTTGTTTCTGTTCTTCCTGGCACTCTCTCAGGTGTGCTTGAAGAAATGCAGAGATTCACAAAGAGCCTTTACACACTTGTCCACAACAGGATCTTGCTGGCCTTTCTCTGGTGCAGCTCTTGCAAAGAACAGATTTGAAGCAGGTGCTACAAAAAATAAGCAGTACACAGCACCTAACCCCACATTCAAGTAAATTTTGCAATTACTCCACCCAATATCTGTTAGACGCTAAGCTCACATCTTTAATTTAGTAACACAATTATTATAATATGAGGGATGTGCGGTGAAGGTAAAATGTGCTACTTTGTTGTTTTCTGTTACTACATGTAAGAAAGGCTTGATTAACAGCAAACTAGAAGGCACAAAACACATTACACTTTGTACAACAACAAGATAGACATGTAATAACCTCTCTGCAAGCATTTGTGTGAACTTTGCAACTGTCAGATGATAAGGTTATATTTGATGTTGATTTCTGTTTCTGCTATTTAGGTCAATTTACCCTTAATACAAAATCCATATTCTACAAATTTTATCTTTCCTATACAGTAAACCCATCTGTCATACTTAACAGAACTAGTGTACATACAGAGTGGTCAGTACACACAAGTGTAGTCAGAAAGCTAGCTGTTGTTTTCCTTGTCTTCTTTGCTCAGACTTCTCACATCCACTATAGAGAAGTATGAAAACCTGCTTTCCCCAGTAGTAAATATGGAAAGTGTGAGCTTCTTCTAAAATTAATAAAAATAACATGGCTTAGTTGTGCTTAGAAAACAGAATGCTACATTAAAGAAATACAAATTCTAGGCAGTACCTCAAATCTGATAGACTGAAGCTGCAAATTCATCTTTTTTAAAGAACCAGTGTACAACCCAGTAGGAGAGTCACCAGTACACTGTGCCAAGCAATGCTATATTAAGGCTACTAATTGGCACTGGCTTTATGGAAGTATAACTTACCATTTAAAATATAAAATCCCTTGTACAAAATAATCAGTATACTTATGAAAATGTGAATAATTTTTTGTAAAAAGTAATTACAGTTCAGGAAGCTTTAATATTATCCATGCTGTTATTCTTGTATTTAGTTCCATAAGCAAAATAATTAAAATACTGCAAGACACACTGAAATGCTGGCCTTCTCCATGGAACACAGCTGTACTCCTGGCAGAAGCTATCTTCATGTTTCTAAGGAATTTGAAAACATAGTTGCAATAAACTCTTCTGTCAAGCAAACTGAAAACAAGAGCCAACATCATGCTCTTACCATTGAGATCTGAAGCCACATGCCAGGGAAAAGCTGTGAGTTTTTAAAGTACATGTGGGACAAAACCCAAAGCTATTTGGCCAACAAACATCTGAGGCATTTGTGCATGTATGTCTTCGGAATAAAATAAATTGTTGAAATCAGAAAGTAATTTGAAATTAATTGTTTCCACCACTAAGAAATTAATGGGGAGCTGGAGAGATGGCTCAGAGATTAAGAGCATTGGCTGCTCTTCCAAAGGTCCTGAGTTTAATTCCCAGCAACCCCATGGTGACTCACAACCATCTATAATGAGATCTGGTGCCCTCTCCTGGTATGCAGGCAGAACACTGTGTATGTAATAAATCTTTAAAAAATTATTGGCCAAATAGCTGGGAAAAATGATTTCATCACAAATAGGAAACTGTTAGCCCGGTGTTAATGAAGTAAAACACAGGACAATGGCATGAACCTACTTACTGGTCCTGAGAGCCCACAAAGGCAGCTCCAGAGTGGCTATCAGGAAAATCTATTTGCAAAGTCTTGCCTTTGGATATACAGTTATACTTTAAGCAAGATTTATTGAATGCAACATTACCAAGAGAGTGGTGAAGTTTCTGTGGCATGTGGGAGTGGCAGTGTATGCCAGAATGGGTTTCACAATTCAGTTTCCTTAAGACAGGAGTGAGTATGAATTATGGAACCCAGAGTCAAGAGACCTGGACTTCAGTTTTGGCCCATGTACCAATTAACAGAGTATCTGGGGCAAGTTAAGTGTTGTCTTGAGAATGCTCACAGAAACAAGAATATGGGAAGTCCTTCCTCAGGTGTTGCTTGTGAGAGTTGAATGAGATAATTTTTGCATAACTGCATAATACCTAGCACTTAGTATGATATGGGTTATTTTAATGTAATACATTATTTAATGTAATAATTTTTAAATAATGTAATAATTATCTAATGTAATAATGTAAAAATAATTTAATGTAATGGAAGTGCAAAAATATGGCTTAAGATACATTTTATATCAGGTTACTACTGGAGATGGTTAATGTGTAAAAATGACCAGAAAGGTACATTATTTTGTATCAGAAAGATATTTCACATTACTGAGACAAAGGCTAGTATGTGAGAATGATCAGGAAAAGCTCTATGGTATAGTAAAGAGAGATGGCTAAGAACTTCTCTTATCCTATAGGCAAAACACGAAAGTTCACTACAGCCAAGTCCCAATAAAGTGAACAGCAAATAGGACAGAACAAAGTGTTAACTGACAGCAGCCACAGGAGGCAAACGAAACATTTGCTATGAGTCAGAAGAAAGTTAGGCAGAAATCATCTCATCATCCGTGGTTGTCTTAACTGACTTAGCTCCTGCTAGTATGTAAGTCTCTTTAGCGTTCTTCCCCACCTCGTGAATCTGTGCACAGCCCTGTTACTCTGCAGAATTACCAGATGAGAAGGTTAAGGCAGAGATAACATAATAAAACTTTTTCCAGGTCGTATAGACAGTGAAGAAAAAATGTAAAGAAACCTAATTTCTTTCAAGGCAAATATCCCATTTAAAAATTTGAATTCTATCTATACAGTGTTCTGAATGTGTTTACAAATTGTTTCATATTCTTAGTGATTATATTTTTCAGTTGGTACAAAGTGTCCCAGCTTTTGTCACATCTTAGCTGATCGCTCCTTTATTATTGAATATTTATATTGCGTCCAGTTTCAAAGGTCTTGTCAAAAATTTTCATGAGTAAATCTACGTATGCTAATGACCTTCTTAGTACAAATTAGAAGTGGCGTCACCAAGCTATGAGATTTGAAAATTTCTGAAACTCTTAATGAAAACCGTCAAATCACACATAAAGAATGCTAAAGCCATTTCCACCCCTTTAACTTTTTTCTTTTTTTTTTTTGAGTTTTTTTCATTGTTCTAGCTCCTTTCTATCCTAAACATTATCAGTTTGAATTTTTTTTAGAAATTCATTATCAATATGAATTTAAAAATCTACTGTTTCACTTCAACCAGGTATTCAGGGAAGGCTTTACCACTTATTTCAACAGATGCATACAGTAACTTAGTATTCATCTGTCTTTTTTGAGAAAAGCCTGTTTTTCTCATAGCAAAAGTTTATTGGGATTTGGAAAGTTTTTCCAACTGGTTCAAACAAAGTCTATCATGTGTTTTAACCTGTGCACATACCATTACATTATAATTTAGTAATCTATGGATAAACTATAGCTATAAACTATATATTTACATAAAATATATAAATTAAATATTAAACTATATAGTATTAGAAATATTGTTTGTAATTTTTTTTCTCTAAAACTTACTAGACTTATAAAAAAAAAGAATGGCTTTCTTTACAAAATCAAAATAAATGTTGGGTAACATACAATAGACAAGCCTTAAAATTTATAGTGAAGGAAAAAGAAAAACATGGTATGTAGAAATTGAAACAAAAGTAGCAGAGAGGTGAAAAATAAGCAGGCAACCAAAATTTAAAGCTATCCCAGGCTGGCATCAAGGCTCCAGGCCTCATGAGTTATAAAGGTTGTAAAGTCGTAAATTTGACTTAGTGGGTTTTTTAAAATAAATTTTTATTTTTTAATATTAGTTACAGTTTATTCAATTTGTAGCCCAGCTGTAGCCTGCTCATTCCTTCCTTCCCAATACCACCATCCCTTCCTCATCTCCTCCCTGCCACTTTCCAAGTCCACTGATAGGGGAGGTCCTCCTCCCTTTCCATCTGACCCTAGCTTATCAGGTATCTTCAGGACTGGCTGAAATCCCTTTATCTGTGGCCTAGCAAGGCTGCTCCTCCCTCGGAGATGGGGGAGGTCAAAGAGCCAGCCACTGAGTTCATGTCAGAAATAATCTCTGTTCCCCTTACTAGGATGCCCACTTGGATACTGAGCTACATGGACTACATCTGAGCAGAGGTTCTAGGTTACATCCATACATGGTCCTTGGTTGGAGAAACAATCTCATAAAAAACCTCTGTGCCCAGATATATTTGGACCTTGTGGAGTTCCTGTCCCCTCCAGGTCATACTAAATCCCTCTTCTTTCATATGATTCACCGCATCTGCTTTGATAACTGTTAGGCAGAGTCTTTCAGAGACCCTCTGTGGTTGACTCCTGTTTTCTTCTACTTTCAATGTTCACCCCCTTTATCTTTCTAAGTAAGAATTGATCATCTTACCCTGGGTCCTCTTTCTTGTTTATCTTCTTTAGGTGCACAGATTTTAGTATGTTTATCCTATATTACATGCCTGATATCCACTTATAAGTGAGTATATACCATGTGTGTCTTTCTGCTTCTGGAATACCTCACTCAATATGATCTCTTCTAGATCCCACCATCTACCTGCAAATTTCATGATATCCTTGTTTTTAATTGATGAATAGTATTTCATTGTGTAAATGTACCACAATTTCTGTATCCATTCCTCTGTTGAGGGACATGTGGGTTGTTTCCAGGTTCTGGCTATTACAAATAAAGCTGCTACAAACATGGTTGAGCAAATGTCCTTGTTGTATGTTTGAGCATCTTTTGGGTATAGGCCTAGGAGTAGAATACCTGGGTCTTGAGGAAACACTATTCCTCACTGTCTGAGAAAGCACCAGACTGATTTCCAAAGTGGTTGTACAAGTGTACATTCCCACCAGAAGTGGAGGAGGGTTGCCCTTTCTCCACATCTTCTCCAGCATGTGTTGTCACTTGAGTTTTTGATCTTATCCATTCTGATGGGTGTAAGGTGAAATCTCAGGGTCATTTTGATTTGTATCTCTCTGATGGCTAAGGACATTGAACATCTCTTTAAGTGTTTCTCTGCCATTTTATATTCCTCTACAAAGAATTCTCTGTTTAATTATGTGCCCCATTTTTAACTGGATTGCTTCATTTATTGCTTTTTAACTTCTTTAGTTCTTTATACATTCTGGATATCAGCCCTCTGTCAAATATAGGGTTGGTGAAGATTCTTTCCCAGTCTTTAGACTGTCATTTTGTTCTGATGACAGTGTCTTTTGCTTTACAGAAGCTTTTCAGTTTCATGAGGTCCCATTTATTTGTTGTTGATTGTAGAGACTGTGCTGTTGGTGTTATGCTCAGGAAGTTGTCTCCCATGCCAATGAGTTCAAGGCTCTTCCCCACTTTTTTTGTAACCGATTTAGTGTATCTGGTTTTATGTTGAGGTCTTTGGTCCACTTGGACTCTAGTTTTGTGCAGGGTAATAAGTGTGGATCTATTTTTTCTGCAAGTAGACATCCAGTTGGACCAGCACCATTTGTTGAAGATGCTGTCCTCTTTCCATTGAATGATTTTGGCTTCCTTGTCAAAAATCGAGCATTCATAGGTGTGTAGGTTTATTTCTGGGTCTTCTATTCGGTTCCATTGATCCTCCTTTCTGTTTCTATGCCAATACCATGCAGTTTTATTACTATTGCTCTGTAGTACAACTTGAGATCAGGATGTACATACCTCAAGATGATCTGTTGTTGTACAGGATTGTTTTGGAAATTCTGGGGGTTTGTTTCTCCATATGAAGTTGAGAATTTTTCTTTCAAGGTCTATAAAGAATTTTGTTGGTATTTTGATGGGAATTGCATAGAATCTGTAGATTGTTTTTGGCAGAATGGCCATTTTCACTATGTTAATCCTTCCGATTCATGAGCACGGGAGATCTTTCCATCTTCTGATAGCTTCTTCAATTTCTTTGTTCAGAGATTTGAATTATTTTTTTCAAAAATGACTTTCCCTTGCTTGGTTTGACTTAATGTTAATTTCAGTTTTACTTTTAAAATCTTCATTTGGTAACTATTTTCAAAATGTTGACTCTTAATACAGTTAAACAGAACAAACCACGGTAAAAGGAACAATCAAACTGCAATGCCATCCACATGTTTCCACCCATTTTTCATCCTTTACCCTTGGTAACACTCATTTTCACATTACCTCAGATCATCTCACCTTGATCTATTGCAAATATTAAAAAAAACCTTACATTTTGCTTTTCCTTTCCATTCATTTCCTGATAACCTGAATGTTGTTCCATAGAGTTTATGAGATCTTATTCATGTTTTCCTACATCTAAATATTAGGCTTTTGCAAGTCTTTCCTAGTTTATTTAAATCAGATTTTTATGAATATTTATTTAGGTAGAAGATAAAATTTGCACCTTATAAATAACTTTGAATAAATAATGCTGTTATTTGTTGAGATGTACCCCTCTGTGTATAGACCTATGAAATGTACTTAATGCTGACTCAGTGGAAAATTATTACCTGGTTTTCAAAACATTTGGTAACCTCTCCCCAGAGGGACTGTGCATCCCTGTCAGCATTATGTTGCAGATTCATCAGTATAGAACATGGCCTATAGACATGGTTGCCAATTTATAGGTGAGAAATGCTAGTCAAAGTAGCTGTAACTTGCAGTTGTGAATCAAGTTAACAATTTTTACTGTATAAGGAATTATTTGCATATGACCTTTATGAACTGCTCACATATATAAAACAATAAAATATTTATAAGGTATGTAAAATTAGTTACTTCTAACTTATTTTCTTTTGCTTTATTTTTTAGTGAAAGTAAATTTAAAATAACAGTTGTCACTAAATTGACCAATATTTTGTCATTTATGAAGTTTTAATCTTTGTGGTAATATTTGTGTGTGTATGTGTTTGTATATGTGTATACATGCATGCATGATGTGTTTGTTGGTGTATTTCTGGGTGTGCACAATCATTTATGTATAGGTGCATGCCAGAGATCAATATCAGCTGTCTTTCTCAAATACCGTGCTGTCTAGTTTTATGACATCTTGGCATAAGATGAAGTTATTTGGGAAGAGAGAATGTCATACCACTAGCTTGTGGGCAAGCCTGTTGAGCATGTTCTTAATTAGTAATTAGTGAGTCCTCACCCCATTTGGGGTGTAGCCATCCCTAGGCAGAAGGTCCTGGAATGTATAAGAAAGCATGGTAAATCAGCCATGATAAGCAAGCTAGCAAGCAATGCTCCCCAGTGTTCTCTGCATCAAGTCCTGCCTTCATTCTCTGACTTCATTTAATGATGAACTTTAATGTTGAAATGTAAGCAAAACACACCTTTTCCTTCCCAAGTTGTTTTTTGTCATGCTGTTTCACCACACTCTGTAACAAGTGTCTTCCCCAAATTTCTTGATGCAGGGTCTCCCACTGAACCTGAAGCTTATTAATTTGCTAAACTAGCCTGTAAGGACTAGGGAATCTTTTCCCATTTTACCAGTGTTGAAATCACAGGTCTGTGACATTATGCCAAGCTTTTACATGGGTGCTGGTGATCCCAACTCAGGCTCTCATACTCACTAGACCATCTCCTCAGACCCTTATGTCAATAGCTTTAAAAATAATCATTGGGTTGGCCCATCATGTGTAGTAAAAATTCTCAGTTTATTTCAATGAGTTTTACAGCCAAGACTGATCATAAAATTCATATCCAATATAATATAAAACATGATGGAAAAAGAGTGTATCCTTGGCTGCAAATAAAAGTAGAAAAGAACTTTCTCTTTGAGATTGGATTTGAAAAAAAAAACAACTCCAAGAACACAGGACAAAACTCAGTGGCGAGGAAGGATCGGTTTCCAGACCATGATTTCACTCACAATTCAGTCAAGTGGAAAACATCTCGATACACAATTGAAAACATCATGTCTGAAAAGACATTCAAACACACTTCAAATAAGAAAAACAAAAACTGGAAAATGCTTAAAGCAAAATCATTATAAAAACACCGTTATAAAATTACATCATTGGGTAGTTGGTTAAATCAGTGTATATAAGGAAAAGAAATTTAAATTTTATATCATAAATGACTGACATCTCTAACATAGAAAAACATTGTAAAATCACAGAATGAATAAAAATAAATGGGACCAAAGGGAAAATCAAAACAATAGGAATTAATAAGAGAAAATACCAAGCCATCATAGAATTTCTTCTACTGTATGACATGGAAGGAAATTCTCATTCATAGAGAACAGAAGTCAGGAACAAAATCAAGATATTAAGAAATAAGCATATGACAGAGAAATGAGATGGGAAAATAGAATTTAAAAGCACTGATGTGGTAAGGAGAAACAGTAAAAGCAAAGAAAGAAATATGCATAGGTCTCTTTCTGAAGGCTATCAGTTCTTCAGTTAGGTCATTTATAGAGGATATTATATTTGCCTCAGGAATTTGTTAAGAGGCAGATGGATTACAGTGGTTTTTAAGACCATCAGGTTTCAGTTGATATCTGGGGTTATTAAGCAGGATAGCTGTGAGGCACAGAACAATGGTGCAGGAGGGTGATACCAGGTGGTTTCTAAGTCCTTCTCTCATCAGCCCTTTTTACAGCATGCAGAAGATTTGGAAATGAAGTAGCTTTTGTATAGAGCAAAATTTTTATCCACTAATAAAAATCTATTCTCTCCTAGGGTAGAAATATCATCTCTAGAACTAATCATTTAAAGCCAACACCATCTTACTCCTAAATTAACTCTTGAATTATTTTAAACTCAAAGGATAGCTGTGTCATTTCCACTTAAATTAATTAATTAATTTTAATATATTTTAATTGATATATATTCACTTTATATTCCAATTGTAGCTCTCTCCCTACTATCCTCCTGGTACTATCCACCTACCCTCCCTGTCTTCTTCTCAGTAAAGTAGAACACTCCCCCACAACCAAACCACGCCATCACATCAAATTGCAACAGGACTGATATATCCTCATCCCAGCAAGGCAGACCTTTTAGGGAGAAGTGATCAAACACCAGACTACATAGTCCATGTCAAAGCCAGCAATTGCTCAACTTACTAGGGAACCCACATGAAGATCAAGCTGCCCATTGGTTACTTATGTGTAGGGGACTGAGGTCCAGCTTGCTCTTTGGTTGGTGCTTTCATCTCTATAAGTCCGATGAGCTTAGGTTGACTCTGTTGGTCTTCTTGTGGTGTTCTTATTCTCTTCAGTTCCTTCTTTTTCCCTGCCTCCACACTTTCCATAAGGCTCCCACAGCTCTACCTAATGCTTGGCTGTGAGTTTCAGGATCTGATTCTATCAACTGTTATGTGGGGCCTCTCAGAGGATGACTATAGTATGCTATAGCAGAGTTATGTTTACAGAGTCATTAATTATGTCAGGGGTTGGCGTAAGACTGACATTGCATCATCCAGTCTAGAAACTGGGGGTCTAAGAGGATGTTCCTGAGAGAAGGAAGAAGATAATCCACAGTCCAAGACCAACTGTTAGACTCCTATGAATACTATTTCAACAGATCATAATGGAAGCATGATTCACTCACTGAATGATACATCAACATTTATCAAGATGCATCGTATTTCTGCAACTTTTGTAAATGACTTATCCTTAAATTATACCTAGCATCACAATATTTTTTTCAGTTTAATTTATCTTAAGCACATAATTGCAGTAATTTATGGGAAAAGCCCACTGGCTTTATTTCTTCTGAAAAACTGTTTATGTTTGCAAAATTACATTCTCTTAAGATAGTTTAGTGAAAATAAATGTAGGGTAGGTAATTATTTAAAGTATCCAAAATATTTGAATTGTTCTTGAATTTTGTTCTAAGAAAAGAAAGCCATGTCTATGTCTTAGAATTACTGATTTATAATATGCATGTCATTAAAATAATATAATTGCCATCAGTGAACATAATACTGGGTTATCTATCACTTGTCTGACTTTGTTTATTTTTCCTTATGAGCTAGACAGATCCAAGAGAAAATAACTTCCCAATAAAAAGACACAGGTCAACAGAATGGATACAAAACAGGACGCATCATTCTGCTGCATATAAGAAACATACCTCAGCAATAAAGATAGATATTACCTCAGAGTAAAGGGCTGGAAAAAAGTTTTCCAAGCAAACAGACCCAGGAAGCTATTGGAGTAGCCATTCTCATATCTGATAAATTAGACTTTCAACCAAAATTAATCAAAACAGATAGAGAAGGAAACTTTATACTCATCAAAGGAAAATCCACCAAGACAACATCTCAATTCTGATGCAAAATACTCATCAAAGGAAAATCCACCAAGACAACATCTCAATTCTGATGCCCAAAATGCAAGGCCACCCATATTCATAAAAGAAACATTATTAGAGATTAAATCACACATTGAACAGAACATATTAATCATGGAAGACATCAACACTCTACTCTCTCCAATGGATCATCAAGACAGAAACTAAATGGTTAAATAAAGAAACTAACTGATATCAAATCAAAGGGACCTAACAAATATGTAGAGAACATTTCACCCAAACACAATAGCATATACCTTCTTCTTAGCACCTCAAGGAACCTTCTCCAAAACTGACCATACACTCGGTCACAAAGCAAAATTCAATAGATATAAGACTGAAATAGGAGATTCCAATATGGCAATCACCAGTGTATGTCTTACCTAATGGGCAGAAGATCAGAGCCTATGAAACTGGTGAATAAACAGGTGGTTGGATCTAAAACACCAACTTTGGAGCTTCCCAGCTTGAAGGTTACACTCCGGAAATTGGGATGATGAGAACCAGGCCCCCTGTGGTCATCTCCTGGGTTTAGGAGTCACGAACTGTGAACCCCTTTCTCTTTTGGCATAATCAACAAAGCACAGGCCTACAGGTGCAAGAACCTTCTGCTCCAGCAGCCAGACATTGGATTCCATCCCCCACCTTCCACTGCCCTTATGGCAGAATCTGGATTCCTGGAACAGCATCCCAACCTCCAAAACACGGCTCTACTGGTCCTCTTGTGAAGACAAGATGGACAATAAAATCATACAGATCACAGATCCAAGATGATAGAGCCAAGACAAATCTGAGTCCAAGGAACACAGTGTCTATTAGCCTGAAAGCTGCAGCTCAGTTGTCACCTAAGGCATCTGATCCCCCATGGCTGCTACCTGAAGCAGACACTCCCCACCCATCTGCCACCTGAGGGGCCCACACCCAAACTTCAAGACACCTTTGTCTGTGCCCTGCCTTCTAAAACACACCCCCCAAATAACATATAAAGGTATACCTATGAGAATCACATCTCATTCATCAGATACTATGAAATTAGAAGGGTCTGGGCAGATGTCATATAGGCATTAAGAAACCACAGATGCCAAACCAGACTACTATACACAGCAAACCTTTCAATCACTATACAAGGAGAAAACAAGGTATTCCATTGCAAAACCAAATTTAAACAATGTCTATCCACAATCTCAGCCTTACAGAAGATACTAGAAGGAAAACTTCAACCTAATAACATCAATTATTTTCCAAAAAACACTGGATACAGATTACTTAACCACAGCAAAACAAAACAGAAAAGCATACAAACACACTATCACCACCAACTCCATAATAAAAGGAACTAACAATCATTGGCCCACTAATATCTATCAACATCAGTGGACTCAACTCTCCAATAAAAAGACAAAGGTCAACAGAATGGCTGCAGAAATATGATCCAATAATCTCCTTCATTCAAGAAACACACCTCAACAACAAAGATAAGGCTGGAAAAAGGTTTACGAAGCAAATGGACCCAAAAGGCAAGCTAGAGTAGCCAATGCATTATCTAATAAAATAGACTTTCAACTAAAATTAATCAAAACATATGGTGAAGGCCACTTCATTCTTATTAAAGGAAAAATCCAAGAGGATATCACAATACTGAATATTTATGCCCCCAATACAAGGGCACCTCCATTCATAAAAGAAATATTATTAATGTTAAAACTACACATTGATCCCAACACATTAATAGTAGGAGACTTCAACACCCCACTCTCACCAATGGATAGATCATTGAGACAGAAGCTAAATAAAGAAATAATGAAGCTAACAGAGGTCATGAATCAACTGGATCTAATAGATGTCTACAGAACTTTTTACCCAAACACAAAAGAAGTTTTTCTCAGTACCACATGGAACTTTCTCCAAAAATGACCAAGTAGCTTGTCACAAAGCAAACCTCAACTGATACATGAAAACTGAATTAACACAATGTTTTTTTTTTATCAGATCACCATGGATTAAAGATAGACCTCAACAATGACAGAAACAACAAAAAGCCTACAGACTCCAAAAACTGAACAAATCTTTGCTCAGTGATGACTGTGTGAAGGAAAAAGTAAATAACTTCAAAACTTCCTAGAATTCAATGAAAATGAGGGCATGACTGCTACACCTACCCCAGTGTCGCCATAGTAGCATAAGCTACAGGGTGGGGGATATGATTTTTCTGGAAATATGCCCCTGGAAGGTCCCTGGCAAACTCATCCCACTTGGAAAAGAGACATGTTCTGAGATTTCTACGCTTCTTCAGTTGTGGCTCTGGGGCTGGAATAATGAATTCTTTGATCTTTCTCTGTGACACCTGAAACAGCACAACTAACTTTACAAAGAAATTTATTATTAGTGGATTGTTAAAGGCTTTAATAAAAATAATAAGTTTAAGGAAAGTAATGAATTAGATTTAGTATTAATAGGCATTAAAATAGTGAAAAAATAATAGGCTCCTTCTTAAGAAGGAGGTGCATGGGAGCATGGGAGGTGCAGCTGGCGGGAGTTTCCCCTCCTTTCAGTGCCTTGTTTCTAGGGAAGATCATAAATCTTTAGCAGGACATAAGGGAGGATGGTTGACAAAAGTGTAGTTAGATTTTGATATAGAGAGGGACTTTGGCAGGCATCTGACTTAGCTCCTGACTTTCCTCTTCACTGGTTAGCAATAATGAAACTATATTTGAGGTTTCTTTTCTTTTGTTTGCTCTGATCAAAAAGTTTTTAGGCCAAGATTACTTGTGGGTACTGCTTTATGTTTGACTGCATTTTGAGTTAAAATGTAAACTTTGTATTCTTGGTAAAAAGTCTGAATGTTCTGGGAAGTATGCCAATTTTAAGGTGCCTTTTGTATAATACTAGCTTGATTTCAGTAAAGTTGCAGCAGAGTCAAAACCATCAAGGTGTCTCTGTCTGTCAATTCTTCGCCAAAACCATGTCTTCCTGTCCAAAGCCTTGTTCTCCTGCGGACGATGGGAGCCCGACTGGGCCTGTCCATGGCACATGGCTTACCCAAATTTATGTGACATCATGAAAGTAGTGCTAAGAGGAAAGTTCACAGCACTAAGTGCATTCGTAAGAAATTGGAGAGCTTCCATATTAGCAACTTATCAAATCACCTGAAAGCTTTAGAAAAAAAAAAAAGAAACATACACAACAAAGAGGAGTAGATAGCAGGAAATAAATAAAGACTGAAATCAATAAATTAGAAAGAAAGAAAACAATACAAAGAATCAACAAAACCAAGAATTGGTTCTTTGAGAAAATCGACAAGATAGAAAAAGCCCTAGCCAAACTAACTAAAAGACACAGAGACAGTACCCAAATTAACAAAATCAAAAACAAAATGTGGATATAACAGCAGACATTGAGAAAATCCAAGAATCATTCGGTCTTACTTCAAAAGCCTGTATTCCAAAAAAAATTGGAAAACTAAAGGAATTGGAAGATTTTCTGGCTAAAGTTCACTTGCAAAAATTTGATCAAGAGCTGTAAACAGTTTAAACCGCCTCATAGCCCCTAAGGAAATAGAAGCAGCCATAAAAAGTCTCCCAACTCAAAAAAGCCCAGGGCCTAATGGTTTTTAGCACAGAATTCTACAAAACTTTCAAAGAAGAACTAACACCAATACTCCTCAAACCATTCCAAAAAATGGAAACAGTAGAAACACTACCAAACTCATTCTATAAAGCCACAGTCACCCTGATACCTAAACCACAAAAGACTCAACAAAGAAAGACAATTTTAGATGAATATCCCTTATGAACACTGATATAAATATACTCAATAAGATATTAGCAAACTGAATTCAAGAACCCATCAAATATGTCATATACAATGATCAAGAAGCCTTCATCCCAGGGATGCTGTGAAGGTTCAACATATGAAAATCCATCAATGTAATTCCAACATATAAACAAATTCAAAGAAAAAAAAATCACATGATCTCATTAGATTCAGGAAAAACAAAACAAAACAAAAAACAAAACAACAACAACAACAAAAAACAACCTTTGACAGAATCCAACAACCTTCATGATAAAATCCTTGGAGAGATCAAGCATACAAGGCCCATACCTAAACATAATAAAGGCTGTATTCTGCAAGTCAATGGCCAATATCAAGCCAAATGGAGGGAAACAAGAAGCGATCCCACTAAAATCAGGAACAACAGGAACAAGACACTGTTGCCCTCTCTCTCTCTCTCTCTCTCTCTCTCTCTCTCTCTCTCTCTTCAATATAGTACTAGAAGTTCTAGTTAAAGCAATATGACAACTAAAAGAGATCAAAGGACCAAAGGGATATAAATTGGAAAAGAAGTTAAAGTATAGATATTCACTGATATATGATAGTATACATAAGTGACGTCAAAAGTTCCACCGAAGAATCTCTGCAGCTGATAAACTCCTTCAGTAAAATAGCTGGATACATGATTAATTCAAATAAATCAGTGTCCCTTCTGTATACAAAAGACAAATGAGCTGAGAAAGAAATTAGGGAAAACATATCCTTCACAATAGTCATACATAATGTGAAGTATCTAGGGGTAACTCTTATCAAGGAAGTAAAATATATGTGACAAAAACTTCAAGTTCCTGAAGAAAGAAAAGAAGATACCAGAAGATGGAAAAATCTCCCATGCTCATGGATCAACAGGATTAGCATTGTGAAAGTGATAATCTAGTCTACAGATTCAACGCAATCCCCATCAAAATACCAACACATTTTGAGCTCTTGAAATTTCATGATTTCCTTGTTTTTTATTGCTGAGTAATATTCTATTGTGTAGATGTACCACAATTTCTGTATCCATTCCTCAACTGAGAGGCATTTGGACTGTTTACAGCTTCTGACTATTACAAATAAGGCTGCTACAAAACAACTGCTTACAGATTGGGAAAGGATCTTCACCAAACCTATATCTGACAGAGGACTAATATCTAGTATATATAAAGAATTCAAGAAGTTAAACAGCAACAAATCAAGTAATCCAATTAAAAAAATGGAGTACAGAGCTAAACCGAGAATTCTCAATAGAGGAATATCAAATGGCAGAGAAACACTTAAGGAAATGTTCAATGTCCTTAGTCATAAGGAAAATATAAATCAAAATGACCCTAAGATTTCACCTTACACCCATCACAATGGCTAAGTTCAAAAACTCAAGTGACAACACATGCTGGAGAGGTTGTGGAGAAAGGGGAACCCTCCTCCACTGTTGGTGGTAATGTAAACTTGTATAACCACTCTGGAAAGCAATCTGGTGCTTCCTCAGACAACTAGGAATAGTGCTTCCTCAAGATCCAGCTATACCACTCCTAGGCATATATCCAAAAGAGGCTCAAGTACACAATATGGACATTTGCTCAACCATGTTTGTAGCTAAGTAGCATTCTGTTGTGTAAATTTACCAGGTTCTTTATCCATTCTTTGGCTGAGAGAAATCTGGGTTCTTTCCAAGTTTTGGCTATTACAAATTAAGCTTATATGAATATAGTTCAGCAAATTTTCTTCTAGCAGGGTGGAGCATCTCTTGGGTACATGCCTAGGAGTGGTATAGTGGGGTTTTCAGGTAGAACTATTCCAAGTTTTCTGAGAAAGCTCCAGATTGATTTCTAAAGTGGTTGTTTGCACTACCATCAGCAATGGAGGAGTGTTTCCCATTCTCCACATCCTCACCATCCTGTGTTGTCACTTGAGTTTTTTATCTTAGTCATTCTGATTGGTGTAAGGTGAAATCTTAGGGTCATTTTGATTTGCACATTCCTGATGACTAAGGACTTTGAATATTTTTTAAAAAGAAATTCTCGAGTTAAGAGTTCTGCATGGGGGGGGGGGGGCAGAGCCAAGATGGCAACTAGCACACACAGTTTCTGAGCTGTGGACTAGCTAAACTTCTGAGTTGGTGAATGGAAGGACCTCTAACCCAGAAACAATGGTGAGGATTTCTAAACAACAGGGAACATCGCAGGAGGTAAAAACTTTGGTCTCGGGTCACCCAGGGACTTGTTTGGGTAATGTGAGAAACGATCCCTTGATCTCGTGTCACTCCCCTCCCCCAGACCTTCCTCCTCCTCAGCATAGGGGGCTGGTCTTTCTCAGCGCAGACCTAACTGTCTGGGGTCTACAGCCGCTGAGGCGGAGCTCCAAGCCCTTTAGTGGCAAAGGCCAGCAGTACCTGTCTCGGAGTCCCAGATTCGCACAGTAGCTGCACCATCCTCCCAGGGCCCAAGTCTGCTAGACACCATACTAGCTCGACAGGACCACCATCATTGATGTTACGGCCCACCCAATCCCACAGTGACAGAGAATATGCTATATACTCACCAAAACCAGGCAGAAACACCATACAAGCTAGACACACGAGGCGCTGGGCCTCCCAAGCTTGGAGAGCACAGTGAAGAGACCCCAGGACTTCTCAGAAAACATTGGGACTAGCGACCCAGTCTCCAGTTACAGTGGGACTTTCTAACCTGGCGGCAGAACAGCACTGAGTTGGCGGGGCACAACAGCCCTCCAGTTTAAGACTAACCAGGGCCAAACCAGAGAACAGAGAGTCTGGTTACCCCGATCCCTACTGACGTGACCACCCTGACATCTCCAGCTGCAGCAAGACCTCAGAACCTGGCAGTGACAGCAGCACGAAACTGGCGGAGCACATCAAAGAAGCAGGGCCAAACCAGAAAGCAGGGAGCCCGGATACCCCGATCTCTGCCAAGTGACCTGCCTGTGAGTGAGTGCACCCTTGAGAATCTGCAGATCCCCAGATCCTGGGTCCTCCTAAAACAGAAGCCAGGCATCAAACCCCCTCCCACCCATATACCTACTTTTGGAAACAGAGGGGCACTAGGGACATTGAAGTTCCTGCTCTGTGGGTCTAATTGAGGAGTTAAAGCAGTTAATGCCAGAAATTGCCCTGCGATCATCACTACCGCCTGCTACATTTACAGTGCAGAGCCCCTCCCACACACTCAAGGGCTCAACATTAGCCATCACTGTCCCTCGAGACACAAGTCCATGCACACTTACTCACAGACACACACATACACACACACACACACACACACACACACACACACACACGCTCGCGTGCACGCTTGCATTTGCCCCATTTGTGCCTGCGTACTTTTCTCCCACAGGTACAGCTAGTCCTCAGCACACGTTGAGAGTTCTCAGCTTCCTGAAGAACTCTCCAGACGCCAGAGAGAGACAGTACCAGTCTGATCTGCAGAATCCAAAAACAAACAGGGAAGGTTTCAGATAAGCCAATGGCCAGGGGTAGGTGAAAAACACTTCCAACATAAATCAGGACATCATGACTTCACCAGCAAACCCCAAAATCGATGGATACTCCAATACCGCAGAAGCACAGGAAAATGATTTTAAAGCCATGCTTGCTCAATTATTTAAGGCTCATAAGGAGGAAATGAACAAATCTTTTAAAGAGTTGGCCAGTCAATTGGAGGTAAAGAAAAAAGAAATAGACAAAATCCTTAAAGAAACACAGGCAAACATAGCCAAATAGAGACACAAGTAGAGAAAAAAATAGTGGCATATCAAAAGGAAATGAACAAAGAAATAGAGACCATCGTAGAGAGACAGGAATCCAAATTCAAACACATGAAAGAAATGGTGCAAGACATAAAAACAGAATTAGAATCAATAAAGAAAACACAAACTGAGAAAACCCTTGAGCTGGAGAACTTGGAGTAAAGATCAGGAACCACAAAAGTAAGCATCACCAACAGAATACAAGAGATGGAAGAGAGAATCTCTGGAGCTGAAGACACACTTGCAGAAATTGATACTTCTCTCAAAGAAAAAGTAAAATCTTCCAACTCTTGAATTCTGTTGATGATGCTTTACTTTGTGGCTCCTGTTCTCTTCCATAAGTTCTTCATCTCCAGGATTTTCTCATTTTGTTTTTATTTATTGATTTTATTTCAATTTTCAGGTCTTGAACCATTTTATTCACTTCCCGTTTTTTATTTTTTTTTCTTTTATTTTTTAAAGTGAATTATTCATTTTCTCTTTAAAGGCCTTTTTGATTGTACCTGTGTTTCTTTCAGGGATTTATATGTTTCTTCTTCATAACCATAGATTTAAGGTCATTTTCCCCATGTTTCAGCTGTGTTAGGATATCCAAGCTTATTAGGATAGTTGGGTTCTGATGGTGCCATATTGCCCTGGTTTTGTTGATTACATTCTACTGCTGGCATTTAGCCACCTGGTTGGGGTTGTCCCTGAAGTTGGCTGGTTGTTCCCAGTGTGCTGCTCGAGCATGCAAGGAGGATCCCTGGGTCATAGGCTTGGGGGTGGTTCTCCACAAGTAGTCTGCAGCTCTTCTTTCCTGTTTGTGTTCCAGTTGGAGCTATAGACATGGGATTAGGGGGTGGGTGTCTAACCTGTGTGATCTGAGGTCCAGTAGGTTTTTTCAAGTTGGCTAGTAAAAGCATGGATTTTAGGCTGGAGTCCAGAGTAGTCCTCAGGATGGTGGGAAGAGTCAAGAGCACTGAGGCAGGAACCATACATGTCTAGCTGTCGGGAATTACCCCACTCTCTCTGTGAATTGCAAACAGATGCTGGTATTTTGGTGTCAGCATTATGGCCACTTGCTCACTCTGTAGTCACTGAGCTCCTTATACTCAAACTCTGTGTGTACTGGGCACCACCATCTTGAAATGAGATCCTGTATGCTCCTGTTATCCAGCATGTCTCCATAGGTGACACATAAAACCAAACACCAGAGGCTAGGACGGAGTCCCTCTTTTCCAAGAGCTGTTGTCAGGGATGTAAGAGCCTGGCATCTAGAGGCTGGAGCTGTACATCCCTGGAACTTGGGATTTGTGTTCTGGTGTACAACAGGGGCCTGGTGACTGGAGCTTGGAAATGTATGCTACTTGGACCAAGAAGCCATCCACAAGGAGCCTTGAACTATGCATCCCTAGCTTGAGGTATGCCTCCTCTCATCCAGGAAATACAGAATTTGGGGATTTGGAGTCTGTAGCATAGCCACTTGCTTGGTTAGCAGTCTCTGATCTGCTGCTTCTCCGACACTATGTGCACTGTGTGTTGCCATCTTGGAGTCTCTGGCTGGTCACTTCATTTTTGATAAGATGTGGCTAGTTGGAGCTCTGTATCCTCCATTCTTTGATGATTTCATGTAGATAACCTTCATATATATATATATATATATATATATATATATATATATATTTCTACTACATTAGATTTCCATACTACCTGTCAATGCCCCTTGATTTTATTTGTCTCTCCATATTCTTTTCCTCAACCCCTTCTTTCCTCCCATCCTCACTTGATCTTACTGTTCCATCCTTCCTGACACCAATCCAGCCATCACTATCCTTTTTACATTTCCTAATGAGAGCTATAGAATCTTGAGTGCTTGGAGTTTTGGAAATATCTCTCCAAAGACATCTGACCTATGCTTTTACAGAGTGAACAATGTGTTCCATAGAGTTTGGAGAAAATTAATTGTAAACTTTTCAATTTAGGTTCACACTGCAAAGAAAATGTAAATTTGCACTCCGTATGCATATACTTCATCTTCGAAAGTGCAATTTCTATCTTCTTTCTGCTTTTCTGACCTTAGAGCTCTCAAAGATACTTAATTTCCTCTTATTTCCCAATATTGCACACAGAACTACTGATTATTTTTCCTATATATGGTGGGTAACAATGGTCAAGGTCATGCCCATATCTGATCTGGAGTTGTCCAGAGGAAGACAGTCTCATCTTATTTTGGAAAAAGGTGAGTGTTTCTTGAAGATCATCCTTTATTTTAGATTTTGTCTAATTTTTCCATATTATTAATTGTAAAAGCTGAGATGAGAAGCTTCACTTTAATCCATTTAGTTAATTATCAGACAAGCCATTGACTATGTCAAGAATACTAACATTCAAAATATATGTCTAAATTTTCATCTGGGTATTTGTTCAACCATGTTTGTAGCAGCTTTATTCGTAATAGCCAGAACCTGGAAATAACTCAGATGTCCATCAAAGGAGGAATTGATACAGAAATTGTGGCACTTTTACACAATGGAATACTATTCAGCAATTAAAAACAAGAAAATCATGAAATCTGCAGGCAAATGGTGAGATCTAGAAAGATCATTCTGAGTGAGGTATCCCAGGAGCAGAAAGAAACACATGGTATATACTCACTTATAAGTGGATATTAGTTATATAATATAGGATTATCATACTAAATTCTGAACACCTAAATTCTCTATATTTGTGATTCCAGAAAGGAAGCTAAAATTTGTGTTTTGCAGTAATATATACATACATAAAACAATCTGGCACTTTCTCAGAAAAGTGGGAATAGTGCTAACTCAAGATACAGCTATACCACTCTTAAGCATATATACAAAATACGCTCGAGTACACGATAAGGATATTTACTCAACCGTGTTCATAGCAGCTTTTTTAGTATTAGCCAGAAGCTGTAAACAACCCGGATGTTCCTCAGTTGAGGAATGGATACAGAAATTGTGTTACATTTACACAATGGAACACTACTCAGCTATTAAGAACAAGGAAATCATGAAATTTGCAGGCAAATGGTGGGAACTAGAAAAGATCATATTGAGTGAGGCAACCCAGAAGCAAGATGACACACATGGCATATACTCACTCATAAACGGATATTAGCCATATAATAAAAGATAAATGTACTGAAATCTATACTCAGAGAGAAGCTAAACAACAAGAAAGACCTTAGGGAAGATGATCAGTCCTCATTAAAAAGGACAAATGCAAAAGACATTGGAAGCAAGCAAAGAAAGGGAACAGGACAGTAGCCTACCACAATCAGCCTCTGAAAGATTCTGACTGAAGCTTTGAAGAAGAGACTGAGAAAATAAGGAACAGGACAGGAGCCTACTACAGAGGGTCTCTGAAAGACTCTACCCAGTAGGGTGTCAAAGCAGATGATGAGACTCATAGCCAAACTTTGGGCAGAGTGTAGGTAATCTACCTAAAGAAGGGGGAGATAGAAAGACCTGGAGGGGACAGGAGCTCAAAAAGGAGACCAGAAGAACCAATAAAACTGAGCCCTGGGCACCCTCCAGAGACTGATACCCCAACCAAGGACAAGGCATGGAGAGGACCTAAAACACCAGCTCAGATATAGCCCATAGACTCAGTCTCCAAGTGGTTTACCTAATAAGGGGAGGGGGAGCTTTCTCTGGCATGAACTCAGTGACAGGCTCTTTGATCATCCCCCGCTGGGGGTTACAACCTTTCCAGACCACAGAGGAAGACAATGCAACCAGTCTTGATGAGAAATGATAGGCTATGGTCAAATACAAAGGGAGGAAGACCTCTCCTATCAGTGGGAGGGGCATAGGAGGAAAAGAGGGAGTGAGGGTGGGATTGGGAGGAGAGGAGGAAGGAGGACACAGCTGGGATACAAATTGAATAAATTGTAATAAATTATAATAATTAAAATAGTAGACATGGATATACAAAAAACAGGATGATCAGCTCAATTCTAAGAGAATTTCTTGATTTCCTATACTTATGATATTAATTAAAGAGTTTATTTGTGCCTAAAGCAACATGTCAGGCACAGTCAATTGAAGACTTTCCTGAACCCTGCTTAGAAAAGTGCGAAACACTGAGTTTATGATCTTGCACCTTATAGGCATCAGCTACATGAGGCTATGCTACAGCAACTGTCAAGTCTTCATTTGGAAGTCTTTAAGAATTGGAGATAATAAGAGAGTATGCACAGAAGCACAGTGCCTTTAAAAGTCTGGATCCTTTGTGCCTTATATGTCATATACCAGTAATGGGCTTTGTTTCTGTGAGTAACACACACAAAATTCACGAAATGTGGGTCAGTCATTTATCCAAAGTGTTTACTAACTTTCAGTATATCAAATGCCATAAAACAATGAACAAAGGTAACATTTTGTTTTGAAATGAGGTAGATATATATTTTTCTCTAATAACTACAGATATTGAAAATAAATATTGGCTAACTGTAGCAGCTTTATTTGTAATAGCCAGAAGCTGGAAATAGCCCAGAGGCCCCTCAGTTGAGGAATGGATACAGAAATTGTGGTACATCTACACAATGTAATATTACTCAATGATAAAAAAACAAGGGAATCATGAAATTTGCAGGTAAGTGGTGGGAACTGGAAAAGACCATCCTGAGTGAGATATCCCAGAAGCAGAAAGACACACAGGGTATATACTCACTCATAAGTGGATAAAAGTTTTACTTTCATCTAATAATAGCTCAGTCCACAGCACATTTTATGAGAATTATATGCAAAGAATTGTGGATCACAGCGAATGATCCTAAGATGTGGCATGCCACACTTGGTGAGTTATTCTAAAAGTGCTGTGAAATATAATAGGACTTGAATTGGAAGTTTCTGGTTTCCTTGAAGATTCAGTTTTGGCATGTGATGTTTTGCTTCAAGCTGTGCACATGATGCTTTGGTGGAGGTTGACTTGTGAGAGGGCATGATGTTTTTCTGTGAACTCTCTTATGCAAGGGACATGGCTTTGGCAAGTTAAGAACATCCGTGGGTGGATTTTGAGGAGAGGAGATATATAAAGGCCCCCACACAGTAAGGCTTTAATTTTTGCATCGACATCACTGCCTTGATCTTTGTGTTTTCACACCTGACTTCACAGAGAGAAATGTTCCAGAGAACTTTTTGGAGCACTCGAAATGAGTCTTGTGGATTTTGCTGACTTTGTGTTGCTTTTTAGTGTTGGCCTTTGGACTGGACTGCTGGTACCTTGAAGACTTAGTTTGGTAATCCCCTAAAGACACATGGACCCTAATCAGCAGGACATAAATAAAAGAGGTCTACAGATCTTTTCCCCACCAATCTCCGATCTAAGTTCAGGGGTTAGAAAGAAGGTAAAGGTGTTTAAGAACCATAAATAAAATAGTTTTGGTGAAAAATCTAAGCCTACAAGGACTGATAAAGAGCAAGATTTTGAATGAAAGAGACACTTTTGAAATAGACAAATTGCAAATATATTGCTGGAAACTTCCTTACTTTTTATTTTTTTCAACTTAACTTAATTTTTAGTTGAATCACATTGATAACAGTAGATGGAGAAAATTTCAGGGGTACAACAGTTTCATCAGCCAGGAAACAAGCATAATACAAATCAGGCTCTGAGTATAGATTGTCCTCCCTTTGAGTACAGCCTTTATGTTATTAGACTCCAGCACTTCTGGCCCAGCCATGATATTGATATTACATCTCCTCTACTTTCTACATTGTTCCTTTATGATTGGCTTCCTGAGGAACAAGCCTAGTGTATTTATCTGGGCTTCCCTGAACTCAAGGATTTGAGTATAACTAATTATGCTCTTCACTATTAACTGTACCTCTGAGTTTGAACAAATTTAATTAACTATCTTTGTTTTGCATATTATTTATTTTTTTTAATAATTTTGTTCTCGTATCTGAGATCAAAACCAGAGCCTTAACTCATGACAATCAACTCCAATTTTAAAAATATACTTTATGACAGAGTCATATAATCCAATAAAGTGCTTAGTTCAATGCCAAGTCAATAACAAGCTTCTGGAAGAAGTTGAAGCAGAAAGACTGGTGACTGGCTAACCAGGAATGTTCACAAGGCTAGAGTTGTCTCAAGACTAAAAATAGTACCTTCCACACATTTTCTCTAATTGAGTGTTTCTGAAGCTGTTCCATCCAGGGTAATCTTCTGAGACCTTGAAGAGTCTGTTCTACTCTCTATAATTGTGACTTCATTATTGTGGAGTATGACCTGGCCTTGGGTAAATCATGAGGACCCCTAGATTAGACTAAATTGGGCTAAATTGGACTAAAGAGTACTGTTGTACTCTTATCTGTGGTGGTGGTTTGAAAAAAAAGGTCCTCTGTAGGTGTGTGTATGTAAACACCTAAGCCCCAGTGGGTAGAAAAGTTTAGGAAGATTATGGAATCATTAGTTGGTAGAATCACGCTGGAGAAAGTGTGTCACTGGAGATAGGCTTTGAGACTTTAGAACTTCATCCCACTTCCAGTCTCTGTGCTTCCATTGTGATGCTGTTATGTGAATATAAGCTCATTGTTACTGCCATCCTGACTCTTATGTACAACGAGCACCCTATAACCATAAGTTAAAAGGAACCCATCTTTAAGTTGCTTCTAGTCCTGGCTTTTTACCACAGCAACAGAAAAGTAACAGAAACACTTTTCTATGAAATGATTAAATACAGGAATTCTCAGAGCCTCAGTGTTCCCATTAATAGCATGACATTGCAGAGAAAAGTATAGAATATGGACAGTGTAATTGGTCAATGTGAGTGGTTATTGAAATCTTAAACACTTTACAGGCAAATCGTTGACTTGATGTTTTACACCCACTGTTTCATGTTGATTGGAGATCTACACTATGAGCATTCTACTATATGATTACAGCACTTGAAATTTCAGAAAAAAAAACTATTAACACTAAGAAATGGCACACCACTTTGACCTTAGTTCATCTTTTCCTTACACACACACACACACACACACACACACACACACACACACAGATAGTGCCAAAGTTATCAATAAAATGACTTAAA
This sequence comes from Rhombomys opimus, assembly GCA_010120015.1. Classification (NCBI taxonomy): domain Eukaryota; kingdom Metazoa; phylum Chordata; class Mammalia; order Rodentia; family Muridae; genus Rhombomys; species Rhombomys opimus. Next base: position 733,621 of record REGO01000382.1, on the reverse strand, counting down.
TGAGTAACAGTAGTGTCTAAGATGGCTAGAGCATCATATTTGTTATAATATAGCACCCTCAAAGTTTGTTGTAAACTTACAGTTCCAAAAGAGAATAATATTTGTCGTAGACAAACTCATCACTATAAATCAATGTTTTGAAAGACTAAAACAGAAATAGAGAAAGAAAATAAATTTCAAAGAACATTTAAAGCCTTAAAAGCTATAATACAGATATAGCATCTTTTCTTTCAAAAAATGTGTGATGAATACTGATAGGATGACAGAGGAGTCCTTTAACAGTCAAAGTTACTGTGGCATTCATTCATTCACTTCTTCGTTTGTCAGAGTACCTGTATATTATACTGTGAAAGTCATAAAGGAGCAACTGCGTAATGTAACCATGGCTAGTCTACAGAAAGAAAGTAAAAAGAAAAATTTGCACAGTGGAAGATGGCTCAATAGTTAAGACAGCTGGATGTTCTTCTAGAGATCCTCCGCACCTAAATGGAAGGTCACATTCTACAACCAGTTTCAAGGGATTTAAGTGCACCACATATAAAACATAATATGCAGAAAAAATGCAGACATCAACACACATAAAAATTAAAAATAGAAGAGGCCTGGCCACTGCCACTCAACATGGCCAGGCAAAAGCCACCCAGAGGCCAACCTGCTGTATGGTCCATCACAGCAGGAGCTGCTATGATGTGCAAGTATATAGTGGAGAGATAAGAGAAAAAGAGAAGCAGAACAGTTTGAGCACAGTGAAGAAAGGTAGAATTGGAAAAGCAAGGGTGGAAAGGAATAGCCTGATGTGAATAGCCTGCTCTGCCACTTGAGGCTATGGTGAAGTCCTGGCTGTGCTGGAACTGGGGGTCATGTCTGAATCTGTTCCAGGTAGCAGCAGGTGTTTGTGTTGATGTCCATGGCTCACATTACTATCAAAGATCAGGTGGAGATCCCTAGTCTGGGCTGCTCCCTAGGACCATGTGGATATTTAAGGGTTATGCAGAGCTGCTCCTTACCCTCATTGGCTATAGAACTCAGGAGAGCAGTCCTTGCACTTCCCCTAAATAGCACACTAGGTGGCAAGGTGCAAAACAGCTGGTCTCACCCCTTGTCTGCCATGCAGTGGCATGTGTGTGAGAGAGAAACCCTCCCATGGTTTTTACCCCACTAGTTGAAGCTGTGGGTTGAGCAGGCCCTAAAGGCATGAGCATGAGAAATGGTCCTGCTCCCTTGCTGGCTACAGCATTGGATGAAATAGTAGGGGCAGTGCTGGAGAGCTTGTTCTGGTGGCGGTGTTGAGGCAGAATTAGTGGGATGACCAACTCAACTGCTCAGATCCAGGCCTTTGAGATGGACCACCTCAACATATTCCCCATCTATACTGCTGAAGTGTGTGAAGGGGCTAGTCCTATAGATCCAATGCTGCAGGATCTCCATGATGTAGTGTAACAGCAAGATGTCTGAGAGGCATCCCAGTGAGAATCCAGTATTGATAGTGTAGCAGATGTTAGAGGCCTCAACCAGATCAATGACTCATTGCAATGAACATTTACAAGTGGGGATGTGTGGACAAAGGGCATACTATGTGACATACTGTGACACATTACAGCTTCCAGGATGAGATGAGAATGATTACTTTTAATTTTTATTTTTATTTCAGGGACAGGAATATGAAGGTATTGGGAGATGATTGGGATTGGAGTACATGGTGTGAAATTCACAATCAAAACCCCTGCACAGATGTAGCCCATGGCAGTTCAGTGTCCAAGTGGGTTATATATTAATGGGAAGTGGGACTACCTCTGACATAATCTGATTGGCCTGCTCTTTGATCACCTCCCCCTGAGGGGGGAGCAGCCTTACCAGGCCACAGAAGATGACAATGTAGCCACTTCTGATGAGAACTGATAGACTAAGATCAGAAAGAAGGAGAGGAGGACCTCCCCTATCAGTGGACTTGGGGAGGGGCATGCATGCAGAAAGGGAAGGGAGGGTGGGATCAGGAGGGAGGAGGGAGGGGCTAATGGGGGGATACAAAATGAATAAAGTGTAATTAATAAAAGTTAAATAAAAGATTTTTAAAAAAGTTAAAAAATAGAATTACAATGAAAAAATAATAGAAAAATAAATTTAAAAAATAAAAATATACAATTCTGCTCACCATCAACACAGCACATATTTCTATTTATTCTTTACAAATTTTGTTACTTCATTGAAGGTTTTTTTGTATTATTGTTACCTTTTCGACTATAACACACATGTTACTGGTAAATTGTTATATGGGTTTAAACTTATGAAAAGTGGAGTCTAAGAGTAAGGAACTCTCTTGTCTCTCCTCTAAATGCTACTACCTGGGTCAGGCTGTTTCATTGGCTTTGTAAATAGGAGAGAAGAAAACCATAATCATCTAAGAGTATTAGAGGCATTGTGCCTTTAAAGACAACTGGTAGGTAATTAATTTCCAGCAGGCATTATTATTTTTTATTCCATAGTGTTAAAATGCCAACAATGTGAATAAGCCAGACAATCCATGAGAAATTGTTAAGCTCTGCTTATCTACGGAGGGACTTTCAAATCAGCAATTTCAATATGAGTGTGTGTTCTCCAAGAAGTTTCTACTAGATGTCTCTTGATATGATGACATCTTTTTGTTTTCTTTTTCATCTGTGCTGGATGTAGTAAACTGACTTAACCATGCTTTGCTATATATATGCTATTTCTCATTATCATTGACTTGTTATTTGTCTTTCTACTTTGTCTTGTTACTTAATATACTCACTAAAAAACAAGAGTGTGACTATTTTAGTTCATCCTACAGACCATGTAGAACCATAGATAGGTATTAGAAAGAGACTGTGAAAGAGAAAGCAATTGAAGGCAGAGTGGGAATCACCCTAGCCTCCTACTCTTCATGCCTATTGGGAGTCACAAACTTAAAGCTGAGTGATGTTATTGTCTTTCATATAATAATTCAACATTACATCTGAAAATTCTGTGGCATATCATATTTATAAAGAGTATACTAAAAATATAAATACAATTTCTTTCACATTAAAGTTTTACATGAAATGGAGTCATTATGACATGTTTTCTCTTCCTGAACATTGGATAAATTACCAAGCTGTTTCCTCTGTCACGTATGGATGTGTGACTTAGAGGTAGGAGAATGTACTCTGGAAGTATAGCTAACAGAAAACCCTCCTAATACCACCCTAAAATAAGTCATGATAATTTTAATGTGTGCTAGGTAATTTTTATTGTCAACTTGACACAACCTAGATTTACCTATTGCCTCTATTAGGACCAGGTTATTTGTGGCATGTCTATGAAAGATTGTCTTGATTGATTATTGATATGAGAGGGCCCAACTTAATGTGGGAAGTCAATCTTGAGGCTTGTGGGGCTGAGCTGAGCATGAGCAGGTGAGTGAGCCAGAAAGTAAAGTTTCTCTATAGTTTCTGTTTCTAGTTCTGTTTAAGATACTATCCTGGCTTCTCACCATCATGAAGTATAACTTTTACAGGTTATAGGTATAAGCAGAAATACATTCTTTCTTTCCTAAGATGTTTTTCTTTTTCATTGTGCATATCACAGCATCAAAGATCAAATTGGAAAAAGGAAAGAATGTTTATTACATGTCCACAACAATTTCTGATAAAAATATATTAAATAGATATAAATTTTCATGGGTGTTGAGAATATATTTGGTTGTAGTAGATTGACTTTAATACTCACTTCAGCTGTACTCTACATTAAAAATTGCCATGTCCTTCATCATCATCATCATCATCAATCTTCAGTGACCATTTTCTTTTCCGTGATCAATTTTCCACAACCTAGTATTTATAACATAGTACCACCAGCTTAGAGACAAGAGTTAAAAACAGAAACTATTGGGGTTTTACAAATTCAAATTCACATAGCAGACAGGGAACATGAAAAAGAAAAAGTAAGTCATATGTGTTTTCTGGAATTTCTCAGAATTAATATGTCTTATAGGTCAGGGTAACTGAGGTAAAAGACATTGTGACAGAAGTTCTACTACAAGCATTTAAAACAACATTCATGAAATTCATGAATTGCAGAGGAAAAGCTTCAGACAGAACAGTAGGAACTAAATCAAAGCAGGGTCAGATATAAAAGTGAATATTTATGGGAGACAATGTATTTGGAAGTTCTCAGAAGTAAACAGCAGAGTAGAACAGGTTACTATCAATTCCCTCAGGAGCAGTGCTCAATTAATCAATAACACAATTATATTTCAAGGCATGTTACTTTCAAATTATATTTCAAAGCCAATAGTTATTACAAAGTTACAGCTTATATGTCTTCAAGTTTCAGTTAAATGAGAATATCATCCTCACACATAATAGCTTCTATGCCCATAAGGAATCTTTTAGAGAAAACATGGGAATGACACATTCTCATCATTCAATACAAAAGTTTACAACCTCAGGGTTATGGAGAGAGTGGGTGATGCTTGAGCGAGAAATGAAGATAAAAAGGAAGTGGCAACATTAAATATGTGGCATGTGAAACTGAACTTAATCGAGATTTGCTGTCACTAACCTAGAGTAACCTATGAACTATGTTATATAAAAATAATAAGAATAATGACACATGAAGATACTTTTTGAATTTAAGTTAAAAACACTACAAATGAAAAATTGTGGTAGTTATGAGCTCTATAAATAACTTGGGCAGACTTTATAAAACACTGCCTGCATTCCTGATCCTTTCTATCAGACAGCTTAGCTTGGAATATTGCCTCCCTCCCCCATCCCTCACTACCTCCTTGCCCTGGTTGAACTGGTTTTCTGGCATTTCTTGTTTTCAGTTACTTTATGAATGAAAGTAGAGTAATGGGTTGGGGGTGTCATAGAGTTGATGAGGGTAGTTCGATGTGATAAGCAGACAGACAATTAGAAAAAGACAAGGAGCAGAGCTAGCACTGTTAGAAGGTCCTTATACTGGTGTTGCTGTTATTTTGGCAATTACAATCTCCTTCAGTAAGTGAATGGCTCTCTACTAAAGGAGAGTCTTCATCAGGTCCTTCATTTGCCTTCCCAATACTATAAGCATTAGCAGGTTTGGGGAAGTTAGTAATATTTTTAGATTCCAATTTAATTGTTCTTTTGTCTAACTAACAAATAGGGAAAATGTTTGTATAAAGAACATTAAATCCCGGTGCCGCCTTGGTGTGAAACTAACCAAGCAAGACTTGTATGAAAAAAATTTTCAGTTTCTGAAGAAAGAATTAGAAGAAGATATCAGAAGATGGAAAGATCTCCCATGCTCATGGCTTGGCAGGATTAACATAGTAAAAATGGCCATCTTACCAAAAACAATCTACAGATTCAATGCAATTCCCATCAAATTACCAAAACAATTCTTTACAGACCTGGAAAGAAAAATTCTCACCTTCATATGGAACAACAAGAAACCCAGAATTGCTAAAACAATTCTCTACAATAAAAGATCTTCAGGAGGTATCTCCATCCCTGATCCCAAGCTGTACTATAGAGCAACAACACTAAAAACTGCATGGTACTGGCATAGAAACAGAATGGTGGAACAGTGGAATCGAATAGAGAACCCTGACATAAATCCACACACTTATGGATACCTGATTTATGACAAAGATGCCAATCCATTCAATGGAAAAAAGACAGCATCTTCAACAAATGGTGCTGGTCTAACTAGATGTCTACATATAGAAAAATGCAAATAGATTCATACTTATCACCCTGCACAAAACTAAAGTCCAAGTGGATCAAAGAACTCAACATAAAACCAGAAACATTAAATTGGTTAGAAGAAAAAGTGGGGAATACCCTTGAACTCATTGGTACAGGAGACAACTTCCTGAACAGAACACCAACAGCACAGGCTCTAAGAGCAACAATCAATAAATGGGACCTCATGAAACTGAAAAGCTTCTGCAAAGCAAAGGACACTGTCCTCAGAACAAAAAGACAGCCTACAGATTGGGAAAGATCTTCACCAACCCTATATCTGACAGAGTGCTAATATCCAGTATATATAAAGAACTAAAGAAGTTAAACAGCAAAAAAATCAAGTAATCCAATTAAAATATGGGTACAGAGCTAAACAGAGAATTCTCTGCAGAAGAAAATCGAATGGCAGAGAAACACTTAAAGAAATGCTCAACCTCATTAGCCATCAGGGAAATGCAAATCAAAACAACCCTATGATTTCACCTTACAACCATCAGAATGGTTAAGATCAAAAACTTAAGAGCCAACACATGCTGGAGAGGCTGTGGAGAAAGGGGAACCCTCCTCCACTGCTGGTGGGAATGTAAACTTGTACAACCACTCTGGAAAGCAATCTGGCGCCTTCTCAGACAACTAGGAATAGCTCTTACTCAAGATCCAGATATACCACTCCTAGGCATACATCTCAAAGAGGCTCAAGTACACAATAAGGGCATTTGCTCAACCATGTTTGTAGCAGCCTTATTTGTAATAGCCAGAAGCTGGAAACAGCCCAGATGCCCATCAGTGGAGGAATGGATGCACAAATTGTGGTATATCTACACAATGGAATATTACTCAACAATAAAAAACAAGGAAATCATGAAATTTCCAGGTAAATGGTGAGACCTGGACAAGATCATCCTGAGTGAGCTATCCCAGAAGTAGAAAGATGAACACTGTATATACTCACTCATATAGACATATAATATAGGATAAACCTACTAAAATCTGTACACCTAAAGAAAGAAAGCAACAGGAGGACTCTTGCTAAAATGCTCAATTTCTATCCAGAAAGGCAATGAGGATGGACATCAGAAGAAGGAGAAAGAGGGAACAAGTCGGGAGCCCGACACAGAGGACCTCTGAAATGCTCTGCCCTGCAGACTATCAAGGTAGATGCTGAGACTTATGGGCAACCTTTGGGCAGAGTGTAGGGAATCTTAGGAAGGAAGTGGGAAACAGTAAGATCTGGAGAGGACAGGAACTCCACAAGGAGAGCAATAGAACCAAAATATCTGAGCACAAGGGTCTTTCCTGAGACTGCTATTCCAAACAAGTACTATGCATGGATATAACCTAAGACCCCTGCACAGATGTAGCTCATGGCAGTTCAGCATCCAAGTGGGTTCCATTGTAATAGGAACAGGGACTGTCTCTGACATGACCTGATTGGCCTGCTCTTTAGTGACCTCCCTCTGAGGGGGAAGCAGCATTACCAGGACACAGAAGAAGACAATGCAGCCATTCCTGGTGAGACCTAATTGACTAGGATCAGAAGGAAGGAAAAGAAGTCCTCCCCTATCAGTGGACTTGGGGAGGGGCATGCATGCAGAGGGTAGAGGAAGGGAGGGATTGGGATGGAGGAGGGAGAGAACCACAGGGGGAATACAAAGTGCATAAAGTGTAATTAATAAAGAAAAAAAGATGTAGTATATGAGAAAATAAATTCATAAAAATAAAAAGAGTAAAACAAACAAACAAGCAAACAAAAAAGAACATTAAATCTTGATAAAGAAAAATAAGCATTGTAGATTGATACACATTAAGGAAGCGATTATGCACACCCAACCTCTAAAGCTAAGAAAGCTTTTTACTTGTACATTTCTATGGGAAACATGGGGATTATTGTACTGATAACATCAAATGTGATCTGGTATAATCCTATAGAGAGAGCAACTTATAAATGATTTTATTTTTCATTTCACAATGCTGCATGTAGCACTCTATATGACTTATGGTCTTTCACCATGAAATATAAACAGAAATCAATAGAAGATTCATGCAGATGATGAATAGGAAACACTACAATAATGGATGGGGGAGTTACAAGGACATTAATGTGATGAATATACTCATGATTGAAATTTACTATGATAATGACACAGGAACAGTGATTAAAAGTCCTACAGAGATTTTGTTTATTTATGTTTATTGTCATAGATAGTCTATTGTTAGATAATGTTATGCTCCTGAAAGACCTAATGGCACCTCATGCTAATTTTAGTATCTCTAAAAGCTTTTAATTGCTAATGAATTTAGGAAGATCTGTCATGCCATTCAAAGTCATCAAATTCTTGGCTCCAGTCAACCATTGTAGTCAAAATTTCTATTGTAGTCCTTATTTAAATTGACCCCAATCTTAGTCACTTGGGATTAAAGGAAATCAAAACTCAGAATATTATTGGAACCACATGAAAGCACAGATATTGAACTATCTCATCCAAAATGAAAATTTCATTGCGTTGTCAAGGCACAATATAAAAAGATGAAGCCACCACCTCTAAATTTACTGTGGATCTGACAATTTATATGCTAGTACACTATGGAAACTGCAGTAATTAAATAACTACTGGTGAAAATAATGACTTTTGCTTGAGTACAATTTTGGAAATGAACCACTGTTGAGTGCCTCTTTTGTCTCTTTCTCCATTCCATTAACCACTGCCAGCCTTCATAGGGCTCAAGTGCTTAACTTCCTGGCAGGCAATCAGGAGGGGCATGGCACAAGGATGGGTCACCTGCTTCTTCTATGGAGCATTGCCTGAGGCTGGCCATGTGTTCTTGTGAAGAATGACTCTTTATCCCAAGGTTTCTGTGTTGGCTTCACCTTCTCTGACTTAAGAACCTGCTTTTTCCTCTCATTGCTTCAGCCTTGTTTTTCCTACCTTCTCCTTCACTTCAAGGAATAAATGTTCCTTTACTAAACACTCCTCAAGCTATCCTTATCTGAGTATATAAGAATTATCACATTTAATTCTCATAATTCTTTAAAAGAGTTTTGATACAGTTCTTATTTTACGGAAAAGGGAATGAACCTGAAGGAAGCAAATTTGCCCCTGATCAATGAAATAATGAGTTGTTGAGCCTGATTTGGGCTTTTAGTATCCTATTGACAATAGACACTATGATCTTCTTGAATGGTTGGAAATTATCTTGATTTCCTAAAATGGAGAAAATAAATACAAAATGTATTGACCTATATGGGATATTCGAGAACATGGTAAACATTTATGAGAACAAGTATTAGATAGAATTAAAGAGATCTGTCAGAATTTTGAGAAAAACATAAGCAAACAGAAATGACAGACTTATAATACTTTCTAATAATGCAAAAACATTCCAGAGGGTCAGAAGTCAGAATTTCATAGACACCTAAAAAGTGGAGAAACTAAGTTCAATGGTAATGAGCATTGCATCTTGACACACTGACCACAGGGCAGTGCTGCTTGCCTACAGTATAAATCCAATTTCAATGGGCTTAAATTGATAGCAGTATTTATTAGCTCAAGTAACAGCAGAACTTATAGGTACACTCTAATCAACAAAAGTATACACACCCAGTCTTCTTTTATGTGGTCCTTTTATGCTTCCTATACCTGATTCATGTCATCATGAGGTTCAAGTTCAATAAAAAAATACTTCTGCAAATAACAAATAGTTATACATAATTGGCTCTGACATGTACCACTTCCAGCTGCAGAGGTCTGTGATTCTCTCACTGTCAAGTATGAATCCTATGCCTAACTTCCACACAAAGAAATTCCCCCATCACATCTTAAACTATTATTCTTGAAGATACAATATTGTGTGTGCCAATGTTACACATAGGGTAACCACACTGTATCTTAAACATGATTCTATGTTAAGACAAATAAAAGCATCCATCTAAATATATTGGATTAGTTTTTATTAAGAGCAGTAAAAGACCTTTTTAATTTACATATATTAGTGTATTCAAGAGAGACTGTTCTAAGCATTTTTCTAAAATCTGATACTTTACAGTAAAGTAGATATCACCATTACTGCCCTGTACACTAGCAGAACACCTTTTGATGTCCTTCAAAGAATCCTCAATATTCAAAATATTTATGGTTCTGTCCTCTTTTCTGTGCACTAGGTCAAACAATTTGCTTCTCACAAATAAAACATGTCAAAACAGCTGTCACTTCAAACCATATGTTTTAAGATCAACATTTTGTGGGCTCTCCCTTCTTCTCAATGGTAGCACAAAGGGGTTGCTTGAGAAAGCCAGCTGCCATACTGTGAGACTCCCTGAGAAGAGCCTCATACTCATTTAAACTGTACAATTAGTGTGAGTTAGCTTGGAAGCAGGTCCCTTCCACAAGTCTCAAGAGCAGAATCTGTAGTCATTTTCTGGTTTCCTGCCCTTCAGAAACAATGATATGAATGTGTTTAAGCTACCAGGTATATTAGGGTAAAGAGCTCCATAGCCATCAAACACTAGGGCAGCCAGACAAGCAACCAAAAAGCCTAGGAGACAGATACTGTAAAGAAAATTAGCATGTAAGATGGGAACAGGAGGCACTTAAAAGGGCTTCTCAAAAAAAATGGCCCTTTTCAAGAAAATGATATTTGGATTAAGTTAAAAAAATCTGTATGTAAGCCAGGCCTTGTGTTACATATCTGTAATCACAACACTTATGAAATTCAAGTATAGCTGAGAAATGGAGAATTCCAAGTTCAAGGTCTGCCAAAGCTATAGCACAGCTGTCCCATGAGAGGCTCCACCCAGAAGCAGATTTAAGACTTAAAAAGATGCTAAGGCTCACAGCCAAACATTGGGCAGAGCACAAGTAGACTTCTGGAAGAGTGGGGGGATACAAGGAAGGGGAAAGGAGCAACAACGAAGCCAACTAACCAGGGCACAGGTGGTGCTTAGAGAGACTGAAGCACCAACCAAGGACCATGCATGGATTGAACCTAGGCCCCCTACACAGATGTAGCTGATGAATAGTTCGGTGTTCATGTGTGTCCCCTAGGAAGGGAAGTAAGGGCTCTCTCTGACATGCACCCCTTGCCTTCTTTTAAAAATGTTTTCCCCTTCATGGGTGCCTTGCAAGGCCACAGGGAAAGAAGATGCCCCCAGACATGATGTAGTGTGATGTGCTAGGGTAGGTTGTCAGGAGGAGTTCCCATTTTTTGAGGAACAGAGAAAAAGGAAATGTGGGAAGAAAGATGGGACTGGGAGGAGAAAGGAGTGGGGACTAAAATCCAGATGTAAAGTGAATGAATAAATAAAAAATAAAAATAAAATGTCTATGTATAAGTATTAGAATAGCAAGAGATAGAAAATACTAAGACACTAAGAAGGAAAAAGGTGTCTTGGAAGGAAAGAAATGAAGGAAAGAAGGCTGGAATACAGTGAAGGGATGGTGATATTGGCCTGGCTTTGAAAGTCAAATTGATGATATTTGAGAAATGCAATTAGGAAGGAAATACTAATTTGAACTGGTGTTTTCAGGAGGGAAAATGCTTACTAGTAACTCACACACAGTTGAAAAGCACGAGGTTGAGGCAGAATGTGAATTTAGATGCAGTATTATTTGAAATTTCCAACAGAGTCTGCCGTGGGATAAAATGTAGACTATTCTGGCTGTGTGGGGTCTCCTGTAGTTATAATTCAATTGGAATATTGCTGGTTAAGGGCTGTGACAATCCAGAACTTCCTAACTATTTACACTTAATTCCAAACAAGTTAACTCTGGCTAAGAAATTGTTATAAGTGAATTCAATATTTTTACTGATTAGTTTTATGTGAACTCTATACCAGCTGTAGTCATCATTTCCCTGATGGCTAGTGACACTGAACATTACTTTAAGTGTTTCTCTGCCATTCTATGTTCCTCTACAGAGAATTCTCTGTTCCCCACTTTTTAATTGGATTTTTGGTTTGCTGCTTTTTAGCTTCTTTAGTTCTTTATATATACTGAATATGAGCCCTCTGTCAGATAAAGGGTTGGTGAATATTCTTTCCCAGTCTGTAGGCAGTCGTTTTGTTTTGATGACGGTGTCCTTTGCTTTACAGAAGCTTTTCAGTTTCATGAGGTCCCATTTATTGATTGTTGCTCTTAGAGACTGTGCTGTTGGTGTTCTGTTCAGGAAGTTGTCTCCTGTGCCAATGAGTTCAAGGGTATTCCCCATTTTTTCTTCTAACCGATTTAATGTGTCTGGTTTTATGTTGAGGTCTTTGATCCACTTGGACTTCAGTTTTGTGCAGGGTGATAAATACAGATCTATTTGCATTTTTCTACATGTAGACATCCAGTTAGACCAGCATCATTTGTTGAAGATGCTATCTTTTTTCCACTGTATGGTTTTGGCATCTTTTTCAAAGATCAGGTGTCCATAAGTGTGTGGGTTTGTTTCTGGGTCTTCTGTTTGGTTCCATTGATCCACCATTCTGTTTCTATGCCAGTACCATGGAGTTTTTAGTATTGTTGCTCTATAATACTGCTTGAGATCAGGGACGGAGATACCTCCAGAAGATCTTTTATTGTAGAGAATTGTTTTAGCAATTCTGGATTCCTTGTTGTTGCATATGAAGTTGAGAATTTTTCTTTCCAGGTCTGTAAAGAATTGTGTTGGTAATTTGATGGGAATTGCATTGAATCTGTAGATTGCTTTTAGTAAGATCTCACTTTTCCTATGTTAATCTTGCCAAGCCCTGAGCATGGGAGATCTTTCCATCTTCTGATATCTTCTTCTAATTTTTTCTTCAGAGACTTGAAATTTTTTTCATACAAGTCTTTGACTTTCTTGGTTAGTGTTACACCAAGGTACTTTATGTCATTTGTGGCTATTGTGAAGGGTGTCGTTTCCATAATTTCTTTCTCAACCCCCTTGTCTTTTGTATACAGGAGGGCTCCTTATTTTTTGACTTAATTTTGTATCCGGCCACTTTGCTGAAGGTGTTTATTAGCTGTAGGAGTCCCTGGTAGAATTTTTGGGGTAACTCAGGTATACTATCATATCATCTGCAAATAGTGATAATTTGATTGTTTCCTTTCCAATTTGTGTTCCCTTGATCTCCTTCAACTGTCTTATTGCTGTAGCAAGGACTTCCAGAACTTCCAGAACTATGTTGAAGAGATATGGAGAGAATGGGCAGCCTTGCCTTGTCTCTGATTTCAGTGGGAAGAAATTGACATTTTAACTCATCGGAAACACAGAAAAATGATTTTAAAGCTATACTTATCCAGTTATTAGAGGCACACAAAGAGGAAATGAACAAAGCTCTCAAAGAAACATAGGGAAATACAGCCAAAGAGGTAGAAGCATAAGTAGAGGCATAAATACTGGCATGTAGTAAAGAAAGAAACAAAAGAAAAAAGAGAAACCATCGCAGAAAGACAGGAATCCACATACAAACACATGAAGGAAATAGTGAAAAACATGAAAACAGAATTATAATCAATAAAGAAAACACAAACAGAGAAAACCCTGGAGCTGGAGAACTTAGAGGAATAATTAAGATAGGAAGGTAAGCATCATGAACAGAATACAAGAGATGGAAGAGAGAATCACAGATGCTGAATATACAATTGCAGAAATGGAGACATCTCTCTCTCTTTCACCCAAATTCAAAAGAGTATACCTTCCTTTCAGCACCTCATGGAACCTTCTCAAAAATTGACCATTGACAAAGCAAGCCTCAACAGATATAAGAAGAGCAAAATAATCTCTTGAATCCTGTCAGACAACCATAGTCTAAAACTAGACCTCAACAACAGAAATAACAAAAAGCCTACATACACATGGAAACTAAACAACTCTCTACTCAATGACAGCTTTGTCAGGGAAGATATGAAAAAAGTAGTTAGAGACTTCATAAAATTCAATGAAAATGAAGGCACAACTTATATAAACGTATGGGAAACTATGAAAGCAGTGCTAAGAGGAAAATTCATAGCACTAAGTGCCTCCTGAAAGAAGTTTGAGACATCTCATACAAGCAATTTAATGGCATACCTAAAAGCTCTAGAAAAAAAAAAGAAAGAAACAGACACCCCGAAGACCCAAGTAGACAGTTGGAAATAATCAAACTCAGAGCCGAAATAAATGAATTAGAAACAAAGAAAACAATTCAGAGAATCAATGAGACCAAGATAGACAAACCTTTAGCCAAACTAACTAAAAGGAAGAGAGAAACTATCCAAATCAGCAAAATCAGAAATGAAAAGGGGGACATAACAACAGACACTGAGGAAATCAAAACAATCATTAGGACTTACTATAAAAGCCTCAGGCCACAAAATTTAAAAATCTAAATGAAATGGACATTTTTCTTGATAGACTCATCTGCCAAAATTAAATCACGATCAGGTCAATAGATTAAAGAGTCCTATATCCCCCAAAGGAAATAAAAGCAATCATCAAAAGTCTCATTTCCAAAATAAGCCCAGGGCCAGATGGTTTCAGTGCAGAATTCTACCAGACCTTCAAGAAAGTGGTAACTCCAATTCCCTTCAAATTATTCCACTAAATACAAACAGAAGGAACATTACAAAACTCATTCTATGAAGCCACAGTCAGCTTCATGTCTAAACTACACAAAGACTCAACTAAAAAAAATTTCAGACCTATCTCTTATGAACATTGATGCAAAAATACACAATAATATACTGTCAAACCAAAATATAAATGTTATCATCCAGCATGACCAAGTAGGCTTCATCCCAGGCATGCAGAAGTGGTTCAATATATAGAAATCCATGAACATAATCCATCATATAAAGAAACTGAAGGAGAAAACCACATGATCATCTTCAATGCCAAAAAAGCATTCAACAAAATTCAACACCCATTCTTGTTTAAAGTCTTAGGGAGATCAGGGTTAGAAGGCACATTCCTAAAGTTAGTAAAGACAATATACAGCAAACCTATTGACAATATCAAACTAAATGGAGAGGAAACTTCAATTAAATCCACTGAAATCAGGGACAAGGCAAAACTGCCCACTCTCTCCATATCTCTTAAACATAGTACTTGAAATCCTAGCTAGAGCAATAAGACAAGTAAAGGAGATCAAGGAGATACAAATTGGAAGGAAGAAGTCAAAGTGTCACTATCTGCAGCTGATAAGATAGTATACAAGAGTAACCACAAAAATACAACCAGAGAACCCCTTCAGCTGATAAACACCTTTGGCAAAGTGGCTGGATACAAAATTAACTCAAAAAATCAGAACCTCTCTTGTACATGAAAGAAAAAAGTGTCAAGAAAGAAATCAGGGAAACACCACCCTTCACAATAGCCACTAATAACATAAAGTACCTTGGTGTGACTCTAACCTAGTATGGAAAGACCTGTTCGAAAATAAAATGTCAACTCTGAAGAAAGAAATTGAAGAAGATATCAGTAGATGGAAAGAGCTCCCATGCCCATGGATGGGTAGGATTAACATAGTGAAAATGGCCATTCTGCCAAAAGCAATCTGCATGTTCAATGCAGTTCCCATCAAAATAATAAAGCAATTTTTTAACAGAGCTTGAAATAACAAATCTCAATTTCATACGGAAAAACAAAACAAAACAAAACAAAAAACCCAGAATTGCTAAAACAATCTTGAACAACAACAGATTGTTTGGAGGTATCTTCATCCCTGACCTCAAGCTGTACTGTTTTCAGTTGTAGCCAGAAATTCAAAGTCTACAAATCCAAGTTCAGGTGACACTTCCAATTCTCACTTCTCCCAGGAGAACAGGAACTCTCCTAATGTTTCATTATTATTATGGCAGTAAGGCAAGGTAATATTTTCATATACTTTTATGTCTATTATGCTATAATCACTTTTGAAGATTATGCAGAATTCAATGCTTCTATAGCTTTTGAATTTTCAGATTCTTGACTTCATTTGCAAACCAATGAAGTCTTGAAGCCATGCAATCATGGTCAGGCTACTGCTTCAGTGCCTTTTTGGCACCCCCAGCCAATACTGAGATAGCAAGCTCAAATCTCCTTAAAAATGATCATAGATAAGATTATAATAGATATCTAAGCAAATCACCGTCTCTCTACAAGCCCCAGGTAAAGAGCTAGGGGTAATCACATCAATTGCCTCCAGGGAAGAAAAATAATGAGGGGAGCAATCTGAATGACTTAACATCACTGAACAGGTATTCCTGGTTAATGACTGTCAACTTGCACAGATTCAACTGAGAGAATTCAGGAATACTTAGTATATCTGTTGCCACCAAAAAGACAGCCAATGAGTAGCAAAGGGCAATAAACAAATGGCCAAACAGAGAAGAAAATAAAGGAAAATATTCATATAGGACAGTTCAGGGCACTGGTATATATTTTTGCAATTTAGGTAAATTTCTTTTTCCTCAAAACTGCCTAGTTTCTTGCAGTTTCATTAATTGTGCTGTGTGCTTTGGGGCTCTTAATTTTTATTAGCTTTCAAGAGAATTATCTGAAAAAAAATTGCTTTGACAAGCCAAGTATATCCAATGTTTATATGAAAAAGACACTGTAGATTGATCGAAATTCCCTATGAAGTAGAACATTCAATCTAAGTCCAAGATCTACAGGCAATTGTCCTGTGTCTGTTATCCAATACATAACACATTGAAGAAATGCAACTTCCTTCTAATCTACTATACTAATCAAATATTGTTTATAAAACCTTCACTCACACTAGTGATGTCTGACACACTGAGAGCTTCTTCATCTTTATGAAACAACATCCACTACTTTGTTCACAGAGGAAATTAGATTCTCAGTTATTCTGGCTACCTCTGAGTATTATCTTGTCTTCTGTCACTACTTTATTTGAAGTCAACAGCAGAAACTTTTCTAAAACATATTGTTAGAAAAACAATTTGGTGCATCATATAATGCAATAAAATAGACATTTTTTGTTTGTTTGATTTTTAAGATAGAGCTTCTCTGTATAGCCTGGGCTGTCCTTGACTCACTTTATAGAGCAGCTGGCCTTAAACTCACAAATATCGACCTGCCTCTGCCTCCCTGTGTGCTGGGATTACAAGTGTGAGCCACTATGCTAGGCTTAAAATAGACGTTTTTTTGACATTATTTCTTCTTGCAATAAGATGGTACTATCTTGGAATAGGTAATCACTTGTTCCAGTAGCTATGATAGCTAGGATGTCACAATAATGACAACTAAGTTTATAGTAATGCAGCTTTTATGAGGTCATCCTCCACAATGAGATGACATTTTAGAGGAAGATAGCTGTTTTAGAGTATTACACACACCTGTAAGTATTCCCTCACTCATGCTGTATAAGCAAGTAAGCCCAATAAACTCAGTGGCTCCCTAAGCAGGATGTCAATGGAATTGTGTTTTGATTGGTCTTTGGATGAATAGACAGCTATTCATATCTCTCCTGGAAATATTACTGCAACAAAGTACCATGTAAGACAAGTAGCTGAGAAATACACACCCAGATTATTTCACATCTAATTTCAACACACACACACACACACACACACACACACACACACACACACACCAAAAACCTTCATAGGTGATTGTGGTGGTTAATTTTTGGTCATTTTGACAGAGCAACTACAGCATCATTTCTGGGGCATATGTGAAGAGTCTGGGAGAGAATCATTTAAATAAGTGGACTCAGAAAATGAAGATCTACTGTCACTGTAGAGGCAGTCACTACTCAATCACATCAGACCTGGGAGGCACAAAGTAGAAGGACAGATTCATGTTTTTCTCCTCTACTTTCTCTCTTTATTCTGACTCTCCCTCTATCCCTCTTCCTCCCTTTTATCTCCCCCATGCTTCTCTTTTTCTCTGTCTCTCTCTCCTTTTCTCAGATACCAGAAACTTCTGTTTTCATAGTTTGTTCTAAATCCAGTCTTGGATCCCTGCTCTTTCTCATGCTTTTTGTTTGAACTGAATGATATCTAAGGTTGTGTCTAGTTAACCACAGAGCACCCCAGCTTCTAAAGCCACTTAAGCTAATAATAATAATAATAATAATAATAATAATAATAATAAAATTCATGTTGCATATTCCTATCTTTATATTTATCTGAAGAACTTTGACTCATGTTTTGATCAATAAATATTTACAGAAATTAACACTTCACATAATTCAAATGAAATTTTAAGCAACCATCAATACAGATGTTATTTTACATAAGTTACATAAATAAAATAATATTAATGAGAAATAAGTAGCAAGCAAACAAGTATTCAAAAATTATAAATTAGATATTACTTCATCAATAAATTTCAGTTTTGTAAATTAAACTCCCTCTCAGGGAACTGAAAAATGCAACTAATAAACTAGACTTTCTAGAAGATTCTGAGGGATTTTTCTTTTGTGATTTGCTTCAAAACTTAATATATTAATTTTAGGTCCCATTGTAAAGATGCAGAAATCTTGGGTCATGAGGACATAAGCTTTGGATTATTAAAATCAAAGGTAGAAGCAGAATAGAAAACTAATATTTGCATTGCTCAGTTAGAAACAAAAATAAAATCTTACATGGAAAGCCATCCTCTCAGGATTGTTTGTAAAAATAATGACTATTAATTATAGAAAAGATTGTATTAAACATCAGTCCTAATGTTTTCATCATTCAATTATCAGGAGGAGAATATTTTGTCTCTTGCAATAAAGTAGGAAAAATGTGTTCAGGAGAAGCTTTATTTAAAAAGTTAATTTCATATCAAAGTAAAATGAAGTAATGTCATTTTTACTAAGCAACTGTCATATAATACAAAAGGGACTGATAACTGAATGTTTAAACACAGCAAACACTTGTTTTCTGACATTTCTTATTGAGGTAAAACAATCAGAGAACATTTTAGCACAAAGCATGAGAAAGAACAGCCATTAGCTGAACAATGTCTAAGGCAAAAAAATGCTGGGTTTGCTTTTTATTTCTTTAGCTCTCTTCAGCCCCAAAGAATATTTCTAACTATTTTACCCTCTCTTGCTCAGTTCTGGTATGACACTGTTCCTTCCTGTTGCTACCCTCATCTTTGTTAGCAGACCTATTCACTTTTGATCTCTTATAGTTTAGTCTCCAAAGAACATGTACAGTTTTGATGTTAACCCAACAGTGGATCATTTAGATTTTTCTCAAGCCTTTAGAATCTTATAATATAGAACTCCTGAAGGCAAACCAAAAGAAATCTTGATTTTTCATCTTCTCACTGTCATCATATACCTAACAGAAGCCAGTTAGGTGAGGAAGGACATATTTTGATTTATGGAGTTCAGCTTCTGAGGATGTAATCCACTGTGGAAGAGAAGGAATGGCAGAGTTCATGGCAGTAAGAATATGTGAAAGCTTGCCACTGTAGTTGCAAATAGGAAGCAGACATTTCTAGGAAAGTATGGTGGGACTATAAATTTTAAGGCCTCAGCCCTGGAACTCTGCCTCTATCAATCGTATCACCCATTACCAATGTGCTATAACTGCTTAAAACAGTAGCAGTGGTTGGGAACCAACACATATATAGCATATAGAGGACATTTCAGATTAAAACTGTTAACACCCCTCAAAACTCGCAGGAACTAGTCTCAAATATACTTCCACTTTCTTCCCTTACCATTTCCTTGTAATATTTAGAGTCTATAGGTTTCCAAGTATACAACATTTATCTTGTTGTTATGGAAAGTTCCTACAGTTATTATGTTAAAAGTTGATGCCCCCTCCTAATTTACTATTCTCTAATGTGGCTCTTGTACTTGTATTTGCTAAATAAGTAAAGGAAACACTTTTAAAATGAAAAGATTTACTGTTGCATATGAAAATAACCCTTTCTAAGTGGAAGAATTACTATTTACTCTACTGTACTTTTTTTTTAGAATAACTAATTCTGCCTTTATACAGTCTTTATTACTTTTTTATGGTTGTGATAGGATACTATGACTAAGGCAACTTCCAAAAGAAAGTTTTTAATGTGGGCTTATAGTTTCTGCCAGAGCCAGCTGGCAGAGTAAAACAGCTCTTGACTGGGGAATGAGGATTGAAAGAAAATTACAAAACCCAACACGCTATTCATGGGAACTGTTCGAGAGGGCTACCAGTAGAAACTGTTACAGCAGTTTATTCCATAATCCCTTGATAGTCACAGCAAAGCACCTCAGTACAATGAAGGGGTTCATTGAGAAGTCAAATCTGTTTACCTCTACCACCTGTCTGTCTGATCCGCACACAAACAAAAGGTAAACTTGTCAAAATATCTTGCCTGGTGTCTCAAAGAAAAAGAAGTAGACTTGGCAAAACATCCTGATTAACCTTGACTCCAGGTGAAGACCAGGGTGAAAACATGTTTTTTGCTGAGAGCTCAATAACAAAGCATCCTAACAAACCAGCAGCTCTGCACAAATTTCATAGTGTTAGAGTCCGTTATAGCAAACAAAGGGAGGGTGGCAGGAATATCTGAGAGCTCACATCATGATCCAGAAGTTGAGGACACACACACACACACACTCCCTGGAATGGAGGAGGAAAAGAGGAGAGAGAGATACAGACAGAGAGACACAGAGAACACTGGAAAAAGCCTGCCTCCTCCTTCAACAAGGCTACTTCTCCCAATCCTTCCCAAATATTTGCACTAGCTGGGGACCATGTATTCAAATTTCTCATTTAAACCAGCACAATAACTAAGAAAACATTGCTTTGCATTGGATTTGCTTTAAGCAGAAATCATGAAAACTTTTACAAGGTATAACAATTTCAACTTGTCATCAAAAGTTTTAAAAGTAAGCATATGAGCTGCTTTAAGATATTTAAAATTGTCATGATTCTAAAACATGTCTATACATTCAGAATATTTACCATGCCTTAACCTCACAAAGATGTGGTCGCTGCTTACTGTAAGAACAGACCAGGCTTAATGATCTGATTTGCAGGAATAAGTTACAGCACAGTTGATAAACTGAGCATGAGTTATGATACTAGATCGTAAAAAGCATCACAACTTCATGCTTGCTCAGTCCAGGTAGGTGTGCCTGCCAGATGTTATGAGGTAACTCAAGTAGTCATGTGTGAGACCAGGAGTTTAAGATCGCGCCCTTCCCAGAAACTCCCCCATACCAAGACTCCTTGCAAAAGCAAGAGGTTTATTAACCATTGTACAATGGGGTCACCCCTGCCGGTCAGCAAAGAGTGGCACCAGGAGACAAAGGCCTTTAGGTTTTTAAAAGAAAAATTGCGGGAAATTTGAAGTTGCAGTTTTGGCAATTTAGGATTGGATGAGGAAGCTATAAAGTAAGATAATTGATTAGTCTTAGGTGCTCAAGCTTGGCCAGTCCTGCCAAGTGTGGATGCAGCTGCAATTAAAGGTGGGGGTGGTTAGCTCATCCTTGAAGATTAGGGGCTGCGGACTTTTGGCTGGAGGTCAAAAGCTACTCAGAAAAAGTCTGGGTCTGTTGCTAAGAAACGCTATCTCAAAGACAAGGCTCTGGTCCTTTTTGCTGAGTGAAGGTCATTGCTTGCTTGCCTTTTTTTATATCTGTCCTCACAGATAGGGTCACATTCCTCCATTCTCTGGAAAGGTACTAAGAGGCTTTAACTTAACCTGGACCTAAAACTCAAAACTATAGGCTTTAGAAGACATACAGGTTACAAAGTTAGTCTAACCCTTTCACATGCACAACACTCAAGTGAGTGGGTGTGGCCTCAGCCCTCAGTGACTCCAGTAAGCCACTACAGAAGCACAACTTCCAGCTCTAAGCACAGCTTCCAGTGACTGCAGCTTGGACAATGTATTGACTATGGTCCAAGATAAATTCATCCAAAACCCAGCTAAGCCTTGGAATCTTCATAATTCAAGGGAAATATAAAGACTTTATTATTTGACCAACTTGCTAGGGACACTTTATTATATGATGATAGATAACTAAAATAGAATTTCAATGGACCTTTTGCACACAAACTGTAAGTTTCACAGATAGCCACTGGATGCTCAGTTTTGGTAAATTTAATTTCTCTTAGTCACACTGGTTTCATTTGAGTAAGATGAGAATTATAGACTGTATATTACTGCCTCCCTGTGAAGGGAAGAGTAAATAATTTGTTTGTGTTAACGTCTAGAACAATCTGATTTTCGTTTTACTTTTTATTCCTGAGAATACAAAAAAAAAAAAAAACATCACTTTGTTGAGTCATTTTTTTTTATGAGAATGGAGTAAGGTAGGCCTGAGAGTTGTAAAGAACCTAATTTCCAAATATACCATAAGAAAGATTTAGTGAACAAGCTGTTTATTTGGAACGTATAGTGTATTTATTCATAAAATCTTCCTTGCAAAGTGAATATAACACTTGGAAAACCCACTAAAGCCTCCTAAATTCTATAAAGTCCTTCAATGCATCTAAATTGGATGTGAGAATAACAATATGGTAATATATTTTGGTAGATGCTGTACTCGAGTCCCCTTTAGGGAAGGAAGGTTTTATGTCTGGGTTGCTATGTGTTCTGTTTACTAACAGTAATCAGTGCCTTCATCTTGTGGGAATAAGTCCCACCTGAAGACAGCTGCCTCACCCAAAGCCACACCCTCTCACTCTGAGCAGCCTGCATTTATTTCCAGTTCCACAGGGGAGCATATGTGCTCTTAAAGAGCCATCCTAGTAGCAGAGCTTCCTATGGGTTTGGAACAAACCTTGGTAATAAAGTCAGGGCACTCTGCCTCTTCCCTCTGTGCTGTCTTTCTTCCTTTTCTATACTCTGTAATTATATGTGTCAGAGTGCACTCTGATGAACTTCATGCAAGTGAATCTACATCTTAGAATCTGCGGCCTGAACCACCAAAATGCCGACATATGCATTGCTGCCCATTTTCTGGACCAAACCTGTTGCTAAGGTCCTTCTGGCACTCAAATGTAGTTATGTTTAGAAGTGAAGTGGTTTGGTGGGGTGGTCTCTCGAGAAGCCTCATTATGGCTATGTATAGCATTTAGTCTAGGTAGGGCATTATGCTTGCCTTACGAGGTGTGAAACTATTTTTCAAACCTAAATGCTACTCTCTGAGAAACAGAAAATTTTATTAGAGAAGATGAGATGACCATATAGGTTTATAAGGAGTGTCATAATGACTTTAGGAGATTTTAAAAATTTATTATAAAGTAAAATAAGTATTATTTTATGTGTCTTTGTTTTAATAATTATCCTACTTATGTGGATATGGTTAAAGGAATTGAAATATATATTTTGAAGAGATGCTTGCATCCCAGGCTCAGTGCAACATTAATAGCAGAGATATAGGATCGAGCCATGTGTGAAGCAACAGATGACTAGAGAGGAATATATGTTGCATGTGCACAGTGGCATGCTAAGCAGCCACTAATGGGAGGAGTTCTGTCATCTGCAAAGATATGAAGAAACCAGTATTGTATCAGGATAAATGAAGGAAGCCAGACACAGAATGGCAAGTATGTGTGGAAAAGAGAGACTTACAGAGGAAGGAATAGAATGGTGGTTACTAACGGCTTGAAGGGGAAGGCAAGTGGAAAAAGGAGAGATGGTGATCAGAGGGCATGAATCTTTGTCTAGATAGGAAGGTAAGTCCAGCTAGTTATATAATAAATAAAATGTTTTATGTTGAAATTTGACAGGCTTCCTGGGCAAGGGTCTGGGGGCAAAAGGAGAAAGAGGTAAGATCAAGAGAAGGGAGAATGTAGGATTTTCCTGTGCAAAGGAAGAGAATGGGGTAAAAACAATGATAGGTGAGACTATTCCCCATCCACTCACCAAGGGGCAACATACAAACAGGACGACTTGGCTGTTTCCCCACTCTAACATGGACAGAAGATCATGAGGTCATAGGTAGAATGTAACCCAAAGAAGATAAGCAGTATACACTGTGTTACATACATTTTTGGAGGTCCCCTAATTGGTTACTCCTGACATGAGATAGGAGTATTCTAGAAAGAGATAAAGCTACCTGAAAATTAATCTATTTGAAAACAAAATCTGCTTGGTAAAAAAAGGTTCCTCTGCACTGAGGGTTTCATTAAAATCACTGATGCCTACAATCAGAATAACCCTCTTCTTGTTCAGTTTTCCTGTTTCCTAATATCTATGAATGCAGCAATGGATTGAGAATGTCTAGATCACAGTCAGGCACATAGTACAATTATCAAGAAGTGGTCTTTTTTGCAGTAGAAATACCTTTTTAATGCTCCTGAATTTCAATTTACTTTAGTTAGAAACTGTGGCATGAACATTAGGAAAATAAAGAGGATGAAGATATGTGAAGATTGCTCTCGCCTGTTTTTCATTAATCACACTACTTGTGGAATCCTATCACTGGCTTCCATTTTAGCCATCTCTTTTCTTTTATGACTGCATCCATTAAACTGACGTTTCTATAAAATAACATTTGGAGAACTCTGAATCTCTTCAGCATAATCTTTAATAACTGCCTTGTGCTTACACTGACAGCAAGCGATAAAATGTCTAGCACCATTTTATAGGTCACTTAATACCTCGGTTTATTTTAGCTCAGAAAAGCAATAATAGGTAACAGATAATGAACTCGCTATGGATTTCTGTAATGTCTTATCTCAGCTGGCAATGACTTCAGAAGAGCCTTAGAATAAACAGAAGTGTTTCTCATTCTCATTTTTTATGATGATTCTGAACACTACCATTAGCCTTTGAAATGGTGCACTTCAGTTTTTATAACATGATGTCAGTTATTATGCAAACAAAATAACATTTATTGGTCAAAATGGCATCCCCCAGAACTTCAAATTATAAAAATGAAAGAGGCAATACAGCTCTGTAGAAAATGCAAAACTAAATTATATCAAGACATCTTTATGTCATATAGTAGCTACTGATCAAAAGTGGGTGTTAAATTATAAAAAAAGATTAATTTAAATTACGTAGAATTTAAAATTTAGTAACAGCAAGGCAGTATTTTTTTAAACTATGGTTTGTATCATTTAGTACGATGTTCCATAATGTTGTTTTCACAGATCAAAAAAAGTTAACAATAATTGCTTAATGTGAAGTCTGTAGCAAAAAAAATGTTTCAAAATTAGGCACTAATTATTTGATGTTTTCCCATTACACAATTTGGAAACAATGATAAATATATGTTTTATTTGCTTACACAGCACATTACATGATATTTCAAATGGTTTTGTTATTTCTAGTTTATAGTATAGATTATGTTTCTTATTTAATTTATGTGAAGGACAAAAGAAAATTTATTTGACTCTCTGGGATTGTACTTACAGATGGCTATATGAGCACCCATCTGCCTGCTGGGAATTGATCCTGGGCTTTTTCCATTTCCTATGATGTAAACTTATTCTTTTAACCCACTCTTGGTATAATGTTCTTGTGGAATGTATACAATTTAACCTTGTTTATTCACATGTTGATTTTTCTACCCCACTATCTGGTTTCAATTTGTACATTGTATTGTGATGTTTATTCTAAGCATTGCCTCAAGTTTGTGTGTTAATCAAAATGTGTTCCACCATTTGTTCTCTGTATTGACAATAAAACAACTAGGCAATGCTGAGCAATGAAGAGAATATGGTAGAAAATCCTGATCCAGAGGGGAGGAGAAAGAAGCTAGTGAGAGAGAGTCAGGAATAGCGATGGGGAGGAGAGGACTTGGAACCACCAAGAGAGACAAACCAGACCTAAGATATAAATAAAAGCAAGTGTAATGTGGGAAATCTGAATAGGAGGAAGCTTTGTGGGTTTGGAGTGGGAAATCTGAATAGGAGGAAGCTTTGTGGGTTTGGAGGTTTGGGATGGAGTATTCATTGCCCAGCATTGTGAGCTAGGTTAACTAAATACATTCTAGTCTCTTTGTGGCAATTTGGGTATACACCTGGTTTAGGAATAACTGCTGTTTAACTAAAAGATAAATCAATAATAGATAATAATTATGATCAACAACCAACTATCACTACTGCTTCATAGGAATAAGTTTTTTCAGAAGTTTAGTTCCAGATCAAGGTTGATTTATCTCTCATTTCTTATTTTTTTAAGGATACAAACAATAAGTGCCGGGATTGGGGATTTAGCTCAGCAGTTGATTGCTTGCCTAGAAAGCACAAGGCCGTGGGTTCAGTCCTCAGCTCTGGAAAACAAACAAACAAACAAAAAACAATAAATGCACAAACAACACATCCTTCTTCTTTTCAGTTTTGGAAATAAAACATGCACCCTGTTGTTGCTGTTCAAGTGTTCTACAACTCTACCACCTTGAACCTAGGACAGTTCTTCCTGAAGAACAGTATTTGAGAATTATCTTTGGAGAATCTCAAGTTTTCCCTAGTCCTTTCTACTGTGGCTCTGTCCCTCCATCTGTATTCTCTCTCCTACTCTCTGAACATGGCTATTAGTAACTTGAGAGGGTAGCTCTTACTCTATTTTTAAAAATATACTTTTATTTGAAATAGAATGACATCACTTTCTTCCCTTTGTTTCCTCCCCCAAGTCTCTTTTTAGGGATGTACACATGTAGACTGATATTCAAGACTTCCTTCTGGAATAGTAAGCCAAAACAAACTTTTTTTTCTAAGTTGCTTTGGTCATGGTGTTTATCATAGCAAATAAATGTGTGATACACATACACAGCATACCTCCTGTCATGTTTATGAGATGTTTTTAGAAAATTTTAACCATGAGGAGAAGGTCCACCCTGAGTGTGGGTGGCACAATCCTGTAGGCTCAGATCCAGGACTGAATACAGAGCTTCCTGACTATGAATGTAATGTGATCAGCCACATCATGATTTTGCCATGAGTTCCACACCATGACTGACTGTGGTGGTTTGAAAAGGTTTGGTCCCCACTGAATCATCTGTTTCAATGGTTGGTCATAGAGAGTGGCAATATTAGAAGATATGTTCTTAATGGAAGAGGTGTTACCTTGTTAGAGAAAGTGTGTCATAGTAGAGGCAGAGCTTTGGGGTCTTATATATGCTCAAGCTTTGCCTGGTGTAGAGCATAATATCTTTCTGGCTGCATTCAGGTAAAGACATAGAACTCTTGGCTCCTTCAGCAACATGTCTACCTGTCTGTTGGAATGATCCCGCTATGATGATTAAGGACTAAACTTCTAAAACTGTAAGCCAGTCTCAAGTAAATGTTTTCTTTTGTAAGAGTTGCCTTGGTCATGGTGTTCCTTCACAGCAATAATATCCTAAATAGAATTTTTTTTCCAGGAACTGGGGTATCGCTGTGATAGTCCTGACCATGCTTTTCTTTGGAGAAATGTGGATTTGGGGACTTTGGCTTAGGAAAGCAGAGGGATGCTTTTTTAAGTAGAGCTTAAAGGGATATACTAGTAGAAACAAGGAATACAGTGGTGCTGAGTGTGATTTGAACTGTGAGACCCTGGCTCCAGAGGTTTCAGAGGAGAAGAATTGTAATATGTTCCCTAGAGATTGTTCTTGTGATATTTTGATGAAGAATGTGGATGCTTTTTACAAAGGTTAAGAGATACAGATTAATTGCATTGGCAAAGGAAATTTCAGAACACCCTAGTATAGACTCTATTCTGTGGTTCACTTTTATGAAAAGCATTTTGATTGAACATGTCAAGCTGAGAAAAAAAAATAGAAAATGTATGGTTCAAATATTAAAGGGGCTCCAGGAAATTGAATGGAACTAAATCCTGTGTTCAAGAAGATAAACAGACCAAATATATTAAATAGAATTAGGGAGTGGTGATCTTAGGGCAAGATTCTAACCAGCTAACTTCTATCTTGTGAAAAGAATGTTCTCCGAGAGACATTGACAGCTATTCTAAATTTACAATGTGTTTGCAATTGTATGAGGAATAGTTACATCATGTGAGGTATTATTATGGTCTGTTATTGTTTTCATTTGTACAGAAACAGATATGACTTTTCTGTCAAGTTGACAAGGGGTAGATTGTGATGGTTATTCTTAGTTGTGATCTTGTCTATATCTAGAATGAACTATATTCCAGAAATGGAGGGCACACTTGTGACCCAGATCTTGAGGCAGCAAGACAACATACCTTTGATTTGGCTCTTGAGGCTGGAAGACACAGGCTTTTGATATGGGTCTTCAGGTGGGATGACACATGTTCTTGATCTAGATCAACACATACCTTTAATCCAGATTTTGAGGTATAGTGGCCATGCTTATAATGATCTTGTGATAAGTAACTGAAGAAAAGCTTAGGTCCAGGTATGATGGTGCATGGCTTTAATCCTACCACTCATGAGACAGAGGCATGCAGATATCTGAGTTCAAGCTCAGCCTGTTCTACAGAACAGTTCCATGACAGCCAAGCTTAGGTAGCGAAGAAAACCAGGGAAACAAGAAAGCTGAAGATGTAATTTAAAGAGGGAGCCATGTTCCACCCCCAGCAAGCAGCAGAACTCAGCCGCTTTGCCCATGTGGCCCTGGCTTTAGAATCAAGGATGGAATTTCCCCATGAGACTAAGGAAAGCCACTGAGGCTAGGCATGTGGCAGGGGTGTTTCTGTATGTAGGCCCAGAAAGTCCATTGTCTGAAGTGGCCAAAGTTGTACCTTTTGCTGGCAGCTGGACTTGGTAATATGTAAGGTTCACCAGCTAGTACTGGTTTGGAAGGCATGAAAGGGTTATGGAGAATAGTTAGGTATTGGCACTGTGAGAGGCTAGGGAGGGCAATGGTGAAGATTAAGCCCTGGAAGGGATGTGTGAAGAAGTTTAGGCTTGGCACCATGAAGAAAGCCCATGAGAAATTATTGGTGAAAGTATAGCCCAGTTTCAGAAGAGGACCTCATCATTTTAGAGATACTGGTACCATGGGATGGCCACCAAGAACAGCTGCAGCAGAAGTGATGTTCTAGAAGCTCTGAAGTTGAAGCCTGGATTGCCTTGGAGAGGCAATCAAGAGGTTAGAGATGTCAAAGCCATGGGATACCTGCCATGGAAAGCTGCTAAAACACAGTTGAACCAGCCAAGAGAATGAAGTATGTTGCAATTAACAAAAATGAAAGGTGTTAGAGATTTGAAGAGTACTTTCACATCACACATAGAGATGCAGAGCTTAGAGGTTGCCCAATTGGTTTTTGGTCTTGCTTTGGTTCTATATTTTTTCACTGTGCTTCCTTTCCTAAATTTTGGAATGGTAATGTATGTCCTGTGCTATGATATCTCGGGAATATGTGTGCTGTTTTCTGACACCGATTTTATAGGAGATTATAGTTAAGAGATTACATGAATCTCAAAGGAGAATCTGAATTTTGGGCTTTTAAATGTTGTTGAGACTGTAATAGACAATGGGGACTTTTGAAGTTGAACTAGATGTATTTTGCATTACACTATGGCTACAAGACTAGGGGGTTAGGGAGTGGAATTTGGTGTTTTTAATAGCATTGATCTCCATATATTCATCTGTTTGAATGCTTGGACACAGGGAGTGGCAATATTAGGAGGTGTAGCCTTGTTAAAAGGAGTATATCACAGTGCAGGTCAGGCTTTCAAATCTTATGTATGCTTAAGCCCCTCCCAGCATGGAACAGAGTCTCCTCCTGGCTTCCTTCAGATCAAGCTGTAGAACTCTTGGCTCTTCCAGCACCATGTCTGCTGCAAGCTGCCATGCTTCCAGCCATAATGAAAATAGACTAAATGTCTGAAACTGTAAGCAAGCCCCTATTAAAAATTGCACTTTATAAGAGTTGCTTTGGTAATGTTACCTCTTCACAGTAATAGAGCACTAAGTGTTTTAATTACTTTTTTCATTGTTATGATCAAATTACTGGCAAGAAACAACCTAAGGAAAGAAGGTTTTATTTCAGATTACAGTTCCAGGAGGATCAGTTGATCTTGGTAGAGAAGGCATGTTAGGAGGAGCAGGAGGTGGGCTGGCCACATTTTATTAGCAGTAAGGAGGTCTGATAGTGAACAGTAAGTGAGGCTAGACTGTAAAACTTCAAGTTCTCCCACCCAGCAAGACTCTTAAAGGTTTTCCACAACCTTTCAAAGCCATACCACCAGCCTGGAACTAAGAATTTAAGCACACAAGGTGACAAGGAGCCTTTCTCATTCAGATCACATCAAATTGCACTTTCCTTTTAATTGTGGGCCAAAGTAAAGCCTTCCTTCCATAAGTTATTTTGTAAAAGTGATGAGGGCAAAAGCAAACAAATAACAACCACAACTTCAATAATACAGAAAGCTGTAAATCAAACATGTGGCCATTTCTAAGATAGACATGGCAAAGTTGTTCATATCCTTAGGAACTCATTTGAGAAATAAATATGGAAGAGTTTGCGACCAAAGAGAATGCTCTGATCATACCAGACCTTAACGTTCCAGTTTATTATAAGTTCAAAGGGCAAGAGAAAATGAAGATGGGGAAAAATCCATGAAGTTTTATGGATTAATAAGGACATTCTCAGAAACTGGGCTAGAGGTTATTTGTGTTACATTAAGATCTGGAGTGGGTAGGAACTCCACAAGGAGAGCAACAGAACCAGAAATTTGAACACAGGGGTCTTCCCGGAGACTCATGCTCCAACCAAGTACCAGGCATGGAGATAACCTAGAACCCCTGCACAGATGTAGCACATGGCAGTTCAATGCCCAAGTGGGTTACATAGTAATGGGAAGAGAGACTGCCTCTGACATAATCTGATTGGCCTGCTCTTTGATCACCTCCCCTTGAGGGGGGAGCAGCCTTACCAGGCCACAGAAGATGACAATGCAGCCACTCCTGATGAGATCTGATAGACTAAGATCAGAAGGAAGGAGAGGAGGACCTCCCCTATCAGTGGACTTGGGGGATGTGTAAAAAAGGGGGTGGGAGGGTGGGATCAGGAGGGGAGGAGAGAGGGGCTTATGGGGGGATACAAAATGAATAAAGTGTAATTGATAAAATAAAATTTAAAAAAGAAAATGTTAACAACAACAAATGGCAATTTTCTTCCATGCCCTAAGAATATGAGTGGGCTAAATCTAAAACTGATGGAATAATTTGTTTGATGGAGTTAAATGTGTTAAATAACATGTCAGTTTCCATTCCATCTGTTAATATACCTGGAAATTCTTTATAAAATTTCACTAGTGTTGGTATCTCTACAACACTTAGAGTAGATGACAACCTAGTTATGTAGTTGGTGCCAAATATTTTCTTTAAAGAAAATATTTCTTTAAAGTAAAAATATTTTAAATAACTGAAAAAAGATGTCATCCAGTCAGGAACTTGAGGTCACAGAATAACTAGATGAAAACTGCTAGCCTTAATCTCTGAATTGTATCTTAATGAAGAAATGTCCATGTCAATCTTCATTAGTTTTTCTTCACTCTTCTGGGGGTTATTGTTATAGTTATCCTTGCTCTACATCATTTACTCTGTAGTATTGGAAACAATAAACATTATATGATGGGTCTGCCCAAGATTAAAATGTACTTAGAAATATCTGATTTTTTTAAGTAAGCTCACTCTCTCTAGGGTTAGCAGATGAAGGTGGCATGCAGAGCATTCTCAGAAGTTCAGTAGAAGCTATATCTCCAAGTCTCCCTTCCTGCGGGTGGTAATGCACACCTGTTATACTAATGCTGCCTTTGGTAGCTCTGCAGTGTGTCAAAGCTGGTTAATGTGCTTACAGTGTTTTCCTCCTTTAGTGACCAGTTTACTTCCAGGAAATAACAGGATGTTACCAAATTCAATCAATCAATAAATAAATGGAAAACATTTTCCTGAGAAGAGAAGTCATGTCTATCTGTAATACCCATTCATTGTAGGTGAAATGGATGGTTTTTTATTCTTGTCTTCTTAGTGACCACGATGGAATTAGGCAATGAAGAAAACCAACCATAAGTTGATAAATATAAATTAATGTGACATTGCATGACTAAACCCTCCCTGTTTTCAGTGGAGTCTGAGAAAGCAAGGACCATGTATGGTCCTTGGTTGGATTATTGGTCTCTGCAGGTCCCCTGGGCCCTTCTGAATGAGGATTAATTAGGCATTATACATCACTTTAACAAGCATGGAAAAAACTTAGATACAGCAAACACTGTTGCCACATTCAGACAATGTTAAGAAGTTGGGTGTTGCTTGAAAAACAAAAAGAAGTGCATCGGTTTTACCAAACTATCCAAACTTTGGTTCATCTAAAAGGCTTTCTCTGTTCTTTTAAGCAGCAATAAGCATTCTCTACATCACCACTTTCATCATTTCTAGAATGGAACCCCTCAGCCACTTGCTAAATGCTGCTTTAAACACAGTAATATGCTGACTAATTTTGCTTTTGAAAATGATGGTTACAGATACCTAACTTTTAAAAAAATCAAAGAGATTATTAAATATAAAATATATTGGTATATAGACTAATCAAAATTAAGTAAGAGAAGACAAAAAGAGTGGGTCAGGGTAGGAGGAAACAGACAAACAGAAAGAGAAAGAACAAAGAAGGAATAAAAGAAGACTAATATGAATTAAAGCAAAGGTCTAGATTTGATTCCACATGCATTTCTTGAAGCTCTGTTGCTTGACTCCAAGTCGTGGTTCCCTGGGGCAGACTCAGTATCAAAGTCCTGGCTTTGAATCCACAAGAAAGAAGGGTACCAATGACTGACCTGCTCTTCTGGGGGTTTTGGGCCCTTTCATTTCTTTTTCTGAAGTACAGGTTTCTACCCCAAAGCCCTTCAGACAATCAGTGATCTAGAAAGCCTACCAATAATGAAAATGCAGAAGCAACTTCATTGAGAGCAGAAAGAAGCAGGCTGTGCTAGAAGGAAAGTGCGATGGGCACATATATACATGCATGAAAAGAATATTCGGGGGTCTACAGCCGCTGAGGCAGAGCTCCAAGCCCTTTAGCTGCAAAGGCCAGCAGTACCCGTCCCAGAGTCCCAGATTCGCGTGGCAGCTGCATCATCCTCCCAGGGCCTGAGTCTGCTAGATGCCATACTAGCTCCGCAGGATCGCCATCACTGACTGTACGGCCCGCCCAATCCCACAGTGACAGAGAATGTGCTATATACTCACCAAAACCAGGCAGAAAGGCCATACAAGCTAGACACACGAGGCGCTGGGCCTCCCAAGCTTGGAGAGCACAGTGAAGAGACCCCAGGACTTCCCAGAAAGCATCTGGACTAGCAACCCAGTCTCCAGTTACAGCGAGACTTTTCTAACCTGGTGGTAGAACAGCACTGAGCTGGCGGGGCACAACAGCCCTCCAGTTTAAGACTAACCAGGGCCAAACCAGAGAACAGAGAGGCTGGTTACCACGATCTCTAATGACGTGAACATCCTGAAATCTCCAGCTGCAGCAAGACCTCAGAACCTGGCAGTGACAGCAGCACAGAACAGGTGGAGCACATCAAAGAAGCAGGGCGAAACCAGAAAGCAGAGAGCCCAGATACCCTGATCTCTGCCAAGTGACCTGCCTGTAAGTGAGTGCACCCTTGAGAATCTGCAGATCGCCAGATCCTGGGTCCTTCTAAAACAGAAGCCAGGCATCGAACACCCTCCTACCCATATACCCACTTTGGGTAACAGAGGGGCACTAGGGACATTGAAGTTCCTGCTCTGTGGGTCTAATTGAGGAGTTAAGACAGTTAATGCCAGAAATTGATGCGATCATCACTAGCGCCTGCGACATATACAGTGCAGAGTCCCTCCCACACACTCAAGGGTTCAACATTAGCCATCACTCTGTCCCTGGAGACACAAGTCCATGCACACTTACACACACACACACACACACACACATGCACTCTTGCATTTGCCCCGTTTGCACCTGTGTACTTTTCTCCCACAGGTACAGCTAGTCCTCAGCACACGCTGAGAGATCTCAGCTTCCTGAAGAATTCTCCAGATGCCAGAGAGACACAGTACCAGTCTGATCTGCAGAATCCAAAAATAAACAGGGAAGGTTTGAGATAATCCAATGGCTAGGGGTACGTGAAAGAACACTTCCAACATAAATCAGGACATCATGACTTCACCAGCAAACCCCAAAATCGATGGATACTCCAATTCATCAGAAGCACAGGAAAATGATTTTAAAGCCATGCTTGCCCAATTATTTGAGGCTCATAAGGAGGAAATGAACAAATCTTTCAAAGAGTTGGCCAGTCAAATTGGAGGTAAAGAAAGATGAAATAGACAAAATCCTTAAAGAAACACAGGCAAACATAGCCAAACAAATAGAGACACAAGTAGAGATAAAATTAGTGGCATATAAAAAGGGAATGAACAAAGAAATAGAGACCATCGTAGAGAGACAGGAATCCAAATTCAAACACATGAAAGAAATGGTGCAAGGCATGAAAACAGAATTAGAATCAATAAAGAAAACACAAAATGAGAAAACCTTTGAGCTGGAGAACTTGGAGAAAAGATCAGGAACCACAAAAGTAAGCATCACCAGCAGAATACAAGAGATGGAAGAGAGAATCTCTGGAGCTGAAGACACACTTACAAAAATTGATACTTCTCTCAAAGAAAAAGTAAAATCAGAAAAGTTCCAATCAAAGAATATCCAAGAAATCAAGGATGCTATGAAAAGACAAAATCTAAGAATAGCAGGAATTGATGAAAAAGAAGACTCCAAACTCCAAGGTCCAGAAAATATTTTCAAGAAAATCATAGAAGAAAATTTTCCCAACTTAAAGAAAGAGACGTCCATAAATATACAAGAGGCCTACAGAACACCAAATAGACTAGACCAGAAAAGAAACACATCACGTCAGATCATAGTCAAAACACTAAATCTACAGAACAAAGAAAAGATATTAAAAGCAGCAAGGGAAAAAGGCCAAGTAA
>REGO01000382.1:681689-696412 GCA_010120015.1 Rhombomys opimus | reverse complement strand
ATATACAGATTCAATGCAATTCCCATCAAAATACCAACTCAATTCTTTACAGACCTTGAAAAAAAGATTCTCAGCTTCATATGGAGAAACAAAAAACTCAGAATCTCCAAAACAATCCTGTACAACAACAGATCATCTGGAGGTATCTCCATCCCCGATCTCAAGCTGTACTACAGGGCAACAGTAATAAAAACTGCACGGTATTGGCATAGAAAGAGAAAGGAGGATCAATGGAACCTCATAGAAGACCCAGAAATAAACCCACACACCTATGAATACTCGATATTTGACAAAGAAGCCAAAACCATTCAATGGAAAAGAGACAACATGTTCAACAAATGGTGCTGGACCAACTGGATGTCTACATGCAGAAAAATGAAAATAGATCCATATTAATCACCCTGCACAAAACTAAAGTCGAAGTGGATCAAGGACCTCAACGTAAAACCAGATACTCTAAAACAGTTGGAAAAAAAAAGTGGGGACAGCCTAGAACTCATTGGCACAGGAGACAACTTCCTGAACAGAACACCAACAGCACAGGCTCTAAGAGCAACAATCAATAAATGGGACCTCATGAAACTGAAAAGTTTGTGTAAAGCAAAAGACACTGTTATCAAAACAAAACGACAGCCTCCAGATTGGGAAAGAATCTTCACCAGCCCTTTATCTGACAGAGGGCTAATATCCAGTATATATAAAGGACTAAAGAAGCAGAAAAGCAACAAACCAAGTAATCCCATTAAAAAATGGGGAATAGAGCTAAACAGAGAATTCTCGAAAGAGGAACATCAGACGGCAGAAAAACACTTAAAGAAATGCTCAACCTCATTAGCCATTAGGGAAATGCAAATCAAAATGACCCTGAGATTTCACCTTACACCCATCATAATGGCCAAGATGAAAAACTCAAGTGATAACACATGCTGGAGAGGTTGTGGAGAAAGAGGAACCCTCCTCCATTGGGGGTGGGAATGTAAACTGGTACAACCACTTTGGAAGTCAATCTGGCGCTTTCTCAGACAATTAGGAGTAGTGCTACCTCAAGACCCAGCCATACCACTCCTAGGTGGTATACCCAAAATTTGCTCAAGTACACAACAAGGACATTTGTTCAACCATGTTTCTAGCAGCTTTATTTGTAATAGCCAGAACTT
This sequence comes from Rhombomys opimus, assembly GCA_010120015.1. Lineage (NCBI taxonomy): Eukaryota > Metazoa > Chordata > Mammalia > Rodentia > Muridae > Rhombomys > Rhombomys opimus. The sequence goes on along the minus strand of REGO01000382.1, from coordinate 695,255 downwards.
GGAAACAACCCAGATGTCCATCAACGGAGAAATGGATACAGAAATCGTGGTATTTTTACACAATGGAATACTACTCAGCAATCAAAAAGGAGAAAATCATGAAGTTTGCAGGCAAGTGGTGGGATTTAGAAAAGATCATTCTGAGTAAAGTATCCCAGAAGGAGAAATACAAACATGGTATATACTCGCTTATGTATACCTACAAGATATGATAAACATAATGAAATCTACACACCTAAAGAAGATAATCAAGATAGTGGACATGGTCGAAGATGATCAATCCTCATTTAGAAAGACAAATGGGATGTGCATTGAAGGTATGACAGCAATCTACTGCAAAAGGCATCTGAAAGACTCTACCAAGCAGTGTTTCAAAGCAGACACTAAGACTCATAACCAAACCCTCAGCAGAGTGCAGGGAATCATATGAAAGAAGTGGAGTTAGTATGATATGGATAGGATAGGAGCTCTACAAGAACCAAATATATCCTGGCACAGTGTCTTTTCTGAGACTGACACTCAACCCAGGACCATCTATGCATATAACCTAGAACTTCTGCTTGGATGTGGCCCCTGGTAGCTCAGAAACCAAGTAGTTTTCCAAAGTAAGGGGAACAAGGACTATTTCTAACAGGATCTCAAGGGCAGGCTCCTTGATTCCCCCGCTCCAGGGGAGGAGCAGTCCTGTTAGGCCACAGAGGAGGACTCTACAGCCAGCCCTGAAGATACCTGTTACAACAGGGTCAAATGAAAGTGGAGGAGGTCCTCCCCTATAAGTGAACTTGGAAAGGGGCAGGGAGGAGACCAGGGAGGGAGTGTGGGGTTGGGAAGGGAATGAGGGAGTGGGATACAGCTGGGACACAGAGTTAACAAAATGTAACTAAAAAGAAAAATAAAATTAAAAAAAAATTTGAATTTTGATCTTTTCCTGAACTCATAATATAATATTGTTCTTACTGTTCTGTGATGTTAAGTAGTTGTTATAAAGCGAGACTCATACACAGCTTTCTGTGTAATCACAAGTAGAAGCGTGCAACACGCTGCTGCTCAGTGTGCTGCTAAACTATGGAACTAGTCCAGCTAAATTTTTAAGTGGAATTTTAAAAACAGTATGTTTAATTTAACATAAATTGATAAGAAATAATCCTCTTCATAAGTCAAACTATATCTGTTGAGCTTATATCTTATATTGTTCACTTGGGAAGAGCACATGTATATTATCTTTCTTCTTTTGATTTTTAGTGAAACATTTCTAGAAAGAATAGGACTGAGCTTGGCAGAAGTCTATAAATCTTAATACTTAAATGCTGATGAATTCCTATGAGCCATGTCCTATTTAGAAAGTTTCAGGAGTCGTTTTTAAATGTAAATTGATGACTTAATTATGAGATTATACATATTAATTAGTAAATTTGACACACTATATTTGCACCTTAATGTCAGAAAGATGATTATTATCTCAGAGTAATGAAAAATTGACCTAAATGGTTAACTTTTTCATTAAGAAGTAAGGAAATAGAATTTCTTTCTTAAAAATAAAAAGATAAGCTACATAAAAACTAAAGCATCTTCTTTATAACAGTTCAGTATCTTACACAAAAAGGCAAATGACATGAATTGATATTTTCAATTTTAATATATTGCTACTTTGTCCTTATCCATATCCATATAATCAGCAGCCAACCAAAACTTATCATCACTTTGAAAGTAATTCTATTTTAAGAATAAAATATCATTGTTTCTCTTGGTTTTCTGTAGTGATAGAGTCCATCTTTACTTATGAATATGACAGATAGGTCAGAAGACAGGCTTTCTACATCCTAAAGATTACAAATGGCTGAGAGAGAATTATGTCATTAATTCAATCAGTTGAGACCCTTTAATTGGGTTAATTTATAAGAATTTAGTCAATTGTAGATATTAACTTTTATGAAATTACAATACTAAGCCAATAACATGGTTCAAAGATATTTTCTGCCAAGATTGTTAATCTGAGTTGTATCTTTGGGATTTAGATGACAGAAATCAAGAACGAGCTTATTCATTCTTAACAAATTCTTCTTAGCTTCACACAAGCCCTGGATATTAGATATTCACACACACACACACACACACACACACACACACACACACACATACACACACACACACCATATATAAGTCTACTAAAATATTTGTAAGATGACAATAGGATGACTGTGTTTTATTGATAGAAAAATGTGTAATTCGTCAAAAAAAAAAAATCCTAAGCTTCATTTCCTAGCAGGACAAGCTTATTTTTAAAAAGTGATAAATTAAAATTACTTCATGATGATTTCACCTTGTCTGGAAAGAAAACAGAGGATCAGTGGTTCCGCAGAAGAGGCAGGAGGGAGAAGCCTGGAAGCATGGAAAGCATGGAAATTTGTTGGGATGTATTATGTGACAGGAGAATAAAGAAAAGGAAAATAAATGAATTGTAAGGAAAGGGTTTGATTTTCTATTTCCTAAGAATACCTTGAGAGAGGTGAAGAGTGTAGCTCAGAGGTGATTTTTTTTCTCCTGTTTATACAAATAAATATTTCTAATTGATCCTAAGCACTCAAAAAAAATGGGTATTTAGTTCATAGGAACACACTGAGATGGCAAGTACATTGGGAATTTTCTGGAATTCTAGCTCTTCCTGAAGAAGCTAGTACAGTTATTTAGAGCTACAAAGGCAGAGCCAATCTAGGTACCAGAGTGAAACAAGGCTTAAGAGAGATAACCCCACCTTCAGTTCCTTTTTTCTCTACAGGCCTTCATACTTCTTATCCTTGCTCTCCCCAGGTATGATCTCCAACCTTTTAACTCTCTGGACCCCTATCCTACTTTGTTCCCTAGCACAGGGAGGGAAACTCCAACCCACCCACAAAAACTTTGACCCAAAATTTACCCTGCCTATAAGATGTACAGATAGAGCAGAATTTGAGGGAATGCCCAACCAATGCCAGGCCCAAACAAGACCTACCTCATCAGGCAGTGCCAACCCCACACTATTATTTCTACTCTGTTAAGCTTGTGACGGGAGCATGAAAGAGTTTTCCTCTGAGAAGCTTTACCCAGCAGAACATCAAAACAGATGCTGAGACTCACAGCCAAACATTGGGAGATGGGAAGGGATTCTTGTGGAAAAGTGGGACGAAAGAGAGAATAACCTGGAGGTGACAGGACCTCCACAAGAAAACTGACAGAGACAAGGAACCAAGGACCAGAGCTTCTTCCTGATTCTGAAACATCAACCATGGACCATGCAGGAGCTGGACCTAGGCCCTCTACAAAGATGTAGCAGATGTGCAGCTTAGGCTTCATTGGATCCTGAAGACCCAGCTATACCACTGCTAGGTATATACCCAAAATTTGCTCAAGTACACAACAAGGACATTTACTCAACCATGTTTGTAGCAGCTTTATTTGTAATAGCCAGAACCTGGAAACAACCCAGATGTCCATCGAGGGAGGAATGGATATAGAAATTGTGGTATTTTTACACAATAGAATACTTCTCAGCAATCAAAAATGAGGAAATCATGAAATTTGCAGGCAAGTGGGATCTAGAAAAGATCATTCTGAGTAAAGTATCCCAGAAGGAGAAAGACAAACTTTATATACTCGCTTATATAGACCTACAAGATATAATAAACATAATGAAGTCTATACACCTAAAGGAGATAAACAAGAAAGCAGACACGAGGTAAGATGATCAATCCTCACTTAGAAAGACAAATGAAATGTGCATTGGACATATGACAGGAGTCTACCGCAGAAGGCATCTGAAAGACCCTACCAAGCAGCGTTTCAAAACAGATACTAAGACTGATAGGCAAACCTTTGGCAGAAGGGGAGCTAGTATGACAGGGAAAGGATAGGAGCCCCACAAGGACCAAATACACCTGGGCACAGGGTTTTTTCTGAAACTGTTTCTCCAACCAAGGACCATGTATGGATATAACCTGGAACCTTTACTAGGACGAAGCTCGTGGTTGCTCAATAACCAATTGGTTTCCCATAGTAAGGGGAACAGGGACTATCTCTGACAGGAACTCAGTGGAAGGCTCTTTGACTTCCCACCCCCTAAGCGAGGAGCTATTCTGCTAGGCCACAGAGGAGGACTTCACAGCCAGCCCTGAAGATACCTGATAAAACAGGGCCAGACGAAAGGGGAGGAGGTCCTCCCCAATCCGTGGACTTGGAAAGGGGCAGGGAGAAGCTGAGGGAGGAAGGGTAGGATTGGGAGGGAATAAGGGAGAGGGATACAGCTGGGATACAGAGTTAATAAAATGTAACTAATAATAACAAAAAAAACCCTCAAAAAATAAACTAGTATCACTTTTAGACATGTTCTTAAACATATTTCCAATAGTGCATAAGCTCAGAACTAATAGCTTTTTATCTGTGAACATGGTTTCTGGAAAAGAAATATACCTGATATTGAACCTTGAGAATTACACTGCACAGGCTCATTTAATCACAGAAAGATTATGTTTTCCCGTATGCATGTTGCAAGTTGGACTGCTGTGACATTTTTAATGGCAGGCCACATTTTTACTGAGACCTACATAGTCTATTCACAGCAGTAGGCACTAACATCCACAGTGAATCACTATTCATTTGTTAAGAAAAAACTTTGAATGTTGCAATTTGGTCCTCATTGACATCATCTTCTTTAGCTAATGTTTAGATTCGCAAATTTATTTTAATTTTAAATGTGTTTAGTGCTTTGTTCTGATAAGTTTTACACCTGCTTTATATTAGATGATGGATACAGTTTATGAACACAATGGTAAAATTAAAGTGAAGTCTAAACGCCCCAAAAAAATGTTCTAGATGGAAAATCCCCCAACTTGAGCTGCTGTTAAGTTTCAGCAGTTAATTAAATTCATCACTTGTGAACAAATCCAATAATGTTTTCCTTTCAGATCCTCAATTTTCACTTTCCAAAGTACTTTAATGAAAATCTCCTTTTTATAAAGGAGAGATTAGCATGGAAATAAAGAAATGAAAATGATTGCCTTGGAAGAAAGGCACTGAGAGAACAAAATGCCATTATTTCTCCATTGTTCCTGCTTTATTCTTTGGGGCAAAATAAGTTTAAGTTTCTAGAAAGCTAATCTTTTCTCAAACTTAATAACTTTTTTATTTTTTTTAAAGTATAAAAGGTCAACCACAATAAACTTATAAGGGAAAACGTAAACATCATTGGTAAGGAATAAGGAAGCAAGGAGGTCTTAACATATTTCTGCTACCATTTTTAATTTTTTTCTCATTTATTTATTTTATTCACTTTACATCCTTGTAGCCTTTTCCTTCTTTTTCTTCCAGTCCCACCCTCTCCCCCTCTCCCCACCCCCTCACTTTTTCCTCAGAAAAGGGGAGCTCCCTTTCCCATCCACCCTAGCTAATACACTACCAATTTCAAGACAAGGCACATCCTCTGGGCTGTTTTACTTTCACTGTTATATGCTTGTGGCATCAGCTGCCCTCTTTTACAAATTTGTAGCAAGCATCAAAAGCATGGGAAGCTTGCACAGGAAGGATTAAAAACTGTCCACTAAAACTCAGAATACATTTGGAAGCTCTTTGATTAGGTAATCATAGAAAAATACAAAAGAATTTAACTAGCCAAACTTATGCATTGACCTTTTTTGAGGCAATATATTTGTAACAAAATTGGTTTGGGGTTTTTATAAAAACAACCATTTACAAACAAAATTGCTTTATGGTATTCATGCCCAGATTTACATCCTTGTTAATCAACATATCCTGGAGGAACCTCATTACCCAAAGCTTGTTAAGCATGCTGGAAAGAGAGCTTGCTGATGATCTTCCATAGGACTGGAGAGTGGTTCCCAGCATCCATGTCAGGCATCTCATAAGCTACTGTAACTCTACCTCCAGAGAATACAGCACACTCTTCTGACCCTTGTAGGCACCTGTTTTCAACACACACACCCACAAATCCACAAAACAACAACCAAATTCAATGAACTGAATGTGTGTTAACTTTTTTTTCTTTTTGTGTCAAACAACAGTGAAAGACTGCTACGTGGACATTTCCAGGCATTTTAAAAATTGGCTTTAGAGCATTTACTACCACAAAGGAAGTCCCATGCAGGTATCATATTTCTCTAGGTTATTCTTCAGCTGCTGTGTACCTATAAGATGAAGACATGTATGGTGGATTTCCCAAAAGGTTTTACAGAAACAAGTGTCAATAGCTGCTCAATTTATTAGCCCTGCCAGTTCATTTACTCTGAAGGAAAAAGGCAAGCAGATGCCACAATTATCAGTTTCCACGAAGGCATTGATTATGCCAACGCAAAAGCAATTAGATACATAGCTACAACAAACAAGCCTTTGAAGTGGTTCAATAACAGTAATTCTACATACTACTGTCATTTATACATTGGCAGAGAAAGCAGCTCTCAAATTTTGTTTGGATGAATTAAAACAAAACACTTCTAACCAACTGCCTAATAGGAGAAAATTGTCACTAAATGGCAGCTGGACAGAGGTTTCTATGCAGGTTATTTGTGATAAAATATGTGAACATTTGACTGTTTTCCTTCTCAAATTCTTGCTTTAAGCCTTTAAAAGATATTGTCTCATATTTGATTATATTTTCATAGCTTATTTAATGTTCACAGTATAGGAAAAGAATCTCTGCTTTCTGTCTTCCACAGTTTGGCTGGCCTCTCCATGCTAATCTGATTACTAGGTGGGCATTACAACAAAAGTGCAGCCCTCCTGGATTCATGTTCCCTTCTGAAAGGTGCATTTTTCTACATAGCCTCTTCAACACCTTCTCATGTGCTTCATTTGTTCTCTTAGTTCAGTGACCCTTAGAACAAGGCCAGCAAATCAAAACCTTAATTGGCAATTAATGTGGAGGGTGATTCTGATATGTTCTTTAAAAAAATAATTTATTCTTTCCTCATATAATACATCCTGACTGCAGTTTCCCCTTTCTCAATACCTGATTTTTCTCTTCCTCTATTTACCTTTATAAAAGAGCAGGCCTCCTAGGGATATCAATGAAACATAGCATAACAAGATACAATAAGACTAGGTACATATCCTCATATCAAGGCTGGGTGAGGCAATCCATTAGGAGGAAAAGGGCCCTAAGAACAGATAGAAGACATCACTCTCTAACTCTTAGGAGTCCCACAAAAACACCAAACTAATAACTACAACCACACACAGAAGCCATGATTGCTGATTCAGTCTCTGTGAGCCCCAACGAGCCCTACTTAGTTGATTCTATGGGCCATGTTATCCTCATGTCCTCAACCTGTCTGGTTCCTACAATTTCCCCTCCTCCTCTTGTGTGGGATTCCCCAAGCACTGAGGGGAGAGACCTAATGGAGACTTGCAATCTCTCTCCACCTAATGTGTGGCTAGAGGTCCTTGGATTTGCTCCCATCAGCTGTTGGGGGAAGCCTCTCTGATGATGATTGTGCTAGGAACCATCTGAGTATAGCAGAGCTGATATATTCTAAAACTCGAGAATCACTCTGGGATAGCTCACTGCTTCTCAGTACTAACTACATATTTGAAATGTGGGGTTAAAAAATACCAATGTCAAAATCTCATTAATTGCCCTGAGATTGACCTGTGTATTAATATTTAAAATCTTCCCAAATAATTCCAATATGAACCTCAATTGGGATGTGCCAGTAGCCTTTATCTCTCTTGGTTATGCCCACAAAATTTTATGCACACTTTTAACATATTACATAAAGAATATAGAATAACACTGAATAAGATAGGCCATGCCCAGGAAGACAAATACTACATGTACTCTCTTACTTGTAGCCCCTTGTTCCAAGTCTTCTGATATGAGTATATAAGCTGGAATAAGTGCAGAGACCAGAAAATCCAATTGGTGAAGCACTAGGTGAAGGAATATCAGGATAGATGTCATATGAAGACACAAAACGGAAACTGGGGCTAGAATTGAGGGTTCAGTAGGGACGGCTAATGAAGTCATTATCCTCAAAGGAGAACCTACTGCTTCTTTCCAAAACTAGTATAATTCCGAAATACATTTTAAATACATATCTGTATGCCCCTTTACAAATGTATATTCTATGCTCACAGATAAGTGGAGCTCTTAACCACCTTTTTTTTCCCCCCAAGAATATATGGATAAATAAATACAGAAACCACAACTGGTCAAAATGCAAAGAACAACTGATTGCCTAGCCACAATTAATACACGAACAACACAATTCTCACACCTAAAGAATATTACAGAAGGGATCAAAATACTGTAAGAGCCAGAGGACCAGGGCATATGCTGTAAAATTTGGTCTTTTAGATGTGACAAGGAACTCTCACCCATAAAATCTCAACCATTTCGATACCTAAAAAAGACCTGAAAGATGACAACACTAGTCAACAGGCCAGTTTGGTTATGTGAAATCTCATGGAGTCCCACCCTTAGATGAGGAACTATAGAGAATTAACAACTGCTGAAATGGCAGAATTCATCATTTTGAAGTTGAGCACCTAATGATTAATCAATAATCATTCACAATCATACACAAACACCAATTGAGCTGTAGTTATATATTCACACACACACACACACACACACACACACACAGACACATGATAGAAAAACAGGGTATGAATTTGAGAAGGAGCAGGAAAGGATGGAACAGCTTGGAAAACAGGGGGAGAGAAATGATATAACTATATTTCAATTAAAAGCAAAATAAAAACTAAAAATTAAAAATTCTTTACTTTGGACATCTTGAGCATAGACCCTTTGAGAATAAGGACATGAAACACTATCTCTCCCATTTCCCACTGACTCTTCAACTGAGTTCCACTCTCAAGGCCATATATAAAGTGTGCCTTCCAAAGTTGACAGTGAACTCCATTTTTCCCCACCCACATGCTGTCCTCCTAGCACCAAATCATGCAGGTTTCTTTGAGAAACAGCACAAATATGATGTGTCAGTCTACATTACAAAGGGGGTTTACAGTGGCTGCTTTCACATGCCCAGGGTAAAGAATATCATTGCTGACCTATCCAAGAAGCTCAATGCTTTAGCTCTCTTCACCTATCTCTGAAGGCATGAGGGCCCTCTGGAGACACTCTTTGGCAGTGTCTGTTTAAAAAGCTGTAAAAACTAAAGTCTGATGTCAGTGCACAATGGCAACACCCACATATAATTTATGCAGAAGGGCACACCTATGTTTTCTTCCTCCTATAAAAACCGTGACCCCTTGAAAAATGTCTTGATCACATTCCATTGTTCTTTCTCATCTTGACAGTTACTACCGCATCTTTCAGTCCTCTGTGGGAAATTCTCTGCAGACAAACACAGGTACATTTAAACACATTGTCAAATCCCATCAGGTTGACATACAAGCCACCCAGAAAAAGCCTTTCTAGTCTTCCTCTCTTTATATTTGTCCTTGAAGGCTCCTAGAACTCTAAGCCCTTGGTATCTTCCTTATGAAGAGTTGTTTTTTCTTAATATATTTTATGAAATTACAGTTCACCACTAAACTGCTAAAGTTTGTAAAGACCAAAAGGCTTACTTTTGAGTTCTCTTCCTTATTTCATTCTATTTCAAAGAAGTTTTGGTGTGTTTCTTGGCTTTGAGAACAACTCAACTATAAACTTCAAGGCCATTCCAGTTTGTTCTAAGTTTCCTAGCTTCTATGCTCTCTTACAACTCTCAGAAACATCTCCATGTCACAGGGATATTCCTGAATTCTCACCTAAAGCCTCCTGGGATTTAGCAAATACTCTCCCTTTCTTTATATCCATATGTTCTTCAGAATAGCATATACGGTGAATTCAAATTGCAAAGCCTGCCTAAACTTGGCCCACTCCTGATCTCTACCATTGCTACCTCACCCTAAATCATGATAACTTCCTATCTACAATATTGCTTTTAATCTCATTTCCTACTTTTGCTTTACACCACTCTATTCTCTACTGAGCTATGAGTAGAATAATTTGAAAACCAGTTCAATCATTAATTGTACAACTCAAAACTCATTATTTTCTCATTTCATTTACATATATTCTGCATGATTGTGTTCTGGTATTTATTCAACTCTCCAAGCTCTTGTTCTCTACCTCTATCCCTACTGTTATTTACTTTGGTCCACTCTGTCATCTTTCATATGTACACTATGTGACACTCTGCTGTCTGCTACTGTACTATGTAGAAACTTCCTCAGAGGTTAAAACCTTCTACCTCAAGGGAAGCTTGTTAAGACACAAGATGCTTAGAAGGTAAAACAGCAGGAAATTCTAAAGGGAGGTGAAATGTTCTACATTCAGGGAATCTCATTAGCTTAAGAAGCAAACAATTAAAAGATTCAGAAAATCCATGAACCTAACCATATTTCCTAGATCCCTCTTTCCCTAAGCACTTATAGACAGGGACTGGGGTGAAAAATTCTTAGATCAGGTAAGCAGACTAGAAGAGAATCAAATTAGCTGATGTAAATTGAAATGACAATCTCCAGCTTGTTGAGCTGACCAGGTTGTTCAGTACACTCCAGATTCTTATTTCTCACCCATGGTGGTCTTTGGTGAGGTTGCTAACTTTGAGTCATTCTTACTTTTGTAAGTAATACACTCATATTTCTGAGAAGAAACCAAATAAAACACAATGACTCAACTAGTCGGACTTTATTGGTACCTGGCTTTGGAATGGCATTGGGTAGATATCTGGTGTGAGTATATTCATCAATAGTGTCAAACAACACATAGTTGGGTGATTTTAAAACTAGCAGATTTCAACTAAATATTTTACTACAACAAAGTCTTTCATCATCAATCTACTTTAAGAAATGGTTATTTAGTCCTTTGCCATAACAAAACCTTTTCATTATGGAATTCAAAACTTAAAGTGCAAAAAAGTTTTCAGTTGCCTATGTTGTTTCTTAGACTATAGATCATAGCTATATAATTTAATGTTATTTTAAATTTCTGTCAAATAACACATTCAGGCAATATTTAAAAAAAAATTTAGTCATGGCTTTATAATGTAGCCCAGGCTGTCTTGGAACCTACTCTTTAGCCCAAGCTCGGCTTCAAATCAAAACTTCCCTGCCTAAGGTTCTTACATACTGAGATTCACAACCATATGATCACCACACAGACATTTTTTATGTATGAATTTTATCTCTGAATTATCATTAAGTAGCAAGTACCTTTTAACATTAATAATGAATTGAAAATATTTGTTACTTGTTCTTGAACAAAATACTTTAAATTAAGTACTTTACTCTTTAGAATTTATCCATTTAAAAACATATGAAAAAAATCTGAAATAAAAAAGCAGAAATGCACACATTTCTATACTTTGGAGTACCATGGTGGGTATATCTAATTTCCAGGTTCTTAGTGCTCTCTAGTGAGAGGTCCTGATTTAAAACTGTGTGTGAGTTCTCTTTAAAAACAGCCCAGAAACAGCTGAAAAAATGACTCAGAGGTTGAGAGCACTTCTTGTGCTTCCAGAAAACCAGAGTTCAGTTCTTAGCAGTCACTGAAGGTGGGACACAACAATGTATATGTCCATCTCCAGGGCATCTGGCACTTCTGGCTTCTACAGGCAGTATGCACCCATGTGCACATGCATACATGTATATACACAAATTAAAAACAATAAAAAATAAATTTTAAAAAGTAATACAAGATCCACATATCCACAACACGTTTATTTGAAACAAGCTAAAACAAAGAATAAAATAGGTTTTGCTACAATATATGGGCATCTGTTCTTTGTTATGGGCACAGTTATATTTAATTTCCTCCCTTTGCTATTGTGCATTACTCTAACTTTATATTCACCTTAAGTATTTTATGTTTTAGCACAATGGAATTTAATTAAATTATTTTTTGCTTTGTCTTTTTTTATTAATTACACTTTATTCACTTTGTATTCCCCCATAAGCCCCTCCCACCTCCTCTCCCATTACACCCTCTCTCCCACTTCTTCACACATGCCCCTCCCCAAGTCCACTGATAGGGGAGGTCCTCTTCTCCTTCCTTCTGATCTAGTGTATGAGATCACATCAGGAGTGGCTGCATTGTCATCTTCTGTGGCCTGGTAAGGCTGCTCCCCCCTCAGCGTGAGGTGATCAAAGAGCAAACCAATCAGATTATGTGAGAGGCAGTCCCTCTTACCATTACTATGTAACCCACTTGGGCACTGAACTGCCATGTGCTACTTCTGTGCAGGAGTTCTAGGTTATCTCCATGAATAGTCCTTGGTTGGAGTATGAGTCACTGGGAAGTTCCCTGTGTTCAAGTTTCCTGGTTCTGTTGTTCTCCTTGTGGGATTCCATAAGATTCCATGCACTCTGCCTAAAGTTTGGCTGTAAGTCTCAGCATCTGCTTTGATAGTCTGCAGGGCAGAGCTTTTCAGAGGCCCTCTGTGGCAGGTTCCTAGGTTGTTTCCTGTTTTCTTCTTCTTCTGATGTCCATCCTCTTTGCCTTTCAGGATGGAGATTGAGCGTTTTAGTCAGGGTCCCCTCTCTTGATTAGTTTCTGTAGATGTACAGATTTTAAAGGGTTTATCCTATGTTATATGTCTATATGAGTGAGTGTATACCATATGTGTCTTTCTGCTTCTGGGACAGCTCACTCAGGATGATCCTTTCCTAATTCCCACCATTTACCTGCAAATTTCATGATTTCCTTATTTTTCATTGCTGAGTAATTCTCCATTGTGTAGATGTACCACAATTTGTGTATCTATTCTTCAGTTGAGGGGCATCTGGGCTGTTTCCAACTTCTGGCTATTACAAATAGAGCTGCTACAAGCATGGTTGAGCAAATGTCCTTATTTTGTACTTGAGCCTCTTTTAGATATATGCCTAGGAGTGGTATGGCTGGATCTTGAGGAAGTACTATTCCTAGTTGTCTGAGAAAGCGCCAGATTGATTTCCAGAGTGGTTGTACAAGTTTACATTCCCACCATCAGTGGAGGAGGGTTCCCCTTTCTCCACAACCTCTCCAGCATGTGTTGTCACTTGAGTTTTTCATCTTGGCCATTCTGTTGGATATAAGGTGAATTCTCAGGGTCGCTTTGTCTAATTTTTGCTTTTCTCATAATATCATGTTGTGAGAAGACAAGAAAAAAAATTTAAAAATCACAAACACAAAAGAAAAAAAAAAAACAGAAAACCTATAATAATGTAACAGTGGTAGGGACCTGAACACATGATTTATGTCAATGTGGTTTTCTCTGCTTGATAAAAATTGAAACACAAAGAGTTCCTTCTCAATAAAGTATTCCAGAAGTTGCTCTACTTTCATTTTATGGAAAACTTACTTACAATGAGATTCTGTATCAAGGTAGATTTTCCTCACTCACATTTTTGTCATGAGAAAATATAGCACACTTCAAGTCTTTTTAGCATGTAATTTTTTTTAAACAGAGTCCTTTTGGCAGACATTTCAAAGTGTAATCTTTTTTTTTATCAGTTACATTTTATTAATTCTGTATCCCAGCCGTGCCCCGAACCCTCATTCCCTCCCAGTCCCTCCCTCCCTCATCACTACTG
>REGO01000382.1:640175-680689 GCA_010120015.1 Rhombomys opimus | reverse complement strand
AAATGGTGGGATTTAGAAAACATCATTCTGAGTGAAATATCCCAGAAGGAGAAAGACAAACACGGTATATACTCACTTATATAGACCTATAAGATATGATAAACATAATGAAATCTATACACCCAAAGTGTAATCTTAATGGCTGGAGTAATGCCTGCTGTAGGAGCTGCTTCTGTTCTAATAGAAACAGGGGATGTTGTGGGGATAGAATGCTCCTATGCTCAGTATTAGGTCACACTCCATGTTACAGTGACATCTTCCCTTATGTTGAGTGTTCTCCAACTTGATAACCAGGATCGAAGGTATGGGACATTTTTACAAACAAATGGACAATCTACAAAGCTAAAAGAATGATATAGGATTGCTCATTTAGGATCTTTTTTTAAAGACATTTCTTTTTCTTTAAATTTTTTTATTTATTTAACTTTATTTTATGTGCATTAGTGTGAAGGTGTCAGATCCCTTGGAACTACAGACAGTTGTGAACTGCCATGTGGGTGCCAGGAATTGAACCCATGTCCTTTTGAAGAGCAGGCAGTGCTCTGAACCACTGAGCTATCTCTCCAGCACCCTATTTAGGATCATTTTATTATAGACTAATATATGTTTTTATTACATTTCAAAACTGCAAACAATTTACCTTAAAAAGCTCTAAATTTCTGAATACTACTTTAACCCCTCCAGATTCCATTCCCTATATGCAAACCTTTGAATTTTCACAGACATTCTATGAAAAAGAGGAACATGTGTCCATTGCAGGATGGGTTGATAATTGTTGGACATGTGTCTTTTCATAAGAGTGTTGACTAACTGAAAACCTGAACACTTTAGAAAACTGAGTGGCCATTATTTGGGAATCATCATGAATGGAGCTGACCAGAGAGCTCAATCCAATTACACTGCAGCAGTCAAGCACATGTCCTTCACACTTACTCATCACTCTCCCCGGGAAAGAATGAAGGATAAGGACAAGGCATTCCCATACATTGTCATTGAGGTCATTGACCCGAGAGCGTATTGCATTTTATGAAGAAAATTGTGAGAGACAAAGTGTTTAGCAAGGTATGAAAATTCAAGAACAAAAGCAGTAATGTTGGCTCACTTTGTTGACACCATCTTCAAAACAGAGAACTCTAACAGTGGTAGGGAACAACAATCTAAGTGTTTCAACCTACTTGGAAATAGCTGTCAGGAACTTTATCACAAATATGTTAACAAAAGTGACAGGTCAAAGAAATAAATAGTATAAATTTAAAGGGGGATTTAGAATATAACTTTTCTGTAAAGAGTCTGGTTTTAAAAATAAAATGGCAAAAATAATATAAGCTGAATACAGAAACCATTCATTACACCTAAAATCTTGAACACAACTGTAATATTCCTAAACAAGTTGACTTTTTTCCAAAATATATCTGTTCTACATCCTTATCTAAAATGTGGTGATGATTTATGCTTAATAAAAATTAAGCATAGAGACATTTTAGACAAAGTATCACGGTATTGTCAATGCTGGTCTCAAACCACTGGACAAAAACTTGTAGTTCCATTTCTCTAGTAGCTGGGACTAGCAGCTTATATGCTCTTATTTAAATTTGAATTAATAATATAAAAATTTCTTCTTTAAAATACTGTGAGGCTTCTGCTGTGAAATAGTCCAAGGAAGGATGCCTGCACATGAATACATGGGGTTGGTTTGGTCCTAGTCTTGGGCTGATAGCAGTGCTGTGCTTCTTTGTCATGAGAAATCTGATGCTGGGAACCCATGGCATGACGTAGAATCACAGTTAATCACACTGTTACCTGTGAAGCACTGTAATGGAGTGCCAAGCAAAGCATGAACCTTGACAGCCCAAGTGACAGCAACCTTTGATCAAGGTGGCTGTAATGACAGCTCTGAGGATTGTGTATGGAACAAACTTTTTCTTAGTGTAAGCCATTGACTGAGGACCAGAGCTACTATGAGAACTACAAAAATGCATATAGGTTGTGTTACCGGGATGCTGATGCTGAAAGACAACAGTGTTTAATTGCAGAAGATATTAAATCATAACACCCATTAGGATCTCAGTACAACTAGAATCTCCTGTGAAATTTAAGTCATCAGCTGGTAGGACTGATCTCTTGGCACTTGGAGCAAGGTGTGTTCATTCTACTGTGTCATGAATGACACACAGTTTAGAAGTTTCATGCTTTGAGCAAGAGATTACAGAAAATACCATGATCAGATCTGACCCATTCTCCTTCTTTCAGGAAATATTAACTATTTTAAATTTCTTTATCATTTACAAATTACTTATTTTTGAAATTGCCAAAGAAATTCATATGTGATTAGATATTTGTGGGGGGGTACTTGAAGTAAATGTAACAAATTTAGCACACCTCCAGAATTCCAGAATGCCTACAAAACAAAAATGTTTAGTGGCTGGAAAGACAAATTAGTTACTAAGCACATAAACTGTAGTGTCTTGTGTAGGATGAGGACTCCTACATTTTCCTCTGTCTGTTTTGGCAGATGTATTGCTATTGTCCTCGTTCAGCTCAGATTTAGGCAGCTATGACTTTATGTTGTAGCTTCTGACATTACTGAGTGTTGCTCCATAAGGAAAAGCACAAAATTTGCGTTTCCAACACCAATTGACAAAAGCATATCTAAAAATAATATTGTAACATTATATAGAATGGGCAAATTAAATTTAGCGGAAATATAGATAGATAGATAGATAGATAGATAGATAGATAGATAGATAGATAGATAGATAGATAGGTAGATAGATAGATAGATAGATAGATAGATAGATAGATATTAATACAAAAGAGGCCATGAATTTGAAAAAGAACAAAGAAGAGTACATGGGATAAATTAGAGGAATGAAAAGAAATGGGAAAATGATGTAGTTATATTATAATCCTCCCCCCCCCCGCCAAAGAAAGAAATACAGCTTTCCAAAAGCATGTACTGCTATGGCAGGGGACCTTAGTTTGGCTTTAAGCATGTGTTGCCTATGTCTCACAGCCTTCTAGTTCCATCTTCAGGCATTCAAGGTTATCTCTTGCTTTGCTCCTCTGGGCATTGCACTCATATGCACATACTACCGCTACCTTGACACTCCTGGGAATGCATAGTAAAATAGTAACAAATCTTCAAATAATGTTTAGGGCTTGGGATATGTCTCAGTAGTGGAATGTTTTCCTAGCATGTGTAATACTCTGAGAGGCAGAAGAAGAGCGAATGAGTAAAGGATGTTGAAGTACTCACTGATAAAAAGACAAAATATGCCAAGGGGTTATGGAAGACAAAATATTGGGAAAGTATATTAAAATAAAAATCTAGGGTCTGGAGAGATGGCTCAGTGGTTAGGAGTACTTGCTTCTCTTTTAGAAAACCTGAGTTCAATTCCCAATACCACAACTGTCTATGGTTCCAGTTCCAAAGAATAAAAATATCTCTGGCCTTATACTCTCACACAAACACACACACACACACACACACACACACACACACACACAATATTACAACTAAAAATAAAGAAAGAAACATTATGAATGGAATATAATGAAAGTATAACTTGTCTGTCTGCCAATATTTTGAAATTGTTATATCATTCCAGGATAAAATCTTGTTCTACTTGGCTCACTGCCTGACTTATGAAGAATAAAAAGTTCTCATCACTTTACATCACCGTTACAGACCTGCAGGAATGGAAGCTTAGCTCAGTAACAGCTGAAGAGAACAGTGTCCACCTGCACCCTCACTCCTGTGCAGGTGGTGCAGGACTCTAATTTCTCCAGTGGACCTGCCAAATACCTTTCTCTCACAATCATCTTCTTAATTCTTGGTAATTTTTGTGAAGTTGTGTTTATTTTGGGATGGGGAGTCAGTAAGGAGTCCAAATGTCACACACTGTAACAGGTCTTTACACACACTTCAATACTTGTATCTATTGTTACATCTGGTACCTTGGCTGGAAGATAAAAAATGCTTTATACATATTAAAATATTCACTTACTGCATGACTTTATATAGTAAAATATTTTTATTTAATACTTTATTTTTTAATAATTTTTATTGTTTGTTATTTTTAGTTATATTTTATTAACTCTGTATCCCAGCTGTATCTCGCTCCTTATTCCCTTCCAATTCCACCCTCCCTCCCTCAGCTTCTCCCTGCCCCTTTCCAAGTTCACGAATGGGGAGGACCTCCTCCCCTTTCGTCTGGCCCTGTTTTATCAGGAATCTGTTTTATCAGTCCTCCTCTGTGGCCTAGCAGAACTGCTCCTCCCAAATTACACAATTAAAATAAATGTGAGAGAGAGTTACAAAGAGCACTGGAATTCTTAGCTTTTCCTTGAGAAGAATCTGTTGAATAACTGATGTGCTTGCTCTTTTGCCTGTTTCCCTGTTAGGAAACCTTCTATCTGTGGTCATGCTACAATTAAATGTGAAAAGGGGGACTTAGTTCCTTTCCAATTTGTATCCCCTTGATCTCCTTTAGTTGTATTATTACTCTAGCAAGGACTTCCAGAACTATGTTGAAGAGATATGAAGAGAGTGGGCAGCCTTGCCTTGACCCTGACTTCAGTGGGATTGCTTTAAGTTTCTCTCCATTTAGTTTGATGTTGGCTATACGGTTGCTGTATATTGCCTTTACCATCTTTAGATATGTGCCTTGTATCCCTGATCTCTCCAATACTTTAAACATGAATGGATGTTGGATTTTGTCAAATGTTTTTCAGCATCTAAGGAGATTATCATGTGTTTTTTTTTTTCTTTCATTTTGTTAATATGGTGGATCTCATTGATGGATTTCCGTATATTTCACCAACCCTGAATACCTGCATACTTGGTCATAGTGGATGATATCTTTGATGTGTTCTTGTATTCGGTTTGTAAGTATTTTGTTAAATATTTTTACATCAATGTTCATAAGGGAGATTGGTCTGAAATTCTTTTTCATTGTTGGGTCTTTGTGAGGTTTAGGTACCAAGGTGACTGTGGCTTCATAGAATAAGTTTGGTAGTGTTCCTTCCGTTTCTATTTTGTGGAATAGTTTGAAGAGAATTGGAGTTATCTCTTCTTTAAAAGTCTGGTAGAATTCTTCACTGAAACCATCTGGTCCTGGGCTTTTTTGGATGGGAGACTTTTGATGACTGCTTCTATTTCCTTAGGGGATTCAGGACTATTTGATTGATTTTCCTGGTCTTGATTCAGCTTTGGTAAGTGGAATAAATCAAGAAAATTGTCCATTTCATTTAGATTTTCAAATTTTGTGGCATATAGACTTTTGGGGTAAGTCCTAATGATTGTTTGGATTTCCTCAGTGTCTGTAGTTATGTCCCCCTTTTCATTTCTGATTTTGTTGATTTGGATAGTGTCTTTTTGGCGTTTAGTTAGTTTGGCTAAGGGTTTGTCTATCTTGTTAATTTTCTCAAATAACCAGCTCTTGGTTTCATTGATTCTTTGAATTGTTTTATTTGTTTCTAATTGATTGATTTCAGCCCTGAGTTTGATTATTTCCAGCCATCTACTCATCTTTGGTTTATCTGCTTCTTTTTTTTTCTAGGTCATTTAGGTGAGCCATTAAGTTGCTGGCATGAGAGGATTCGAATTTCTTCTTGTAGGCACTTACCCTATGAACTTTCCTCTTTTCATGCTTTCATTGTGTTCCATTAGTTTGGGAATGTTGTGCCTTCATTTTCATTGAATTAGCATCTTCAACAAATGGTGCTAGTCTAACTGGATGTCTACATGTAGAAAAATGCAAATAGATCCATACTTATCACCCTGCACAAAAGTAAAGTACAAGTGGATCAAAGACCTCAACATAAAACCAGACACATTAAATTGGTTAGAAGAAAAAGCAGGGAAGAACCTAGAACTCATTGGTATAAGAGACAACTTCCTGAACAGAATACCAACAGCAGAAGCTCCAAGAGCGACTATCAATAAATGGACCTCATGAAACTGAAAAGCTTCTGTAAAGCAAAGGACACTGTCATCAAAACAAAACTAATGCCTACAGATTTGGAAAGAATCTTCACCAACCCTTTATCTGACAGAGGGCTAATATGCAACAAATCAAGTAATCCAATTAAAAAATGGGGAACAGAGCTAAACAGAGAATTCTTGATAGAGGAATATCAACTGGCAGAGAAACACTTAAAGAAATGCTCAACCTCATTAGCATCGGGGAAATGCAAAACAAAACAACCCTGAGATTTCACTTTACACCCAACAGAATGGCCAAGATGAAAAACTCAAGTGACAACACATGCTGGAGAGGCTGTGGAGAAAGGGAAACCCTCCTCCACTGTTGGTGGGAATGCAAACTTGTACAACCACTCTGGAACTCCATCTGGCACTTTCAGACAACTAGGAATAGCACTTCCTCAAGAGCCAGCCACACCACTCCTAGGCACATATCCAAAAGAGGCTCAAGTACTCAATAAGGACATTTGCTCAGTCATATTTGTAGCATCTTTATTTGTAATAGCCAGAAGCTGGATGCAACCCAGATGCTCCTCAACTAAAGAATAGATACATAAATTGTGGCACAACTACAGAATGGAATATCACTCAGCAATGAAAAAAAAAAGAAAAGAAACCATGAAATTTACAGGTAAATGGTGGTAACTGGAAAGGATCATCCTGAGTGAGCTATCCCAGAAGCAGAAAGACACACAAGGTATATACCCACTCATATAGACATATAATATACTATAAACCCACTAAAATCTGTACACCTAAAGAAACTAATCAAGAGGGAGGACTCTGGCTAAAATGCTCAATCCCCATCCGGAAAGGCAAAGAGAATGGACTTCAGAAGAAGAAGAAAAGAGCAAAAAAAAGTTAGGAGCCTCGTACAGAGGGCCTCTGAAAGGCTCTGCCCTGCAGACTATCAAAGCAGATGTTCAGACTTATGGCCAAACTTTGGGCAGAATGCAGGGAATCTTATGAAAGAAGTGGGATATAATAGTAAGATCTGAAGAGGATAGGAAGTCCACAAGGAGAGTGACAGAACCAAAATTTTGATCACAGGGGTCTTTCCTGAGACTCATACTCCAACCATGTACCATGCATGGAGATAACCTAGAATCCCTGCACAGATGTAGCCCGTGGCAGTTCAGTGTCCAATTGGGTTCCATAGTAATGGGAAGAGGGACTGCCTCTGACATAAACTGATAGGCCTGCTCTTTGATCACCTCCCCCTGAGGGGGGAGCAGCCTTACCAGGCCACAGAGGAAGACAATGCAGCCACTCCTGATGAGACCTAACAGACTGGGAACAGAAGGAAGAAAAAGAAACCCTCCCCTACCAGTGGACTTGGCGAGGGGCATGTGTGGAGAAGGGGATGGAAGGGAGGGATTGTGAGGGGAAGAGGGAGGGAACTAGAGGAGGGATACAAAGTAAATTAAGTGTAATTAAAAATAAAATAAAAATTTTAAAAAGGGGGACTTACTTAATAATTTCTTTATAATTTCATTCTACAATTTTCATTTTTAAATCCAGAATCATTTTGATCATTTTACTTTCTATCATGCTATACAAATAATCATTTGAAATAATCAAATCTTATTTTCATGTAACAAACTATAAGATTTACTATTACCACTTCAAAATGTATTAATGTTATCAAATATGTGCATGTTTGTGAGAGAAAAATAGAAAAACAACCTGTATTTTAATAAGAAAATTTAGACATTTATTAACAGTGCATTTTAAGTCACTTTGTCTTATTTTTCCATTGTATTGAGGTTTCTTGATTTTAAAATTAAGTTTTATTTTTATGGAGAAAGAACAGATCAAAAGTACAGTTTGTCATAGAAAACATTTCATTAGATTTCTCAATGTGTGCTACTATGTCAAATCATAAGAAAATAAGAACATGACAAAATTGTGCTGTGAACACCTTTATTCTTAGACTAAAAGTAAAACCAACTGCTTGCTTGTAAATTTATTTTTATAAAAAATGCTCTATGAAGGAGCTTACAAAAAAGACACAATAGCGACCAGCGAGGGAGCACTTGTGCTTCTTTGACTCTGTGACCACCAGCAGGTTGTCCATGCCTATGTACCTGTAGATAGCCTTAATTTAGGCAGTACTAACTAAGCTGATTATCAAAATTTAAATGAAAAGAAAGGATGAAAGAAAAGAAGAAAGAAAGAGGGAAAGAAAGAAAAGAGAGAAGGAAAGAAAGAAAAAGAGACAGTTAAATTAGTTTGTTGATTAAGTTAATAGATGATATGTTGGAAGTTGACAAGAAAGTTGTAGTGATGAAGTGGGAGTAGATATGATAATGTTTATTGTATACAGGTATGAAAATCTCAAATAATTAAAATATAATAAAATATGTTAATTTTATAGCCTGCCAATGGTAAATGATAAATAATTATATACCACTTTTTCTAAATATCATTATTATATCTGATTCTCCATGCAAGTCAAGTCACGTTTTCAAATACTTAATAGGAATGATAAATCTTTTTTTTAATTCACTTTACATCCTTGTCGTAGTCCCATCCTTCCTCTCTTCCCAGTCTCATCCTTCCTCCCTCTCCCTCCCCCTTCTCTTTTCCTCAGAAAAGAGGAGCACCCTTTCCTATCAATACCAGCTCATCAAGTTGCATCAGGACTGAACAGGTCCTCTTCCACTGTGGCCAGGTAAGGCAGTCCCATACGGAAAAAGTAATCAAAAAGCTGGCAAGTGAGTCCATTTTCTATCAGTCCCCACTTCCCTTACTAGAGGACCCACGTGAGGCCTAGGCTTCCCATCTGCTGCAGGAATGATAAATTCTTAGAGATACATGCACACACACACACACACACACACACACACACACACACAAACACACACACACACACACACACACAAACACACACACTTTATGCATCTGAACTTATTTCCATTGCAGTATCTATGCCAACAAAACTGAGAAAAGTGTTCATACAGTTTTAGCTCAACATCTCATTCTCTCAATCATTTTCTCTGTATTTTCAGGGTCTGTTCTGTTCTGATCTGGAAATAAGAATATTATCCTACAGTGCTAATATTCCAAGGACCTTCATTTCACTCATAAAATTTTTCAAACCAAATAGTCTTCTAAGGCATGACTGTCAAATTTCCAAACAAATTGTCAAATGTTGCTGTTGCTTTTTTTTTTTTTTTTTTTTTTTCGGAGACAGTTTCTCTGTGTAGCCATGACTATCCTAGACTCACTTTGTAGACTGGGCTGGCCTCAAACTCACAGGGAGCCACCTGCCTCTGCCTCCCGGAGTGCTGGGATTGCAAGCATGTGCCATTATGTCCAGCTCCAAATGTGCTTAGAATATAAATCTTTAAAAGGGATTGGCTCCTGATATAGAGACAGTTCAGTGATTAGAGTATCTAACCTTGCACATGTGGATGCACATAACACGCTGAGAATCCCATGTATGCCTGTATCCCCAACACCAAGAAAGGCAGAAACATAAAGATCTTTGGGGTGTGTTTCTTTCCAGCCTAGAAAAAGAAATCCTGAGCTCTAAGTTTAGAGAGATACCCTGTCTCAAAAGGTGCAGGGTGATGGTAAAGGACACACAACAGCCTTGTCTTATGCCAGTGTACAACATTACACAATATGAATATATACCACACACACACATAAGCTATACTCAGACACACACAAACATGCACATATGTAAAACTTAAAATAAAAAAGTTGCAATTGAAAATATTTGATTCAGAACCACTGCTGGGTAGAGCCTCTCAGCAGACAACTCTGACAGCTTCTGTCTGCAAGTTTAGCAGAACATTGTTCATAGTGTCAAGGGTTGGCACTATTCCATAGGGTGGATCTTTGATTGAGCCAGGCATTGGTTAGGCATTTCCTTGTTTGTTCTATCTTTATCCCAGCAGATCTTGTAGGCAGCATAAATTTTGGGTCAAAGTTTCTGTGGGTTGGTTGGTGTTCCATGCCCTTTACTAGAAGGCTAGTCTAGATAGTGCATGTCCTCTTTATTCTCTATGCTCTCTGCAATTAGAAGTTTCTGCTTGAGATTCCCTCATATCCTCTCAGGAGCTTACCCTGGCTTAGGTCTCCAACTTGTCATAGAGATGGCCCCACCATCAGTTTCTCTTTTCTCTACAAGCCTTAAGTCCTCACACTCCTCAGGCCTGTTCTCCACCCTATTAACTCTCTGCTTTCTCTCTCCTACCTTGTTCCCACTCTTTAGCCACAATCTTTTTCTATTATAGTTCCCCTTCCAAGTAAGATTTATGCCTCCCATGTTGCTTAACACCTTTGTGTCTGTGCCTTGTAGTATGCTTATCCTGTACTATATGTCTAACATATACTTGTATGTTAGTACATACCGTGTGTCTTTCTGGGTCTGGGCTACCTCACTCAGGATGATGCTTTCCAGTTGCATCCATTTGCCTGAAATTTTCATTTCTTTGTTTTTTATAGCCAAGTAGTATTCCACTGTATACATGTTCTACGGTTTCTTTATCCTTTGGTTGAGGGACATGTAGGTTATTTCCAGATTCTGTTTCTTATGAATAAACCTGCTATGAACATAGTTGAGCAAGTGTCCTTGTTGTATGACAAAGTGTCTTTTGAGTATATGCCCAGGAGAGGTAAAAGTGGGTCTTCAGGTAAAGCTATTCCCAATTTTCTGAGAAAGTGTCAGATTTATTTCCAAAGTGGTTGTACAAACACACAGCCAAACATTAGGTGATATGTAAGGCAACTTGTGGAAAAGTGGGAAGAAAAAGCAAAGGACATGGAAGTGATAGGAGCTCCATAAGGAGACCAACAGAGCCAACTAAATAGGGCCCCAAAGGGCTTGCTGTGAGCAAGGAATAGACCAAGGATCATGCACAAATTAGATCTAGACCCCCTACATAGATATAGCAGATGGGCAGAGAAGACTCATGTGTGTCTTCTAGTGAGCGAACTGGGGACTGCATAGGACAGGAACTTACTTGTCAGCTTTTTGATCACTTCTCCTTGGCTGGCCTGCCTTGCCAGGCCACAGAGGAAGAGGACAAGCTCAGCACTAATGCAATTTGATGAGTGAGGTGGATGGGAAAGGAAGCTCCCATTTTTGGGGGAAAAGGAGAGAGGTGAGGAAGAAAAGAAGGAGGGAGGGAGAGAGAGAGGGGGAGGATGAAACTGGGAGAAAAGAAGGGATGGGGCTACAAAAAAAAGATGTAAAGTGAATAAAAAAAGGAAAAAAGGAATAAATTTGATTATTTTAGGAAGACATAGAGAAAAAATAATAGCACTTGCTTTGAGATTTGGCCTGAACTTTCTGAAGAGATAGTAATGCTCCAGTGGACAATGAAGACATGATCCTGACTACATGCTGAAGTGTTGGACCTAAAATATTGTACCTACAGGTACAAGCACAGATGGAATTATGAAGGACAAAATGGTGGGAAACAGCTAGACAATGGGCAACAAAAGAAGACTGGAGTGTGTAGGAATCCAGACTATAGACAATAAGCAGTGATTTTCTTCTTTAAAAAATTATTATTTTTTTTATAAATTACAGTTTATTCAGTTTGTATGCCAGCTGTGGCCCTCCCTCATCCCCTCTCAATCCCACCCTTCCTCCCTCATCTCCTACTATCCTCCTTCTCAAGTCCACTGATAGGGGAGGTTTTCTTCCAACTCCCTCTGACCCTAGCCTATCAGGTCACACCAGGACTGGCCGCACTGTATTCCTCTGTGGCCTGGTAGGCTGTTCCCCCATCAGGGAGAGGTGATCAAAGAGCAAGCCCCTAAGATCATGTCAGAGACAGTTTCTGGTACCATTACTAGGGAACCCACTTGGACACTGAGCTGCCATGGGCTACCTCTGTGAAGGGGTCTGGATAATCTCCATGCATGATCCTTGATTAGAATATCAGTCTCAGAAAAGACTCCTGGGCCCAGATTTTTTGGTTCCGTTGTTCTCCTTGTGGAGCTCCTGCCCCCTCTAGGTCTTTCTATCTTCCTCTTCTTTCATAAGATTTCCTGCACTCTGCCCACAGTTTGCCTATGAGTCTCACTATCTTCTTTGATACCTTGTGGGGTAGAGCCTTTCAGAGGCCCTCTAGGTAGGATCCTGTCCTGTTGCCTGTTTTCTCCCTCTCCCTTTGCCTTTCTGAGTGAGGATTGATCATCTTACCCAGGGTCCTTCTTCTTGTTTAGCTTCTTTAGGTGTACAGATTCTAGTATGTTTAACCTACATTATATGTCTAATATCCACTTATAAGTGAGTATATACCATGTGTGTCTTTCTGCTTCTGGGATTACTCACTCAGGATGATCTTTTCTAGGTCCCACCACTTGCCTGCAAATTTCATGATTTCCCAGTTTTTAATTGCTGAGTAGTATTCCATTGTGTAAATGTACCACAATTTCTGTATCCATTCCTCAACTGAGGGACATCTGGGTTGTTTCCATCTTCTGGCTCTTACAAATAAAGCTGCTACAAACATGGTTGAACAAATGCCCTTGCTGTATACTTGAGCATCTTTTGTAAATATGCCTAGGAGTCGTATAGCTGGATCTTGAGGAACCACTATTCCTAATTGTCTGAGAAAGCACCAGATTGATTTCCAGAGTGGTTGGGCAAGTTTACATTCCCACCAGCAGTGGAGGAGGGTTCCCCTTTCTCCACAACCTCTCCAGAATGTGTTGTCACTTGAGTTCTTGATCTTACCTATTTTGATGGGTATAAGGTGAAATCTCAGAGTTGTTTTGATGGGCATTTCCCTGATGACTAAGGATAATGAGCATTTTTTAAGTGTTTCTCTGACATTTGATATTTCTCTATTGAAAATTCTCTTTCTTTTTAGCTCTGTACCACATTTTTAAATTGTATTACTTGATTTGTTGCTGTTTAATTTCTTGAGTTCTTTATATATTCTGGATATTAGCCCTCCATTAAACATAGGGTTGGTGAAGATCCTTTCCCAATCTGTAGGCAGTCCTTTTGTTCTGAGTACAGTGTCCTTTCCTTTACAAAAGCTTTTCAGTTTCATGAGGTCCCATTTATTGATTGTTGGCCTTAGAGCCTGTGCTGGTTGTGTTCTGTTCAGGATGTTATCTCCTATGCCAATGATCTCAAGGCTCTTCACCACTTTTCTTCTAACAGGTTTACTGTGTCTGGTTTTATGTTGAGGTCTTTGATCCACTTGGACTTTAGTTTTGTGCAGGGTGATAAGTATGGATCTATTTTCATTTTTCTACATGTAGACATCCAGTTAGGCTAGCATCATTTGTTGAAGATGCTGTCTTTTTTCCATTGTATGATTTCAGCTTCTTTGTAAAAAATCAAGTATCCATAGGTGTGTGGGTTTATTTCTGGGTCTTCTATTTGATTCCATTGATCCACCATTCTGCTTCTATGCCAGTACCATGCAGTTAGCAGTGATTTTCTAATCTAATATGCTGAGACACTTTTCTATAATTTGCTATCATTGCACCCCTGGAGAAATACTGCAACCTGAATTAAATGTGTGTTTATATGGTAACGAAATAAACAACATGTAAGCGTAATAATACCAACAACCAATTATTGCCTGTATTAAAACATAAGGATTGGGTGGACATGTGTTTAGCAATACAGTGCTTGCTTGCCAGTTCAAAGCCTTAAATTCAATCTCCAGCAAACACACATACCCACACACACACACACACACACACACACAAACTTCTTATTTAAAGTCAGTGAAAGGTGTGGTAGTGTGAATGTACACATTTATACCATGTAACAGTCTGGATCACACATGCTAACAAAGCATGCTGCATAACTAAGCCTTGTGTAGAAGAAGTGGGTATTTGTAAAATTGTGGCACAGGGTCAAATGGAGTAGTTGATAAAGCTAGCAAAGTATTGAAAAGTTCACACCTGGAAAAATGAAAGATGGAGAATCTCAACTTGAATACAAGAGTCCAAGTATACAATGGGTCTAGTGGCTTATACTTGTAACTCCAATATTGGGGAAACAGAGACTAAAGAGTCTCGAGAGCTTGCTGATTTAGACTAATTGGCAAACAGCCAAAAGAATCTGCCTCAGAATATGGTCAGTAATGCCTGAGGAACAACATTCAACATGCAAGAGTGTCTTCTGGCCTCCATGTCCATACACACACATGCATGTAACCCTCTCAGAGAACATGTATGCACACACATACACACACACACACACACACACACACACACTACAATCCACACATCCCATACGCACATACATGCCACACCACAAACCACACTGCACATACTCACACAGATACACCACACCACACACACTCACTCACACACACACACACACACACACACACACACACACTACACACACACCATGTATTCACACACACAACATACACACACACCACAGATAGAGACAGACAAACAGAGACACAGAGAAAGAGAGAGACTGTATGAAAAATATGCCTTTGAACTAGGTGTATTATTACTATCTACCTAATTTTAAAAAATAAATTAAATATTTACATAAATAAATTAATTATTTTAACTAGAAGATCAAGCCACAAACATCTAAACTCTGACACAGGGCAGGTTTTTAGTGCATCTAAAATGTCCTAGACATTTAACTACTTATAGATACAAACAGGATATGCTATCATTAGATATTTAAAAGTTAGAATAACTTAATATAAGTGTTATTTGAGTAAGATCTGCTAAATTTGTCTTAGCTGGTTTGATAAAGTGGAAGGAGCCTAAGTGAATCTAGTGGCTGGACAACCTTCTTCATGACGATGTTACTAAAAAGCATGAGTGCAGATGTTTGAAAACTACAAAGAATCTGGAAACTTGCTTCCAA
This sequence comes from Rhombomys opimus, assembly GCA_010120015.1. NCBI lineage: Eukaryota > Metazoa > Chordata > Mammalia > Rodentia > Muridae > Rhombomys > Rhombomys opimus. Next base: position 665,873 of record REGO01000382.1, on the reverse strand, counting down.
TGGCATCTTTCTAAACACCATTTCCCTAATTTCCAGATTTGTTCCAGTTGTTACTCATTTCATTGTTTTATTTTCAGGGCTTACAATACACATACATTATGCAACACATATGTAGTAAATTATGGTCTATAATTCCACTACTTACTCATTTTAGTATTTTTGTTGGGATTACTAATATTTATATTATGACACAATTCCATAATTTCTAAGTATTTACTAATTTTTGTACTTTTATTTTTTCAGGCTTACTTAGAACTTTCATTTAACCTCACACAGCTCAAAAATATCATTTAGCTAACACTCTAACAAACTTCCTACTCATTTATTTACATCCTTAATTTAGATAAATTATTAAGTATTATATTTTCTAAATAAATATAATTCATTTGAATTTTAAGAAACAATTTGATAGCCTTTTATTTAATTTTTAATTTATTTGGAGGACTGTTTCTGCTATGCATCCCAGGCTGACTTCAAACTCATGGCAATCTTCTTGCTTCAGCCTCCTGGGTGCTGACATGACAGGTGTGAGCAATCACTTTTGGCTTCTATTCATCTTCTCTAGTTAGTGAAAGGTTGAGTGCTGTTGAATTTTCCAGGTTATTTGACTCTGTAAAATGTTTGTGCTGTCTGTTTGATACAGGAAGCAATTTTTCTAATTTATTCAAGACTCAGTTTGAATTAGTCCTTCTCCACCTCACCAACTACCCCAGGCAGCTCTGTCTTGTCTGTACCCTATAATAAAATAGCATTTACTCAGAAATTACCATATGAGTCATTTGAACTCTTGAATATTTGCAATACATTTCTTGATAATTGGATAATAATCCAAATAGAGATCATGTGTTCATTTTTTGATCCATGTCAGTAATATATCCCTGTGTTGTCTTTTGTCATTCGTGTGTGGGTTTATTTCTGGGTCTTCTATGTGGTTCCATTGATCCTCCTTTCTGTTTCTATGCCAATACCATACACTTTTTATTACTGTCAGGGAGTATGCTGGAGAAGTATGGAAGTTTTTCCTGTGGATGTGCCTGAGAAAGATATAATTCCATTCTATTAACATACCTGTTGCTTCATGGCTCAGGGTCCACGTCTTCCCTTCTGAGCATCCAGGCACCAATGCATGCAGGTGCTAGACTGAAAGACATGAAGCTTGGCTTGCAAGATGGTCAGCAAGATCCCAATAAGACAGTGAGTGCCAGTAAAGGATGTGAGGGGAATGCTGTCTCCAATACAGCTCTTTCAGTGATATAGTCCTTTTAGGGACACAGCTCTTCCAGAATTTGCTATATTTGGGGGGAATAAGAACTACATAAATCTTGGGGAAATGGTGGGGGTTTTCAGGTGAGTGTACACCACTGACTGGGGCTGAAATGCTGGGCATACTCCATTTGAATAGAGAGTAATTCCAAGTGCTAGAGCTAGATATGTTCTGGTCACCAGACTACCTGACTATCTCGAGAATGGCAGAGATAGGGGTCTCAAGACTATGTGCACTGGGGCATACAGGCACAGAACAGGAAGGGAGAGATCCTCAGTTTTGCTTGTCTCCAGACTGAGATTTTTGGAATTTGGACACATCTCCACCTCACTCTAGCTCCAGGCTGGTCCCCTCACCCCAGTTGCATGGTTTACATGACCCACACATAAGCCAAAATTATAGTGCTTCATCCTGTCAACCTTCCTAAGAAGTGTGCAAACTCATATTGTGAACATGCTGGAGAAGCACAGAACTTAATCCTATGTTAAAAGGGACTGTTCGTATGGCCTTGTAACTTCTTGGGTCTCTTTTGCAAAATGGACTGGATTAGACTCTGGATAATATATCATCTTTACATCAGGTTCCAGTGGTGGTGGCAGTAAGGTCCAGAGCTGACAAGGGGCTCAGCAGCTGAAAGGACAGGTATGTAGTGGGGCCATTGTAATGCAACTGATACATATTTGATATCCTTGCCTGAGCTGGTACAAGAGTAACTCTGCAATCTTTTTTCAGTGAGCAAATTAACATCAAAGAAATGGGGAAGGAAAAAGGACATGGGGAAATGGCTTTCAGGAAAATCCAAGTACTTTAAAATTCAATTTCATCTCCATTACTCTTACTGGTCTCAAGACTGAGATTTTGGTGTTCATATGCATCTCAACCTGCAACATTTAAATTTTAAAGTATTCATTATTTTGTTAAAATAATAAGGCTTCCATTATCATATATAACTATTAGTAAGTAACCATAAATATTTGGTGAAAATGAATTGATTGACTAAATTATGCTGAAGACCCAAGAAATAAGATCTATGATAAATATATTGGCATAAGTTAAAAGGAGAGAAGTCCTTCATGTACAGGCCATTACTGTCATGAGTTAAAAGGAAGGAAGTCCCTCATGGACAGACCATTACTGTCACTATTGATAGTACATTCTGGTCAATGAGGAGCTGAGGGGACAAGTAATCAAAAGACTCATAGGAAGTATCTGGAAGCCATGGAGGAGGGTGGTGGGAGATGGACCAAAGGATGCACAAATATAACAGAAAATTGGCATAGCTTTATGGTGTTTTAGAGCTCTGTTTGATCTAAAGAATTAAGAATATCTGGCTCTATTTCAAGATTTAATATGTCAACAAAGTTTACTGCACCACTCAGGATTGAACTGCCCATCTTTGATATGCTAATCCAGATCAAATACATTAAACAGCTAGAGTCATCAATCTCAGTGTTCCTTAAGGGTTTTCTTTTGCTTTTTGTTTCATCAAATTGAGAATAAGATATCTCTGATTCTGTAAATATACTTGTTACTACTGTTAAAATGCATCAATACACATTAACAAGGGAAATTAATTGTGTTTATGCTAATTTAGACTGAAATGTTGATAATATTTGAATGAAATATCAAACTCCATATAAATTTCAAATATCTGTTAGAGACTAATTGCAGATAATTATTTGACTCTATGTGGTGATTTTAATTAAATGTTACGTGTAGATGTTGACTAAACATTAAATATGTATATTGGTTAAAATATAATCCTTAATGGGTTTGCAAATGCCACTGTATATGTAAAATTGAACTCCAGATAATAAGATGCAATAAGACTAGGCATATCAAGGCTGAACAAACAATCCAGTAGGAGGGAAAAATGTCCGACAATCAGGCGCAAAAAAAAAAAAAAATCAGAGACATCCCCACTCCTATTGTTGGTTTCCATCAAAAACCCCAAGCTAAGGAACCAAAGCATGTAAGAAGATGGCCTAGTACAGACCCTCACAGTCTTCTTGGTCACTGTGTCAGTTCTATGAGCTCCTCTGAGCTCTGTGGGCTGTGATCTCCTGGTGTTTTTAACCCGTGCTTCATGCAGGCAGGGTAGGTTGTTTATCCCTGATAGAATTTTTGAAGTTGCTCATGTATACTATAACATCAACTACAAATAATTATAATTTTACTTTTTCCTACCCAATTTGTATTCCGATGATCTCCTTCAGTTGTCTTATTGCTCTAACTAGAACTTTCAGTACTCTATTGAATAGATATGGAGAGAGCAGACAGCCTTGTCTTGTTCCTGATTTAGTGGAATTGATATGAGTTTCTCTCCATGTAATTTGATAGTGGCTATAGGCTTGCTGTAAAATGCCTTTGTTATGTTAGGTAGGTCCTTTGTATCCCTAATATCTCAATGACTTTCATCATAAAGGGGTATTGGATTTGTCAAAGTCTTGTTCATCATCTAATGAGATAAGCATGTGCATTTTGTACCTCGTTTTGTTCATATGGTGGATTACAATGTCTGATTTTTTTTCTTTTTATTGGACCATCCCTGCATTTCTAGGATGAAACCACCTTGTTCATGGTGGGTGATCTTTGTGATGTATTTTTGGAAGCAGACAAGTCTGCACAAAACAACCTAGATATTACGTGAGAAAACCTGTCACAAAAACAGGATAGGGAGCTATGGAAGAAGGCACCCATCATTGACCTCTGGACTCCACACATTTACACATGGACATGTACCTCACACACATATATGCACATATACATTTAACACACAGAAAATGTAATGCGAAGAGAGTTCACGTATATTAGTTTGTATAGTGCTCAATTTTCACCTAGGTATAATTCTTATTTTCATTTTTATTCAGAGTAAATAGAAGCTTTAGAATCTTTAGAAATGTTAAGGTAACTGATTCAATAACATCAGTGTTTATATGATCCTTAGATATAAAGAGGTGACTGTAAACTGCAAAATCATGCTGTATTCCTTCTAATAAGGAAACTTGCAAAAGCTACAAGCAACATTTTTTTTTTATTTTTTAAAAATTTGTTCATACATTTTTTTATTTTTATTTTTATCAGTTACATTTTATTAATTCTGTATCCCAGCCGTGCCCCTAACCCTCATTCCCTCCCAGTCCCTCCCTCCCTCATCACTACTGTGCCCCTTTCCAAGTCCACTGATGGGGGGGGGACCTCCCCCCATTCATCTGATCCTGTTTTATCAGGTATCTTCATTGAGTTCCTGTTAGAAATAGTCCTTGTTCCCCTCACTTTGGGAAACCAATTGGTTACTGAGCTACCACAGGCTACATCTGAGCGGAGGTTCTAGGTTATATCCATACATGGTCCTTGGTTGAATGTCAGTTTCAGAAAAGACCCTATGCCCAGATATATTTGGTCTTTGTGGAGCTCCTATCCTTTCCCCATCAGACTAACTCCCCTTCTTTCTTATGATTCCCTGTACTCTGCCAAAGGTTTGGTCATGAGTCTTTGCTTTGAAAACACTGCTAGTTAGAGGCTTTCAGATGCGCTCAGTAGACCCCTGTCATGAGTTCAATGCACATCCCATCTGTCTTTCTAAACGAGGATTGATCCTCTTACCCCATGTCCGCTCTCTTGATTATCTTTTTTAGGTGTATAGATTTCATTATGTTTATCATATCTTATAGGTCTATATAAGTGAGTATATACCAACTTCCTGAACAGAACACCAACAGCACAGACTCTAAGAGCAACAATCAATAAATGGGACCTCATGAAACTGAAAAGCTTCTGTAAAGCAAAGGACACCATGATCAAAACAAAACGACTGCCTACAGACTGGGAAAGAATCTTCACTAACCCTTTATCTGACAGAGGACTAATATCCAGTATATACAAGGAACTAAAGAAGCTGAAAAGCAGCAAACCAAGTAATCCAATTAAAAAATGGGGAAGAGAGCTAAACAGAGAATTCTCGACAGAGGAATATCGAATGGCAGAGAAACACTTAAAGAAATGCTCATCCTCATTAGCCATCAGGGAAATGCAAATCAAAACAACCCTGAGATATCACCTTACACCCATCAGAATGGCCAAGATGAAAAACTCAAGTGACAACACATGCTGGAGAGGTTGTGGAGAAAGGGGAACCCTCCTCCACTGCTGGTGGGAATGTAAACTGGTACAACCACTCTGGAAAGCTATCTGGCGCTTTCTAAGACAATTAGGAATAGTGCTTCCTCAAGACCCAGCTATACCACTGCTAGATATATACCCAAAGCTTGCTCAAGTACACAAAAGGGATACTTGTTCAACCATGTTTATAGCAGCTTTATTTGTAATAGCCAGAACCTGGAAACAACCCAGATGTCCATCAACGGAAGAATGGGTACAGAAATTATGGTATTTCTACACAATGGAATACTACACAGCAATCAAAAAGGAGGAAATCATGAAATTTGCAGGCAAATGGTGGGATTTAGAAAACATCATTCTGAGTGAAATATCCCAGAAGGAGAAAGGCAACATTTTTTAAAATGTAAACTCGGTGTGCATTGGAGTAACTGAGGGAGCTTTTTTTTATTACTCTCCCACAACAGCTACTGTGCTGTTTTTTATTATTATCGTAGCTTAAAGTGACAAGACCTTTGACAGACTGTACTTTTATACCAACTGAATTCAATTGAAAATGCATATGGTTTGTTCAGAAATGACTCAGCAAAGTAGCTACACTGCTATTTCTGTTATCTGTCAGAAAGGTATATTATCTTTTGCTTGTTCATAGAAAATGATATCTTATATAGCTACCAAGTTGTCTTCTATTTGAATTATATTAGTTAATAAGTAACTTTGAGCAAAATAAGCTAAAATATTTGGACTAGCCAGTTAGCTAATTTATTATCATTTACTATTTATTCAATGCAACACAAAACTAGTCATATCTGGGAAGAGGAGCTTTTAAGTGAGAAAATGCCTTTGTAAGATTAGCCTGTGGGTGAGTTCGTGGGGCATATTTATGATTAATGATTAATATAGGAGGACCCAGTTCACTAGGAGATGTGCCACTCCCAGTCAGGTAATCCTGGATAGAGTAAAAAAGCAGACTGAGCAAGCCAGGGGGAGCATGCCAGTAAGGAGAACTCCTCCATAGATTCTACTTCAGTTTCTGCCTATAAATTCTTATCTCAAATTTCTGCCTTTGCTTCCCCTTATGATAGATTGTAACCCTTAAGCCAAATAAGCCATTTCCTTTCCAAACACCTTTTCACTGTGGAATTTTATCACAATAATAATAAAGTAAATACTGCTCTATATTACAGCTTGAGGTCAGGGATGGAGATACCTCAAGAAGATCTTTTATTGTACAGGATTGTTTTGCCAGTTCTGGGTTTCTTGTTATTCCATATAAAGTTGAGATTTTTTTCTTTCCAGGTCTATAAAGAATTGTGTTGGTAATTTGATGGAAATTGCATTGAATTTGTAGTTGCATTTGGTAAGATGGCCATTTTTACTAGTTAATCCTGCCAAGCCATGAGCATGGGATATCTTTCCATTTTCTGATATTTTCTTCTAATTCTTTCTTCAGATACTTGAATTTTTTTCATACAAGTCTTTGATTTTCTACTGGAGAGGTTGTAGAGAAAGGGGAACCCTCCTCCACTGCTGGTGGGAATGTAAACTTGTACAACCACTTGGGAAATCAATCTGGTGCATTCTTGGAAAATTAGGAATAGCGCTTTCTCAAGATTGAGCTATACTACTCCTAGGCATATATCCAAAAGATGCTCATGTACACAAGAAGAACATTTGCTCAACCATGTTCTTAGCAGAAAGACACTCAGGGTTAGCTTCTGGGATAGCTCACTCATTAGTGGATATTAAACATATAATTTAGGATAAACCTACTAAAATCTGTACACCTAAAGAAACTAATCAAGAAGGAGGATTCTGGCTTAAATGTTCAATCCCCATTCAGAAGACAAAGAGGATGGACATCAGAAGAAGGATAAAAGAAGGAACAAGTCAGGAGCCTTCCACAGAGGGCCTCTGAAAGGCTCTACTCTGCAGGATATCAAAGCTGAGACTTATGGCCAACCTTTGAGCAGAGGGTAGGAAATCTTATGAAAGAGGTGAGAAATAGTAAGACTTGGAGAGGACAGGAGCTCCACAAGGAAAGCAACAGAACCAAAAGATATGGGCACAGGGGTCTTTTCTGAGACTGATACTCCAACCAAGGACCATGCATGGAGATAACCTAGAATCCTTACACAGATTTAGTCCATGGAAGTTCAGTGTTAGAGTGGGTTCCATAGTAATGGGAACAGGGACTGTCTCTGACATGAACTGATAGGCCTGCTCTTTGATCACCTACCCCTGAGGGGGGAGCCACCTTACCAGGCCACAGAGGAAGACAATGCAGCCACTCCTGATGAGACCTAATAGACTAGGATCAGAAGACCTCTCCTATCAGTGGACTTGGGGAGAGTTTGCATGGAGAAGGAGGAGGAAGGGAGGGATTGGGAAGATAGAAAGGAGGGAGTTATGGGGAGGATACAAAGTGAATAAAATATAATTAATTAAAAACCCATTCATTACAAAAAATAGTAAAGTGATTAATATAGTCCCTATGTAAAAATTTTAAAAGTGTATTTGGTAAGCTAAATAAAGGGAAGATTTATCCAAACCTATCTGTTCTAGTTTCAATTCTGTGATAAAATATTCTGACAAAAAAAAATATTCTGACAAAGAAAGCAAATATAGAAGGAATAGTTTATTTGGCTTACAAATATCCGTCATTTCAGGATGTCGAGGAAGAAAGATCAAACAGCTAGTTACAGCACATCTACAGTCACTAGAAGAGAGAATGCGAACACTCTGACCTTTTTCTTCCTCTCATCTAGCTTTCTATTATCTTGTATGGCTCAGGCTGTCCTGTCTAGGGAATGATACTGTGCACAATGGATAGTGTCTTTCTCTATCCATTTACAGTCAAGAACTGCTCAGAGGCTACATAAATAGACTCAAGAATAAACACAACATGATCATCTCATTAGATGCAGAAAAGATCTTTTACTAAATCTAACATCCATTTACAGTCAAATTCCTGAAGAAAATAGGGATGCAAGACACATGTCTCAACATTAGCAATGACAATATGCAGGATTCCACAGCCAACCTTATCATAAAAGGAGAAAACCCTTGAAGTGTTTCCCCTATAATCAGGAACAATATATGGATGTCTATACTCTTCCTCTTGTTCGTCATAATAATTTATATCTACCTGTATATCTATATAGACATAGAGATAAATAGGTAGATATAGAGAGAGATAGAAGTAGAGAAGATACAGATATGGAAGACTTAAAGGTTGTGGTTCAGTTAATCCAACAATGGCTACCAATGAACGGAATGTACAAAAATCCTGTAGTTGTTCAGTCCATGAAGTTTGATGTCTCAGATGGTCTTTAGCATATGCCAAAATCCTAAAGAAGTAGGCTCTAATTCCAGTGAAGGAATCAACTTGCTAGCCTGAGTGACAGCAAGAAGTCAAAAGAGAAGCAGTTGTAGAAAAAGGAATGATTACTGCTTTTTCTGCATCCACATGAACCTTTCAAATATAGGGAGCTAATATCCAACACTCACAAATAGGATTTGAACCTGTCAGGGCATTAAGCTACTCCCTATGAAAGTAAATATTAAGAATAAAGTGCTGTTCAGAGAGAGAATTCGGAGAATAAGGCCCCCAAATATTGAAGGCCTACTGAAAAAATAGGCTTAAAGAACAAATGTTCCTTTTTGTTCATTTGTTTTCATGGATGCTTATATTTCATTACCAAGGAGGAATTTAAGGCATCTTGTAAAAGTATAAGCAATAAAATGTCATACAAGTTAGTGATAAAAACAGATAAAGGGGAAAATAATGGTGAGAACATAAATATGAGATGCTATATTACATAAAGTTCCTTAAAAACAGGCATAACTTTGAATGTGACTTTTCTAATAATAAATAGAAAAAAAACATGACACATAAATGAATCAAGAGCATCACTAGATAAAGCCAAATAAACTGCATATATAGTCTGATTCCTAATAGCAATAAAATTAGAGAAGGCGTTCCACAGAACCTAGGAATATATCAACAACGTTCCACAGAACATAGTTTCTATAAAAATGATAATACATTTCATAAGTCTTGCCATGCAGAACAGTCTACAGAAGTTACCTATAACATTCACATCAATAACACGTTTGAGGTCATTGCCATGTGCTAGTTACTGCACATTACTACATATTTAGAGTATTCAACTGTGATAGCCACTCTGTGTAACGGGAAACATTTACTTTTCAGTAGATACAGGAAATGGCTCAAGAAGGTCAAGAAGATTGTTAAGCTCACTTCCTCATCAGAGGACTTCTCCAGAATCAAACTGATCCAAAGTCCAGCTCGGAAAAGCAGCTTATAAGATTCCCCTCTGGGACAATCACATAGTACAATCTCTAAAAAGGATGTAATGTACATAAAAATTTTCCACATGGTGGAGTTATGGAAATATCTAAATTATTTCAAGTATGTGTGCTTTCAACATTAAGGCATTTGTGCTCTCAGGGTTATTAAACAGAGATTCAGGAAACTGTTCATCAACTGTGTTGTGATCTATATAACTGCTTAGTGATTCTTCCAAGAGTAGCTGGCCTCAGAATGGGCTCCTTGCATTGAATGAACAATCATGTTACACTGGAATGTTAGCCATGAATCAGTCAGACATGGAGTATGCTTCAAGTGCAATGCTTTTGAAATGGAGAAAATGCTTAACTATTTAACTTCTGGAAAAAGAAATGAGGCATAGTATCTTACCCAATATAAACTGGGAAGAAATGTTTAAATGATGGTTTCCATAGAAAAGTTTCTGAAGTTTCGGTAATTTACTACACTGGATCTTTCAACAATAAATTTTATGTGCTCTTAAGTTAAAAAAAAAAAACAGATCCAGCTTGCATATTTCAGATGCTCATATTTAAAGAACCGTAACACATAAACTTGTAACTGATAATATTATCATTGATTATTAAAAGAATTGCATGAAATATCCATTATGACTACTAAAGAAGAAACTAAGAACAAATACTTACTTTTCAATATACAGCATTTAGGTAACAAGAGTAGCAATCTGTTCAATCAAATATGGTCATTATTGCTCAAAGGCTATGATTTTTTTAAAGGCATTTCATATAGTAAAATTGTTACTATCTGAACCAAGCACTCTACTGCCCCCTCATGGATATGATACAAGTAGTAATGACAGTAAATCTTGGTTTAAGAAGGGTCAACAAAAAGAGTTTTATTAAAATAAATCATATGATGAGTTACAGCCCCACCAAAAAAAAAAAAAAAATGCAAAGAAACAACCCCTCCCCACTTCACTTGCCAGGCAAAGCACAGTAAGCCAAAAAAAAATGCTGTTTCTTCATGTTATGTGTCATGAGAGTTTGGGTCACCAAAACCTTTAATTATTGCAGAGAAACAAAATTGCTAATATCTTTTTTTTTTTTTAACTTCTAAAACCATGTGGTGGCCTCATCTCCTGAAGTTTGGCAGTCTCGCATAGATGATAGATAGTCAAGTATTTTAGCTTCATCAGCTTTTCAAAAGATAAGATATTCTGCCATAATAAGTGAATCTTTTCATAGAACAAGAAGGAAAAGAACCCAGGGCTATGTAAATGTACATTGAGACCCAAACATGTTTCCCAATATGATGCTCATGGCAGGGAAAGAGGGTGTTAAGACCAGCTTATTGTCTCCAGTTGTATGGTTGGGTTGTAGACAGTACACCTCAGAAGGGTGAATTCTTCATGAGATACTTTAAAACTATATATGTAAATTATAACACTGTGGCTTGAAGCAATGTGACATAAGCGACAAAACATTTTTTTTCCTAAAAAGAAGAAGAAAAAAGTTATCCCCAGAGGTCTGAGAAACAACATAGACATGTTGGTGAAATCACATTGCTTTGTGTACCATGAATTTAAATAGGCGGCAGGTTGGAATTGTGCCTGTGACGCATGCTACCTTGTCTTAAGGAGTCTTCACTTAGCAGAGTCCCAGGTTTAAATTTTCAGCAACCTGAACAAGATGAAAAAAAATCTGCTTCGTTTATTTCAAACATACATAGATAAACATTACTCATGCATCTTCTATTGTATGTTTTATAGGAAAGCTTTTAAAAAGACTTGCAAGTTTCCCAGCATGATCAGCTAGGTTAAAATCTTTTTCAGTTGTCAGAAACTACCACATGCTGTGCATTGTTCTTCAGAAATTATTTCCTTCTAAAACAAATGAATATTCAGTTACTCCAAGGAACCATGTGTGTATTAGCTGTGCTAGAGAAGCTAGAGATTGCTCCCAAGAGCTCCAGTGTGCACTCCAAAAACATACCTGTCAACTGAACTTTACCAGTAGCTCTGTAAAAGAAATTTTTTGGAACTTATTGTGATGTAAATACCTGTGGGAACACCTTCAAAGGAATGACACATGATGAACAATGCCCTGGGAACTGCGAGAGATACCTCTGGGGAAAAAAAAAAAGCTGAAAGACTTTGATCTCAAGTACATTTTGTTCTGTGGCTTGCTCTCGGGCATGATTTCATGGCTCCTGTGACAAACATTTACTTTCTATATATAAGACATGTTTATTCTTGTTGGGTGTCAGACAAAGCTAGAGAAACCAATCTTGTCAGTGTACCCTGAATCTGGGTCTAGCCTTCTACTTTGTTTTCCTTGGTAGTACATACCAGGCAATTGTGTTTAAATTGGTCTGTCCTGAGAAAGTTATGGGAAAGGGCAGCTCTGCTAATATTTGGTATGTCCTTACTGGCACTTATTTACACTTTTTAGATCATATTTTCTGAACTAAGACAACCTTCCTTGGGTTATTGCTTTCTTTATTACATTCATGAATAAAATTACACTGAAATTAAGGTACAGCATTAGACTATGATCTGCCCAATTCTTTCAGGTCCTCAGATTCCCAGTCTCACAGACACAAATCTGCATAGATGGTCAAAAGTTGACAATACCTAGTACTCAAAATGGTTCATGGTACAAGAGTAAACATCTTTATTGCAACTCAGTGAATAGAAATAGCAGCAAAAATAGGCACATCTTTACACCCAATTTTAACAGATCTCCATTTCTCCAACATTTGAATCGAAATGCATTGCATGAATATTTTTGAAGATATATTTTATTTATGTGTATATGTATGTGTGTCTGGGTGACTGCAAAAGCAAGAAGAAGGCATCAGATCTCCAGGAAGTAGAGCTATAGGCAGTTATATATCCTTCTACATGGACCACTACACAGGGTGGATCCTTCAGCTCAGGGCAGTGGGTGTGACAGGACACACTGAATATCTTCTCCAGTGGCTTTGTGTCTAACTCCTCAGAAAGATATATGATTAGTTAATATTTATTCCATGTGATGATACAGAGATGACTTACTACACTTTTGAAAGTAGAGAGTCTAAATTCAGCAGGACTATGATAACAAAATACCAAGACCCCAGTGACTTAAACAGTAGAATTCTTTTCCAAATACCTTTGGAGGCTGGTCATCCAAGATTAAGCTGCTGGAGGTATGATTTTTTTTTCTATGACTTCTGCCCTTGGATATACATGCCATTGTACTTTCTGTGTCCTCCCATGAACTCATCTCTATCTGTCCCATTGTTGATATTCTTTTCTTTCATATCAGTGGAGCAGGGTGCTATTAGATGACAACATCTAATCTAAGCTGAGATTTAGAGGTCCTATCTACAAAACAGACACATTGGGGAAGGTGGTGTCAGCCAATAGTCTTAAGGAAGACTAATTTCAACATATAATATACAGAACCACACTTCTCTTATATTTTCCTGCTTTGAGTTCAGCCTTCTTTTCTGCTAACTGGCTGTGTGTACAAATCCCTTAAAGAAAAACTATGTTGATTTAACTTCATCATCTACATTTTATGCATAATAATAATATAACCATGCTCACAACACTATTGTCCATGTCATTTAATACTCAATTTTTCCTGGTATAGTTTTTATTTATTTAAAAAAGAAACCACGAATATAAGGTAATTTTTTCATTTACTTCTTAAATCCCTCAAATATTGCATAATGACTAAAACAAATTCATCTCTAAAATTATTTAGTTAGTAAAACACTAAAAATGATGATTACTAAAAAGCTTTGTGATTTTCTTTGTACCCATTAACAAAATAAAGCCCAAACATTCTTTTCTTTTTCAGTAGCCATTATATTTAACTCCTGAAAGATCACAGAATGCATGGTTACTCTCTATCAGAATTACATTTACCTAAAAACTAATTAAACTATTCGGATGATGCTTCTAGTGACAACTGCTTTTCCTCAAAACAATGACTTTTATCTACTTCACCATTGAAACAAAAATCTACAAACAGTAATTTCAACCTCATTTTTACCCTGCTTTTTAAATATTTTTTTATTTTTAAATAATTTTATACATTCCCTTGTATCCCAGCTATTAGTCCTCTCCCTCTTTCCCTCCCAATCCTCACTTCCCTCCTTCATCTCCTCCCTGCCCCCTTCCGAGTCCACTGAGAAGGGGTGTCCTCCTTTCCTTCCATCTGGCCCTAACTTATCAGGTATCTTCAGGATGGTTGCAATGTCCTTATCTGTGGCCTAGCAAGGCTGCTCCTCCCTCAGGGAGGAGGGGAAGCTCATGAGTTCATGTCAGAAACAATTCCTGTCCCCCTTACTAGGGAACCTGTTTGGATACTGAGCTACCATGAGCTATGTCTGAACAGGGGTTGTAGGTTATATCCATGCATGGTCCTTGGTTGGATAAACAGTCTCATAGAAGACCCCTGTGCTCTGATATATTTGGACTTTGTGGGGTTCCCTGTCCCCTCTAGGATATACTAATTGCCCCTTCCTTTGTATGATTCTCTACACTCTGCTGAAGGCTTGGTTATGGGTCTCAGCCTCTGCTTTTATACACTGCTAGGTAAAGTCTTTCAGGTGCCTTCTGTGGCAGGCTACTGTCCTGTTACTTGTTTTCTTTTATTTCCAATACCCATCCCCTTTGTCTTGCTAGATGAGGATTGATCATCTTAAGCCTGGACCTCTTTCTTGTTTATCTTCTTTAAATGTACATATTTTAGTATGTTTATCCTATCTTATAGGTCTATATAAGTGAGTGTATACCATGTGTGTCTTTCTGCTTTTGGAATACTTCACTCAGGACGATTTTTTTTCTATAGATCCCACCATTTGCTTGCAAAATTCATGATTTCCTTGTTTTTAATTGCTGAGTAGTATTCCATTGTGTAAAAGTACCACAATTTCTCCTGCTCCTGAATCCTCACAATCTTGGTGATCTACGAATAATTAACAAACCAAGTGCTGTAGCTCAGAGACAATGAGATCAATATCCCTCCAACCAGCTGTGGTCTAGAGAGAAAGTTGGCTTCCCTTCATTCCCTATTTTTGATAATCCCAAATTCACAGTTTGTAGTACCCAGTTTTAATTTAGTATGCATGATTAGCAACAATTGAAGAAATATTTGATTAAACTTTTAAGTTTCTCTTAATATGGTACTAGTGGGAAAAAGCATTGATTAAAGAGTCTTAATAAAATGATATCCTATTGAGATATGTATGAAAGGATAATGTTTGAGTTGGGGAGCCAGCCTGGGAAAATTAATGGTATGAACAAATGAGAACGTACATGTTCAAACACAGAGCTGTATCTCAATATCCTCCTGCCAAGGCTTATAGACCAGGAAAAGTTGTTGAATAGTGTAACAATTTTGATTTATAATAAATACTGCCTTGTGAATTACAATCCTCAATCTTACAAATGATTCAAATTTTACTCTGAAATGTTATCTTTGTTATCATTCTAGATTCCAGAGGATTTTACTAACTGTCTCATTATAATCAAATTCTCTCAAAGTATTAACAACTAGGCACTGAGCCAATATGATCTCAGTAGGAGTTTGGAACTGAGAGTTTACAGAGCTAAGCCATGAACATCCAGAAATAGATTAGTTTTCTTGTAAATGAAGCTCCAGAGACTCCTGGTCCCTCACATCAGTGATCATATAGAAAGGGGGCACTTTAATACGGAACTAAAAAGTGGCCTCCTGAGAAATGGACCTCCCAGTGCTTTTATCTTGGGAATCTTAGTCTTCAGGAATGTAAGAATACATTTTTTCTTATAATGTACTCACAATGGGTCATTTTGTTATAACAGACCAGGTGTATTAAGAAAAAAAAATGATAAAACATACCAGTTAAGCTGTATAACTCCATAACAAAGATATGATGAGTGTGTGTTTCAATGGATAGACAGTTGTGTCAACCCAATGGATTAAAGCCATAGTAACGTTGCACAGTGTACGTACTATCTTCCTCCTGTGAGTACATTTTATGAAAATATCTTACAGGCGACATGTAGAAATATTAATTCACAGTATTTAACTTAATTCATGTAGTTAATTTATAACATGTCAGAAAACCTACTGCCTACTGATTACTAGATTCATAGTCTAGGCACTATGAATACATTAGAAATTCAATTCTTTGCCCATATAATCTTTTAAGATTAACTTGAAAAAACTAAAAGTATGTTTATGATTAATTGTGCTTTCTTACTTTTTAAACTTAAGGAAGTATAACTTATCCAGAGTGCTTAAAATGATGATAAATAAGAAACAGATAAATTAACACAGTATGTACTGAAAATTATATCAATTAACTAGATATAAATTGATAGGCAAAGCATATGTAAACGCTGTTATGAAGAAATAAAAGAAGAAAAGCCGTAGTAGTTGGTCTGTAGAAGGAGCTGACACATAGTTCTGTTTAATGAGGTTTATTGGAATGTGAGAAACTCAAAGCCAAGATCAGGCCTTGAGGTAGGAGGAAAAGTATTAGACAGTAGCAATACATTACATGAAGAATTTAAACACAATGGAGAGGAGTTTCATCAAATGTGAGAATTAGAAATAGGCAGAAGGAGAGGGAAAAGGAGAAAAGAGAAAAAAAAGGTTTTTCATAGTAAGGGGAACAGGGACTATTTCTGACAGGAACTCAATGGCAGGCTCTTTGACCTCCCCACCCCTCAAGGGAGGAGCAGTCCTGCTAGGAAGCTGTTTCTAACATGGACTCTATTGCCTGCTTTTGGATAACTTCCCCCTGGCAGGGCTCCCTGGCCTGCCCTCAGGGGATGAAGATATGCTCAGTCCTGATGTGACTTGATGCTCTGTGGAGGGTTGATATGGGAGGAGGAGGCTCTCCTTTCCTGGGGTGAAAGAGAGAGGGGAAAGGGGAAAGAGGGAAGGTGGGGACTTTGAGGAGATAAGGAACTCTTAAGAACTCTTAAGATATAAAATAAGTGAAAAAAGACAATGAAAATTTCTATTTAACTCTGGAATCCATTTTAAGTTTAATTGGAGTTTTGATACCTAGCTTTTTGAGTTTTTTCTATATTTTGGATGTGGGGCTGCTAAAAATATTTTTCTTTTGTCTAAGTTGCCACTTCATCAGAATGCTATTCAATCTGGACTTACAGAGGCTCTTCAGTTTCATGGGATCCTATCTGTTAATTGATCTTAGTGCCTGTGTTAGTGGTGTTCTGTTCAGGAAGTTTTCTATGTTAGTAAGTTCAAAGCTATTCCCCACTTACTCTTCTCTCAGGTTGAGTGTATCTGGTTTTATATTTAGCCTGTGATCATTTAGAATTGAGTTTTGTGCAGGGTGCAAATATAGACCTATTTGGACTGTTTTCTACACAGCAATCCAGTTTGACCAGCACAATTTGTTGAAAATGCTGTCTTTTTTTCCAGTGAGTATTTTTGACTTTTTTTTTAAGCCAGGTGTCTCTCTGTTTGTAGATTTTGTCTTGGTTTATGACTCAATTACATTGATCAATATATCTGCTTTTATACCAATACCATTCCACCTTTATTGCTATAGCTTTGTAGTACATCTTTGAAATAGGAATTTTAGCTACTCCAGAAGTTCTTTTATTGTATAATATTACCTATCCTGTTTTTTGTGTGTATTTATGAATGTATATATATATATATGTGTGTGTGTGTGTGTGTGTATGTATCTGTATGTGTATTTGTGTTTCCATATGAATCAGAAAATATTTGTCATCCATGGAATTTCCTGGTAGAAATTTTATTGTAACTAATTTGTACTCCTAAAATGAATAAAATGTTCTTTCTCTTTTCATTTTGTGGAATAATTTGAGAA
Organism: Rhombomys opimus; assembly: GCA_010120015.1. Classification (NCBI taxonomy): domain Eukaryota; kingdom Metazoa; phylum Chordata; class Mammalia; order Rodentia; family Muridae; genus Rhombomys; species Rhombomys opimus. Next base: position 648,330 of record REGO01000382.1, on the reverse strand, counting down.
GTATTAGTATTAACGCCTTTGAAAGTCTAGTAGAATTCTCATAGAACTAAAAAAAAATATGGCATTGTGCTTTTCTTTGGGTAGAAAACTTTTAAAGACTGTTTTTAATTTCACTTTTGATTACAGGTCTGTTTCATTCCTCATCTGATCTTGATTTAATATCAGTAAGTGGGACGTACCAAGAAATTACCTATTTCTTCTATATTTTCTAATTTAGTGTACAAGTGTTTAAAGCATGTCCTTCTGATTCTCTGGATTTCCAAGGTGTCCGATGTTATGTCCCCTTTTATTTCTAACTTTGCTAATTTATATATTCCTTTTCTACCTTTTAGTAAATTTGGAAAATAGTTTATAAATCTTGTTGATTTTCTAAAAGAACCAACTTTTTGTTTCACTGATTCTGTGTATTGTCTCTCTGTTTCTATTTTATTGATTTCAGACAAGAGTATGAGTATTTCTTGTCATCTTCTCTTCTTTTTTTTATAGCTTTCAGTTGTGCTCTTCATTTGCTAGCATGGAACCTCTGCAAGGTTATTGTTGTTTTTGTTTAATATAGACACTTAGCCCTGTAAACTTGCCTCTCTTAGAAATATTTTCATTTTGTCCCACAAGTTGAGTATGTTGTGTATTCATTTTCATTCAACTGTAGAGAGTCTATTTTTTAAAATAATTTCTGTCATAGTCCATTTTGATATCCATTAGAGCTGTTTAATTTCATGAGTTTTGAAGCTTTATGTTGTGTATGTTTTTCATATCCAGCTTTAAACTATTGTGGTATAATAAGATGTATAGTGTTATTTCAGTTTTATTGTATCAGACTTGCTTTGTGTCTGAGTATGTGTTTAATTTTGGAGAAAACTCCATGCAGTGCAGATAAGAATGTACATTCTTTTGTCCATGGATGAAATATTTTGTGAGTATCTGTTAGGTTTCTGTGGTTTATGTCATGTTAGCTCTAGCATTTCTTAGTTTAGTTTTTGTCAGGTGGACCTGTCTATTGGAAGGAAGGGCACTGAAGTTTCCCACTATCTGTGTGTGAGGGACAATATGTGATATAAGATGTAGTAGTGTGTCTTTTACAAACATTGGTGCCCTTGTGTTTGGAGCATAGATGTTAAGAATAGGAATATCCTCCTTGTGGATTTTCTTTTGTTCTTCCCTATTTTTTTCTGATTAATTTTCAAGTCTATTTTGTTAGATATGAAAATGGAGACACCATATTGTTTCTTAGATTCATTTTCTTGAAATACCTTTATCTAACCCTTCACTCTGAGATAATGTCTATCCTCGAAGCTGAAGTGTATTCCTTGGATGCAATGGAAGCATTGATCTGTATTTACATTCACTATAAGTCAGTGGCTTATAAGTGAGGAATTGAGACCATTGAGGTTGAAAGATGTCAATGACTAACGATTGTTGATTCTTGTTATTTTGTTGTTGTTGGTGTTGGTGGCAGTGGTGGCAGTGGGGTGTGTGTGTGTGTGTGTGTGTGTGTGTGTGTGTGTGTGTTTTCTCTTCTGATTTTTTTGGTCAGAGATTTTTTTTTATCTGTGTTTTCATGGATGTAACTAATCTCTTTAGGTTGGGGTTTTCTTCTAGCAACTCATTACAACTGGATTTGTATAGAGATTTTGGCACTCTGTCTTCTTCTTGTAAATTTATAAGTATCTATTTTTTAGCTTAGAAAAATTTTCATCTATGATAATGTTTAAAATATTTTCTTTGCTTTTGAGCTTAGGTTTTTATTTTTCCCTTTCTTTATTCCTATTATTCTTAGAGTTAGTTTTTTCATAATGTCCATATTTTCTAAATTATGTTGTTGTTGTTGCTTGTTTTGTTTCATTTTTTTTCTTTTGTTTTGTTTTTGTCTTTTGTTTGTTTGTTTTTCAAGACAGTGTTTCTGTGTGTAGCCTTGGCTATCCTGGACTTACTTTGTAGACCAGTCTGGCCTTGAACTTATTGCTCTCCTCTGCCTTCCTCAGTGCTCAGATTACAAGTATGTGCTATCATATCTAGCTCTTTTCTGGATGTTTTATGTCAGAGTTTAAATTTAACATTTTATTTGACTGGGTATTCATTTATCCTCTTGTATCTTCAGTGCCTGAGACTCTATTCTATTTCTTTTATTCTGTTGGTGAGGCTTGTCTCTGTAATTCTTGAATGAATTCCAAAATTTTCACTTCCAGAATTCCTTACTTTGGGGTTTCTTTATTGATTCTATTTCTATGTTTAGGTTGTAAATAGTTTTATTCATTTTTCTCCACTGATAGGGTGTTTATGGATTTCTTTAGGGAATTTATTCATTTCCTCTTTAAGGACCTTTATTATATTCATAAGTGGATTTTAAGATTGTTTTCCTTTTTCTTCATCTATTTGGAAATACCCAGGGCTTGCTTCTGTAGGGTTGCTGGGCTCTGGTTGAGATATATTGTTCTGACTATTATTGATTTTGTTTATACACTGGCATCTTGATATCTGGAGTTGCAATAATTATTACAATTCCTTTTTCTTTGTTGTGTGGGTTTTTGTTTCTTGGTTTTCTACCTCTGTTTTAAGAGAGTGTGGTGACTATATGTTTCCGGGCAGGGATTTTTTGTGGACCCGATAGACATGACCTTTAGGTGTTTCAGATACAATGTGTTCCTGGGTATTGGAAACTGACTATTAGGATTAGGGATAGGCTAGCTACCCTGTTAGTGTTTACAGGAAGGAGGAAAACAAAATGTTCCACCAGAATCTGCTTATTCTGTTTCCTTGTAACGAGGGCAGTGAATGGGGAGAGGTCACCTCAGAAGTTCTGTTATTGAGTTGAGGATGAGACTGGCAGATTGGATTCTACCTCTTTCCTTGGGAAAAGTAGCCTAAGAGTTAGCAGGAAATGCACAACCAGCAGAAGGAGGGATGTTAAGATGAAAGATCTGTGTTGTCCACCCGAGATGGGATGGGATGGTGTGGTGCTGCATAGCTGAGGATGGGACTGGGTATTAGATTTGTAGAAACAGAGGGAGAGCTGAAAAAATTGCAGTCAGTCTACCTGCTTTCCTAGCAGGAGTGGCCTATGTGTTAGCTGAAGTTGGGGCTGGGATCAAGCAATGTCAGGGGGAAGTGAGATTAGGATGTGAAAGTCTATGAGGTTTACAGGAAAAGTAAGAACAGGGAAGAAAGTCTGCAGCAGGTGTTCTGTTGCAGAGCTAGGCATGTGACTAGGGTATTGGATTTGGAGGAGAGAAGGGAGTGCTAAAGGTCTTCAGTTAGCTTATCTGTTTTCCTAGCCCACTCCTGTGGTATGTTCCCAGGGAATGACTGTTGGTATTGGAGGCTGGGATAATGGAATGAATTGGGGGAAATAAGTTTGGAGGAGATGTTTGTGATCTCTTGGGAGATGAAGTCAGAGAAGGAAGGGAGACAGATCACAGCAGGTGTTCTGCTGCAGACCTGGAGTTAAGATTTCTGAATTGGTTTTTGGAGAAGCAGAAACAGAGGTGAAGATCTGCAGACATCTTAAAAACATTTTTTTTTTCCTTTGGTTCCATCTTGAATCCAAGTGACAAGTCACTGAGGATTCTGAGACTTAGTAGATGAGTTCTCAAATATTTGCCCAAATAGAGGAGGGCATCACCAGAGAAATTGTATAGACATCATTGCCTTTGTGGTGGCAATGAAACAAACTACCTCCTTACACTTCTTTTAAGGAAGAGGAGTAAAAGCTAAGTGATAAAATAGGTCCTTGGAGGAGAAGGGCATGAAGAGCATCCCAAGAGAAGAGAAACATTCATTCTTCAACTAATAATGGGTGTAAACACTGTGTGCTAATAATATACCGTGGAACTTATCTTCCCTCAGTAATACAGCTGAGGAAAATAAACCTTTGAGATTTTTTTAGTTTGATTTCTGTTGCTGTCATAAACATCATGACAAAAAGTAACTTGGGGAAGAAAACATTTACTTAACCTTATAGTCCTTCATGAAGAGAAGTCTGGGCAGGAACTAATGGCAAGAACATGCAAGCAGGAACTGATGCAGAGTTCCTAGAGAAAACACTATTTATTTGCTTTCTCTCTATGGCTTGTTCATTATGCTTTTATATAAAACTCTGGACTACTTGCCTAGGGAGTGGTCCTTCTTATATCAACCATTAATCAAGAAAAATGTCCCCACATTCTTGTCTATGGGCCAATCAGCTCTGTGGATTTTCTCAGTTGAGGTTCTCTCTCCCCAGATGAATTTAGATTGTGTCAAGTTGAAAAAATAAACAAACAAAGCAACCTAGTCAGCACAGAGATAATAAAGTGCTTGGCCAATATTGTATGACTAGCAAAGTCAGGATCAGTCCTCTTGATCCTATCGTCTGGGTCCACCTTGGTGTTTGTTGTTCCTTAAGTATGTAGATACAGGAAGACATTGAAACTTAGATTGTTTTGTTAATCAATACTGATTGTGGGAAAATTATGGCCAACTTTACACACACAGTTAGCACCCTTGGGTGACAGCTACTCAGAGTGAGATGTGAGTTCATGTTTCTCAGACACAAAGCTACTTAGCACCAGAAGGAAACTTGTAGAACACCTCAGCTTATCTAACTGACACCTCTATTTCCTACAAGAAACTTTGTTTATAATATTATTATGGGGTTTTGTTGAAGTTATATTTTCTTAATTTTATTGTGATTAACAAAGACTAAAGTCTCTTTCTTTCTCTGTGTTTGGTTTTTGTTTTGTTTTTCAAAACATGGTTGCTTTGTGTAGTCTTAGCTGTCCTGGACTCATTTTGTAGCCTAGGTTGGTTTCAAACCCACAGAAATCTGCCTGTCTCTACCTCTGTGAATGCTGGGGTTACAGATGTGTGTGGCTGTGACTGTGTTTAGTCTTTTCTTAAGGAGTACTTTTTCTGAAAACAAGAGCATATGAATTTACTGAGATTCACAGTCAAGCATTAGGTGGAGCTGTAGGAGTCCTGTGGAAGAGTAGTGAGCGAGGATAGAAGCATGCAGAGGGACAATAATGCAACAAGAAGAACAACAGATTCAACTAACTTAGACTGATGGGGGCTTACAGAGACCATTGGAAGAACCAACCAAAGAGCACACATGGGCTGGACCTTGGCCCATACATGTATATAATTGATGGGCAGTTTGATCTCCATGTGGGTCTCCTAGTTGAGTGGGTGCTGTTTATGACATGGACTCTGTTGCATGCTTTCAACCACTTCCTGTTAATGGTGCTGCTTTCTCTGGCTTCACTGGATGAAAATTTGCTCAGCCCTGCTGAGACATGATGTGTTGGGGTGGGTTGGTTGTGGGAGGCTCCTGTTTTCTGAAAGTAAGAAGAGGGAGGATATATATATATATATATATATATATATATATATATATATGTAAATATATATAATTTAAAAAGCAAAGCATATGTTTCAGTACTAGTTATTAATAGAAATGTATTGTGTAAAACACTTGTGACACTTCTAGTTTCACTTCCAACTCAACAGTTGTCATTTTAGTTTTTGGTATGATTTTATTGTTTAGAAATTGTATATTTTGTTGTGTTTGGTTCTTTTCTCTTGGAGGTCTGCTCTTTTTCTGAAGATAAATGGAGGGAGATGGATCTGGAGAATAAGGGAGCTGGGGGGGAAGCTGTGGTCAGGATATATTATATGAGAGAAGAATAATTTTCAATAATAAAAAAGAAATCTATCTTCCTTATATTCTGAAAAAGGGTCGGATTTTACCTGGTCTATCTATGAACATCTGATGTGGAACACCTAAGTAAAACTCAAGGCAGAGTAGGCACTATGAAGCTGTGAATAAAAGTATATGTAAGTAGGAATGGCTGGGCTGTGCAGCCATTTTATAGTAAAGTGTAGAGCTCTTTTTTACAGGCCTCCCATGATGGATCTATCTTTGAGGACAATGGAGTCTATTTATGCTCTACTTTTAGTAGCCATCAAATAATGAAGAATTCCAATGGGAACAGAATAGATGAACGAGGTCAGTGACTTAAGGTGTTCAAGTTCCTTCACTGCAGGACACATAGTCTAGATTGCAATTTCTCTGGAAACCATCTTTCTAGAGGAATTATTCCTTACTTTCTCTCCTTTTACACTCTCAAGAACAGTGATCATGAACCTTCATAACATATAATTAACATATAATTAAGGATGCCATGATATTATTTTACCTCACGACCATTAATGATGAACTCACAATAAAATATATTTAGAGATACTCAGGTTCACTTACTATACATTTTGTTACATTATGCATGTGCTTTATGCATTTTGGGCTCTGCCTTCCTACCCTTTCTGGTGCAGTGGTCTTCCAACTGGGCCTGACGAAGGCTGAAGGGAGGAAGAACGAGGCAGGAATGGGACTGAGGAAACCTCAGGCAAATGAGCAAAGAAGGAAAGTTACAGCCACTCCTGATGAGACCTAATTGACTAGGATCAGAAGGAAGGAAAGGAAGACATCCCCTATCAGTGGACTTGGGGAGGGGCATGCATGCAGAGGGTGGAGGAAGGGAGGAATTGGGACAGGAGGAGGGAGGGAACCACAGGGGGTTACAAAGTGAATAAAGTATAATTAATAAAGAATTTAAAAAAATATAAAAAAAGGAAACTTACAGTGAGGCAGTCCTCAGTGTGAGAACTCATTTAATAAGGGGTAACATATGCTTTTTAAACATTTGGGGATGGAATTATAGGCTTTTAGGGTGAGTGTACATCATTGGTTGAGGCCAAGATACTGGGAATGTGTAATTTGTATGAAGAGAAATTCCATGTGCTTGGTGGACAAGACCTTATGAGAAAAGAGAAAGTTTATCCTGGACCTAGCCAGTGACCACCTCAAGGGAGGCAAAGGTAGGGGCCATAAAGCTACTGTGCTAGGACATGCAGGCCCAGGGCGTGGAGGGAATGGTCCTACTCCTGCTGGTCACAAGATGAGATTTTCAGGGATTGGTTACCCCTCAACCTCACTCTGTCTACTTCCCTGGTCACACAGCTTCTCAGCCCCACAGTTTTATACAAAATGAAGCTACAGTCACCTTGGCACTTAAACCTCACAAAGACCCAACAAAGACAGAAAATTTCAGGCCATTCTTCCTCATGAACATTGATGCAAAAATACTTAACAAAATACTTGCAAACCAAATACAAGAACACATCAAAGATATCATCTACTATGATCAAGTAGGCTTCATCCCAGGTATGCAGGTATGGTTCAATATATGGAAAGCCAACAATGTAATCAACCACATACACAAAATGAAAGAATAAAAATACATGATAATCTCCCTAGATAATGAAAAAGCATTTGATAAAATAGAACACCCATTCAGGTTTAAGTGTTAGAGAGATCAGGGATACAAAGCACCTACCTAAATATACTAAAGGCAAAATACAGCAAACCTATAGGCAACACCAAACTAAACAGAGAGAAACTTAAATCAATCATACTGAAATCAGGGACAACGCAAGGCTTCCCATATCTCTTCAACATAGTTCTTGAATTCCTTGCAAGAGCAATAAAGCAAAGGAGATCAAAGGGATACAAATTGGAAAGGAAGAAGTCAGTGTATCACTATTTGCAGATGATATAATGCTATACATGAGTAACCCCCAAAATTTTAACAGGGAACTCCTACAGCTGATAAACACCTTTCAGCAAAGTGACTGGATACAAAATTAACTCAAAAACAGTCAGTAGCCCTTCTGTATATAAAAAACAAAAGAGCTGAGAAAGAAATTAGGGAAACAACACCCTTCACAATAGCCACAAAGGACATAAAGTGCTTTGCTGTGACTCTCACCAAGCAAATCAAAGACTAGTATGAAAAAAACTTCCAGTCTCTGAAGAAAGAATTAGAAGAAGATATCAGAAGATGTAAAGATCTTCCATGCTCATGGCTTGACAGGATTAACGTTGTAAAAATGGTCATCTTTGTAGAGAGCCGAGGTTCAGACGCCATTACAAGATGGCGCTGGCGTCCAGTCTCTATACTGGTAACAGCCTCTGAGAGCACATGTGCACTTGCAAAGGCACGCCAAGCCACAGCCCCACCCCGGGCCGTCAGACGGGTACGAGTAAGCAGTCAATCAGGGTATGACACGTCACTCCACGTCACATAAGTGCGGTCGGGGCTTATTTAAGCAGCGCCATCTT
>REGO01000382.1:617855-628901 GCA_010120015.1 Rhombomys opimus | reverse complement strand
AGGACCTCCCCTATCAGTGGACTTGGGGAGAGGCATGCATGCAGAAAGGGGGGAGGGTGGGACCTGGAGGGGAGGAGGGAGGGGCTTATGGGGGGATACAAAAGGAATAAAGTGTAATTAATAAAAGTTAAATTAAAAAAAAAACTGTATGGTACTGGCATAGAAACAATGGTGAATCAATGGTATCTAATAAAAGACCCTGAAATTAACTCATATACTTATGGACACATAATTTTGACAAAGATGACAAATATTTAACAAACGGTGCTACAAAGGTAGCATCTTTAACAAATGGTGCTGGTCTAACTGAATATCTATGTGCAGAAATATGCAAATAGATCCATACTTATTACCCTGCACAAAATTAAAGTCCAGGTGGATCAAAGACACATTAAACCTCTTAGATGAAAAAGTGGGAAAGAACCTTGAACTTATTGGCACAGGAGGCAACTTCCTGAACAGAACACCAACAGCACAGGCTCTAAGATCAACAATCAATAAATGGGACGTCATAAAACTGAAAAGCTTCTATAAAGCAAACAGCACTGTCCTCAGAACAAAATGACTGCCTATCGACTGAAAAAGGATCTTCACCAACCCTATATCTGACAGAGCTCTAATATCCAGAATATATAAAGAACTCAAGAAATTAAACAGCAACAAATCAAGGAATCCAATTAAAAATGGGGTACAGTGCTAAACACAGAATTCTCAATGGAGGAGTATCAAATGGCAGAGAAACTCTTAAAAAAATGTTCAATGTCCTTAGCTATCAGGGAGATGCAAATCAAAATGATCCCGAAATTTCCCCTTACATCCATCACAATGTCTAAGATCAAGAACTCAAGTGACAACACATGGTGTAGAGAATGTGGATAAAGGGGAACCCTCCTCCATTGCTGGTTGAAATGTAAATTTATAGAAACACTTTGGAAATCAATCAGGTGGTTTCTCAGACAATCAGGAATACTGATTCCTCAAGATCCAGCTATACCATTCCTAGGCATATATCCAAAAGATGCTCAAGTATACAACAAGGTCATTTCTTCAACCATGTTCTTAGCAGCTTTATTCGTAATAGCCAGAACCTGGAAACAACACAGATGTCTCTCAATTGAAGAATGGATTCAAAAATTGTGGTACTTTTACACAGTGGAATACTACTCAGCAATTAAAATTTCAAGGAAATCACGAAATTTACAGGTAAATGTTTGGGACTAGAAAAGATCATCCTGAGTGAGGTATCCCAGAAGCAGAAAAACACACATGGTATATATTCACTCATAAGTGGATATTAGACATATAATTAAGGATAAACCTACTAAAATCTGTACACCTAAAGAAGCTAAACAAGGAGGAGCACTCTGGGTAAGATGCTCAATCCTCATTCAGAAAAGCAAGGAGGATGGCTACCAGGAGAGGGGGAAAACAGAGAACAGGACAGGAGCCTACCACAGAGGGCTTCTGAAAGACTCTACCCTGCAGAGAATCAAAGTAAATGCTGAGACTTAGAGCCAAACTTTGGGTAGAGTGCAGGGAATCTTCTGTAAGAAAGAGGTGATAGAAAGACCTGGAGGGGACAGGAGCTCCACAAGGAGAGCAACAGAACCAAAAAATCTGGACACATGGGGTCTTTTCTGAGATTGGTACTCCAACCAAGGACCATGCATGGAGATAACCTAGAACCTATGTAGAGATGTAGCCCATGGCAGCTCAGTTTCCAACTGGGTTTCCTAGTAATGAAAACAGGGACTGTCTCTGGCATAAACTGATTGGCTTGCTCTTTGATCACCCTTGCCTCAGAAGGAGCCTTAACAGATCTCATAGGAAAACAATGCAGCCACTCCTGATGAGACCTGATAGACTAGGATCAGATCAAAGGAGAGGAGGACCTCCCCTATCAGTGAACTGGGGAAGGGGCATGGGTGGAGATGAGGGAAGGAGAGGAAGAGGGAGTGACCTACAGGTGGGATACAACGTAAATAAACTGTAATCAATCAAATAAAAATAAAGAATCAGAAGAATAAAAAACACAAATAAAAAATAAAGTATCTACCCATGAGTTTCTGCGTTAGTCTCCAACTGTTCCATTAAAAAGCTTCTTTGATGAGGAATGGAAAATATGCTCATCTGTGTGCTTAGGGATAAGCATTTAGAATACAATTATAATTACACTGATTCTGTAAAGATGAAGTATCAGGTAGGTTCATTTTAGGCTTCATGGCCTCATCAGTCATGGAAAGTTTTGTCAGGTTTATTATACAAGGAATCAATTTCCTTCTATTTAAGTGGCTGCAAATCCAATTATGTGGCTGTTGGTTACCCCCAATATATTTGCCAGTATTTCACCTTTGGGAATTCCTTGTTAGTCATTCTGGTCACTGTTGTGGTTAACAGGCCTTACAGCTCAGTAGAATAGTGTCTTCTAAATATGACAGTCAAGTTGCACCCATAGAAGTTCAACAAACAATACAATAGCTTAAGCAAAACCTTACAATTACAACGCCAGTTGACATGCTAATGTAGATACAGAGAATCTCAGGATCCACTCAAAGTTGAAGAGTTATTGTCCATCAGTGACTACTGAGAAAAATAAATTATTCTTATCCAGAGAAGAGCCATCTGATATGTTATCTGATCCTAAAAGATCTGCCCTAAACACACACACACACACACAAACACACACACACACGCAGACTTCTAAATAGACCATGGTTACAATAAAAAAAACAATAACTTTCCTAGCATAAACATGTTTTTTTTTCCCCAATCCTTAATAGAACAGCAACAAAACCATCTGCAAGCAAAAATGTTATTTACTAAATGGCCATGATCAATCAAGCATGAGCTGATTCTACAAGTGCACTTCCTAAGAAATATATGTATGTATGAAAACCAAGTTATTAGCAATGAATTCTTTAAATAAAAGCAACTACAACATTTATTTTATTGAGTGAAAATTATATTTTTATGTTCTTCAAAAAGCTATTTTGTTTATTCATTATCACCATGGAACACAGTTATATCTTTTTGAATATAAAGTTGAAGAGGAGAGGAACATGTAGACTTCCTTTTATCTGACTCTAAGCAGACAAACTGTCTGCTCTGTGGATAATCTCATGCTCTATCTTCGGTGAGCACTTTTCTTTTTTTTTTTCATTTAATTAAATTCTTTTGTATTAACTACAGTTTATTCAATTTGTGTTCCACCTGAAGACCCCTCCCTCATTCTCTCCCATTCTCCCTCCCTCATCTCCACCCATGCCCCTCTCCAAGTTCACTGATTGAGGAGGTCTTCCTCCCCTTCCATCTGACCCTAGTTTATCAGGTCTCATCAGGACTGGCTGTGTTGTCCTCCTCTGTGCCCTGGCAAGGCTACTCCACCCTCATGGGGGGAGGGTGGTCAAAGAACCAGCCACTGAGTTCCTGTCAAAGACAGTACCTCTTCCCCTTACTAGGGAACCCAAATGGATACTGAGCTGCCATGGACTTCATCTGTGCAAGGATTCTAGGTTATATCCATGAATGGTCCTTGGTTAGAGTAGTAGTTTCAGAAAAGATCTCTGTGTTCAGATATTTTGGTTCTGTTCCTCTTCTTGTGGAGCTCCTGTCCTCTCTAGGTCTTACTAATTACCCCATCTTTCATAAGATTCCCTGCACTCTGCCCAAAGTTTGGTTATGAGTCTCAGCATCTGCTTTGATACAATGCTAGGTAGAGTCTTTCAGAGACCCTCTGTGGTAGGCTCCTGTCCTGTTTGCAGTTTTTTCTTTCTTCCAGTGTCCATCTTGTTTGTCTTTCTGGTGAGCATTGATCATCTTACCCAGGATCTTTGGATAAAGGGGAAGTCTCCTCCATTGCTGGTGGGAATGTGAACGTGTACAATCACCCTGGAAATCAATCTGGTACTTGCTCAGACAATTAGGAATAGCGCCTCCTCATGATCCACCTGTTCTACTCCTAGGCATATATCCAAAATATGCTCAAGTACACAAGTACAACAAGTACACAAGCACAACAAGGACATTTGTTCAACCATGTTCTTAGAAGCTTTATTAGTAATAGCCAGAACTTGGAAACAACCCAGATGGCCCTCAGTTGAGGAATAGATACAGAAATTATGGTACATTTACAGAATGGACTACTACTCAGCAATTAAAAACAAGGAAATCATGAAATTTGCAGGCAAATGGTGGGAACTAGAGAAGATCATCCTGAGTGAGTTATCCTAGAAACAGAAGACACACATGGTATATTCTCATTTATTTGCAGATACTAGACATATAATATATGATAATCCTACAAAAATCTATACAGCTAAAGAAGCTAAGCAAGGAGGACCCTGATTAAAATGAGCACTTTTAAAGGCAACTCAGCCTCAGCATAGAAACTGATCATACATATCAGTTGGATACTAGAAGTTTTTGTTTGTTCCATTCTGTTTTTGATATAGAGTCTCAGTTAGCCCAGCCTGACATCAAAAATGTAGAATTCCTCTTTTACAGTTTTATGCTAGACTACTTTCTGTGCAGAAACCCCTAATCTAAAGTATACTCTCCAGTCTTTCTAAAGAAAATTATACTATTCCAACCACAGAAGAATAAACAAAAAAACTTCTGGGTGGGTTTTGAAATTCAAAACTAGCTTCAACTAGAATGGGTGTAAAGTGGAAAACCCGTGGAAAGTTGAAGAATAAGGATTCAGTAATTCTGGTTTACAGCAGAGAATACAACTTTAGAGAAATACTTAGAAACAGCTAGCATACATAAATCTTTGTGTTTGTGTTATAGCCACAGCTCACCCTGGCTATAGTAGTCAGAATGGAAGTTGGAAGTTGGGAATAAGAATAGAGAAACTGTTTCCCAGGTAAAGCATAAGATCATGATTTCTTTTCCTCAGCACTGTGAGCAACAAAAATTTGGTAATAAAAATCAGTGCCCAAATACTCTGACTAGTCAGCAACAGTATGATAAAATAATAACCAGCTGGATTGATGACTGTGACACAGACATGTGTATTTTATTTTACCCTTCTTTCATATATTACATCCTGACCACAATTTCTCCTCCCTCCACTTCCCAGTTTCCTCCAACTACCTCCCCTCTCCCCCATATCTATTCTATCCACTCTTCTTCTGTTTTCTTCAGAAAAATGCAGACATCCCAGAGATATCGACCAATCATGGCATACAAATTTACAATAAGACTAGCCAAAAACCTTCATTTCAAAGCTGCATGAAGCAACCCATTGGGAGAAAAAAGGCTCCCAAGAGCAAGCAAAGGAGCCAGAGACTCTTGTGTGTAAGATGTAGTGAGGACTACACTGAAAATAAATAAAGGTAGAACATTTAAGGAGTGGTGTGACCACTTATGGAAAGATGAACGAATCAAAGGAACATTATTGGGTAAACTAAATAGTAAAGAAAGTCTTATTTTTATTTATAGTATTTGACCTAACATTGTTACATTATTTCTTTAAATATGGATAGAGTAATATTTTTTCATTGAAAAACCCAGTCACAATGGCTTCATTTCCTATGAATTAAGCATGTTAAAGTTGTAAGCATTCCATAATATTCCCTAGCAAAATTGTTTACTATTATGAACTGAAAGATTATAACAATGTATTGTACAAAATATAAGTTTGTAAGTTACCCCCTTTATTCTTAATAAAAATGTCAAATTCAGACCTTAAAGTAAAATCTACACATTATTCTTATCTTCCTAGCTCACCCTTCCCCACTGCAGGTAAGAGGACATCAATTAGCCCAGGAATCCCATCCTCTGAGATTGAAAGCTTTTGTAAGATCCATGCCATTATAGGAGGGTCACTGTGCATTATATTTGGCTCTCTGAGCAGTGCAGGGTTTTTTGTTTGTTTGTTTTTTCTGATTATGGAGTTCACAATGACCCATCAATTTTGCTGTCATAATTAGGAAGGAAATGGTCACTCTTGTTGATATTTGTGTTGGCAAAACATAGCTGTTGATGAAGAAGGTGTCAACACAGAGAAAAAGCCAAAGGAAGAAAGAAGACTAAACTGGCATGTGGAAAACATCTTTACTACTGTGTGGGTTCTTGGTGTATGCATAGAATACACTGCAGTATTACAACACTGAAGAGTTAGCACCATCATATAAATCATACATCTAGAAAGCTGAGGCCCCCCAAAACCTCTATTATCCATGGATTATCATAGACTATCAAACAGCAGAGCCATGGCTGTCAGTCCATAGAAGTCATACCATTCAACAACTGTCTGCACTATTGATTCAGTACCAATTTTCATTAAATGAACTAGTATGTTCCTCTATAAATCGGTTGAAACATTTTTTATTTATAAGTGCAATTAAAAGTTCTGATACAGCACCACAGTTATAGAAGACAAACACTAATATTCAAATGAGCAAAAATAACAAATACTGTAGATATGATATGAATATGAGATAGATATGAATATATCCCTGTGTTCTGTGATTAAATTAAGTATTTTTATAATGGGTGCATAATAAGTAATCTAAGCACTTTGAAGGCTCAGACAGGAAGAATGAAAATTTGGAGCCTGCAGGAATCTTGGAATACATAGCAATAACTTTATCAACCAGCAACAACAACAAAAAGAATGAAAGAATATATACCTTTAAAATATTTCTTACTTGGAGAATATTATTCCCTGTAATCCCTGTTTTCTTGTTTCTTTTTAAAATCCAATAACTATTATTTAAAACACTTTATTTTAATTAAAATATAATTTTATCATTTTCCCCTTTTCTTTCCTTCCTCCAGCTCCTCCAATATCCCCCTCTCATTCTCTCTAAATTTAATGGATTCTTTTTCTTTTATTATTGTTGCACATATATATGTGTACATATAGAAACACTAACTGCTGAGTTTGCTACTTTTGCTTGTGTGTGTATATGGTTTCAGGACTGATCACTTTTTATTTGATAACCAGTTAAAAAGTTTCTTGAGAGGGGTCATTTTCCCCATCTCAGTAGTCATTAATTATCTGTAGTTAACTACAGATAACTACATTAATTATCTGTAGTTCTCTCATGTGGTAGTGACCATATGAGGTGTTTCCCTTCTGTATTAACATGTCTACTGATATTATCATTTTTAGGTTTTGTTTAGGACTCAGTATTGTTCACAATCCATACCATAGGTGTAGGTGGGCTGTAATTTTTAGGAGACACAATCTCACAGCATCTCCCTTTATCCTCTGTATGCCACAGTTCTTCTACTTCCTCTTCTGTAATGTCCCCCAAGCAGGATTTTTATTGCAGATGGATTCATTGGGACTCCGCATGATCTATTGACCCCTGCAGTTTGATCAGTTGTGGTTTCTGTAATGGCCTATGATTTTGTAAAGAGAAGCTTTTTATTTTTTTTAAATGGGTAGTAAGACCTACACTTATCTGTGGGTAAAGGGATATGTTTTAGAATGCAGTTAGAAGTTATGCTAATCTGCTAAAGTGGCAGCAGTAAGTTCTCTTCTATGAGACACAACTCTAGTATCCACAGCCAGTAGGCTACGTTCCTAGTAGCAGGCATGATTTCTTTCCTATTGAGAGGACTTTCCATCAATTAGACACCTGTTTATTATGGCCATGCTGCACCTTTTGGGATGTTTTTCATGCTGGTCATTGTTATAGTTTATAGCCATCACAGCTGAATAGGACTATTGATTGCTTCCCTCCATTGGCAGCTTGCAATGTACTTTCTGGCACTGTGGGAACTAGTTTACAGGAATAAGGATTTTGGATGATTCTGTCTCAAATCATCCAAGTCTGAAGTATGATGTCTTCAGCAGTAGGAACTTGCCTTCTGCCTCTAACAGGGAAGTAAGAATAAGTGCAATAGCCAATGTGGTTTGGACTACCTTGACCAACAGCTCAACCTAAGGTTTTCATGTTTAGTACTGTGGATTTTGTTAGATAGTCTATGTCCTTTATGGGAAGGACTGCCTGACCAGTATATATATTCACACACACACACACACACACACACACACACACACACACACTTAATGATTTGTAGATGATTTTAGGTAAGTAGAAAAATAACGTTATTCTTTGAGATTCTAGTATTCATTCTTCGTATTTTATGTCCTTCAATTATTTTTTTTTTGTCTTTTTGGGTCCCTTTGTCCAGTCTTTAGATTTCCATCTTACAGCAAAGCAATCTATACTGTAAAATTTACATTTAGAAAGATTTTTTCTGTTTTATTCTAAAGGGAAGCTTAGGAATATGACAATGAAGAACACAGCAGAAAGCAGACTAATAGATAAAAAAGTAATAGCAAATGCATCAGCTCAAGTACTCTGAATATGAATCTCAGACAGAAGACTTGAAGGAACTGAGATTTTTTTTTAATTGAAGTATTTCTTTCTTTTTTTTATTAATTACACTTTATCCACCCTGCATCTCCCCCATAAGCCTCTCCCTCCACCCCTCCCAGTCCCACCCTCCCTCCCCACTCCAGGCATGCCCCTCCCCAAGTCCACCAATAGGGAAGGCACTCCTCCCCTTCCCTCTGATCCCAGTCCACCAGATCACATCAGGAGTGGCCACACTGTCATCCTCCAATGGTTGGGCGGAGTCTATGGAATCTTATGTAAGAAGTGGGAAATAGTAGGATCTGCAGAGAATGGGAACCTCACAAGAAGAGAGACAGGACCAGAAAATTTGAACACAGGGGTCTTCCCAGAGACTCATACCCCAACCAAGTACCAGGCATGGAGATGGCGGAAGGCCCCTGCGCAGATGTGGTCCATGGCAGTTTAGTGTCTAAGTGAGTTACATGGTGATGGGAGGAGGTTCTGCTTCTGGCATAGTCTGATGGGCCTGCTCTTTGATCACCTCCCCCTGAGAGGAGGGTAGCCTTAGCGAACTGAGATATTATTAAGACCATAGAACCTAATATGGAATGAAAATCCAATGGTATCCTTTATTAGTAAAATTCTTACAAATAATTTTAAAAGCAACTAGGAGGGGAAAATCCTTAGTGCTGACTGCTATATTTTAAAATGTATACGTACAAAGTGATGACAGGCAATATAATATTTCTAAGTTACTAAAATTAATTTTTCTCTAGTAAAAGCTTACATTATATAAATTGTAAACAAAATGTCAGATCTTACTCATGAAGCATTTTAGTCTGTGGTTATGACTTGTATTTCAAAATCTCCTGCAAGTATCAATAAGATGGAAAAATCACTTGCCACCACACCTGGTGACCTGAATTTGATACTGGGCCCAAGAGGTAGATGGAGTTAATCAACTTCTAAAAGTTATCTTCTGACATCCACAGATACGTTGGGCGTACATTTACATCTGTATACACAATGCACATTTGCACATATATGCATAAATAACTATAATTTTTAAAATGTGCTGTAAGCCAAAGTTTAGTCACTTTAGAGTGTCAGAGACTGTATGATGTTTCTTTTGTCAATGAAAACCTTACCCGGAGACACTCAAGATGGCAGTGCCAGGAGAGCACCGTGTCTGAGAAGCAGGACAGGACTCTCCCTGCAGCGACCAGGAGACTGAACTCTGGGCCCCGAAACCACAGTGGTCGTGTTTCCCAGGTGAGGGGAGGCTCCTATGGCATGGGAATCAGTCAGGTCCACTCTCGGCTGCACAGCCAGAACCCTGAAGAGTTCCCGGGTGACGCGGACTTTGGGTCTCCAGGCTGGAGCCGCAAGTCTGCGTGTCCCCATCACTTTCCCAGGCTGATCCTTGGGCAAAAGGGCGCCTGAGGCTGGGAGTCCCAGTCAGGGGGGACCCCACAGGGAAGCAAGGTTGCGGGTCTGATCGTGGGTCACCCAGTCTTTCCCCGGAAGGTCTCTAGGACTGCTGTTGCCCGCCGCCATTAAAGTTGAACTCCTGCTGCGCGCTGAGAGCTGCGCTCAGCTCAGCGGTACAGACAAGCTGCGCGCCCCAGTACAACAGGGACTGGGAACCCCTGTCCGGAGAGGACCCCACAGAGAAGAAAGAAACCGTGCTGCTGGGGTCACCTAGGGAAAGTCTAGCAGACTGCAGATCGCAAACAGGCGAGTAAGCCCAGCCATTACAGATCTGGGCCCAAACAGGGAGCACAGAGTGATTGGAAACTCAGCTCCCACAGACTAGCAGGTGGGCGCACGCTCCGCCAACCCAGAGGCCTGCTTTGTACCAACTGCTCCTTACAGACAGAACTGTGTGCCCCAAGACACCAGAGCAGTACTCACCCACCACAGATTACCTCTTGGGTTCTGGGGCACAGAGCCCCAACCTCAGACCTACAAAAGACCGGGAACCCTGAGATCAACCCCCAGATACTGCTCCAAGGGGCAACCAGTTATCCCTAACAAAACCGACCAAACCATGGGACACACAGGATACAGCAGCTGGTCACTAATTTTACAACAAGAAGCCCAGAAGGAGGGCAGCTGTCTCCAGGATTTCTCCCGGTGAGAGGAGAGCC
Organism: Rhombomys opimus; assembly: GCA_010120015.1. Lineage (NCBI taxonomy): Eukaryota > Metazoa > Chordata > Mammalia > Rodentia > Muridae > Rhombomys > Rhombomys opimus. The sequence continues at coordinate 618,433 of REGO01000382.1, read as the reverse complement.
CTCTTGACTAATCAGGACCACAGTTACCACCCAGGTCTCTATGCCTGAGGTGAGCTGTAACAACTCCTGAAAAACACCGGACATTCAGGGACTATACCCAAAAAGCTGGGAAGGCTTCCTTCAGGAAAAACCATCTTCCTGCCAAAGGGATTCTCTCCACTACAAGAGTCCAGGAACAACCAGAAACTAAATTCAAACAACGAAGATAGCCCAATGGATAGAGGACAGCGTAAAAGTTCAACCAACAAAAGCCAGAGCATTATGGCATCTCCAGAACCCAATTATACAGGGGCAAATAGCCCGAGACACCCCAGCATAAATGAAATTCAAGGAGACGACCTAACATCTATGCTCAAGAAGATGATAACAGAGGAAACAAGCGAAATACGAAAAGAAATAGAAGAAGCTGCAGCCAAAGAGTATGTGGCCATTAGAGAGGAAATGCTTAAATCACTGAATGAAATAAAAGAAACACTGGATTGTTCAAACAAACAACTGACAGAATTGACGGAAAAACATGAAAATACAGTCAGACAGGGGAAGGAAACCAACAAAATAGCTCAAGACCTGAAGATAGA
>REGO01000382.1:509816-611805 GCA_010120015.1 Rhombomys opimus | reverse complement strand
ATGCATGCAGAAAGGGGCGGAGGGTGGGACCAGGAGGGGAGGAGGGAGGGGCTTATGGGGGGATACAAAAGGAATAAAGTGTATTTAATAAAAGTTAAATAAAAATTTTAAATAAAAAAAGAAAAGAAAACCTTACCCGTTTGCACACAAGAGTTTGATTAATTCTTATTATCCTTCATATTTCTCTAACTACTCCTAAGGGTTTTCAAGATTCAATTTCAGACATCTGAGTTGGGCAAATATTTCTAAAACAGAGAGAAAAGCAATTGTGAGGAAGTCTCAGGTACACTTCAGAACCTTCTATTCCATGCCCAGCATGCCCTGCACAGTCAGACTTTTCAGTGATAAGGGAGATTCTTTCTTTCTTCCTTTCTTTCTTTCTTTCTTTCTTTCTTTCTTTCTTTCTTTCTTTCTTTCTTTCTTTCTTTCTTTCTCTCTCTCTTTCTTTCCTTCTTTCTTTTATTTCTTTCTATTATTTCTTTCTGTTTCTCTCTCTCTCTTTCTTTCTTCCTATTATTTTTAATTCACTTTACAGCCTGATGGTAGTTCCCCTCTTCCCTCTCCTCCCAGTCCTACCCTCACAGCTCCTTCCAACTTTCCCCAGTCCTTTACCTTCAGAGAAGTGGAGCTCCTCTCCACATGGGTACCAACCCAGAGATAAGAGATATCTTTTTATGTATATCTTCTGCTGAGCTTTAGTTTTGGGAACCTGATACTGTATATGGCAGTTTTGTCAGAGATGGCAGGAGAACTGAAGGATAGGGACTTGGGAACAAGTATGGGATTCATTTCATTTCTGTATTGACTATTTTCTGAAAACCAAAGTTGATGATGGTATATTCCTAATGTGTTCAAAGTAACTTTAGGCAATATCTTAATGAATACAATTCCAAATGCATGGAACTTGCATACTATCTTTAGTATAGAACAATTTCATTCAACTGATTTGTATTTTGTACTTTATAAATGTACCATTTATCATGTACACTAAGATGGTCAAATTCAAATTTATAAGAGCTAAGAGAACAGAGAAAGTCTTTAATTCATCTGGGAAAGTGTTTAATTCAGTCGATTCTTCTCATGCATGATCTGTTCTTTCTGCCTAAGGTACTGCAATTTCAAACCTAGCCCCTGTTGCTTAAAGAATCAAAACACCTACTAAGACCCCCTAGATTCCCCTGTTAAAGTACAGAATATAATTTTCAACAATTTCTTAGATAACTAATGAAGCATCCAAAGCTTAGATTGACTATTATTTAAACATTGTGTAAACACTTCAAAATTCCAGCTGGTGTCATCCATGTAGCTAAACATTAAGAATCCTTGTGAGTATGGCTGTGTGTGTGAGTGTATATGTGTGTATGTGTTTAAATAATTAGAAGAACGTTTAGCTTACACCCATCAGAATGGCCAAGATGAAAAACTCAAGTGATAATACATGTTGGATATGTTGTGGAGAAAGGGGAACCCTCCTCCACTGCTGGTGGGAATGTAAACTTGTACAACCACTCTGGAAGTCAATCTGGCACTTTCTCAGACAACTAGGAATAGCGCTTCCTCAAGATCCAGCCATACCACCATAGGCATATATCCAAAAGAGGCTCAAGTACACAATAAGGACATTTGCTCAACCATGTTTGTATCACCTTATTTGTAATAGCCAGAAGCTGGAAACAGCCCAGGTGCCCCTCAACTGAAGAGTGGATGCAGAAATTGTGGTACATCTACACAATGGAGTATTACTCTACCATGAAAAATAAGGAAATCATGCAATTTGTAGGTAAATGGTGGGACCTGGAAAGGATCATCCTGAGTGAGCTGTCCCAGAAGCAGAAAGAAACACATGGTATATACTCACTCATATAGACTTAAACGATAAACCTAAAATCTGTCCATCTAAAGAAACTAATCAAGAGAGAGGACCCTGACTAAAAAGCTCAAGCCCCATCCCGAAAGGCAAAGAGGATGGACATCAGAAGAAGAAGAAAGCAGGAAACAACCTAGGAACCTGCCACAGAGGGCCTCTGAAAGGCTCTGCCCTGCAGACTATCAAAGCAGACGCTGTGACTTTATGGCCAACTGTTGGGCAGAGTGCATGGAATCTTATGTAAGAAGTGGGAAATAGTAGGTTATGGAGAGGACAGGAACCCCACAAGGAGAGCAACAGAACTAGAAGATTTGAACACAGGTGTCTTCCCAGAGACCCATACTCCAAGCAAGTACCAGGCATGGGGATAACCTAGAACCCCTGCACAGATGTAATCCATGGCAGTTTAGTGTCTAAGTGGGTTACATAGTATTGGGAAGAGGGACTGCCTCCGACACAATCTGATAGGCCTGCTCTTTGTTCACCTCCCCCTGAGGGGAGAGCAGTCTTACCAGGCCACAGAAGATGACAATGCACCCACTCTGGAAGTGATCTGATAGACTAAGATCAGATGGAAGGAGAGGAGGACCTCCCCTATCAGTGGACTTGGGGAGGGGCATACATGAAGAAGGGGGAGGGAGGGCGGGACTGGGAGGGGAGGAGGGAGGGGCTTATGGGGAGATACAAAGTGAATAAAGTGTAAAAAAATAATAAAAAAGAAAAAAATGTTACTAATAATGTAAAAAAAAAAAAGAAAGTTTAGCTTAAGAAGAATACTTGCTTTTGAAAATTAAAGCAGACAGGATTGTTGCATAAAGAAGCGTGGCCCCTCTACACAGCAATCGTTAAGTATGGTGTGTCTGACTGATCTGTTTCAACATTTGCAGACTCCATAAACTCTGTGTGTCTCCTAGTGAATTGCTGTCAGTAGTGCAGAATGAGTATGTAGGGTTAAGCTCTGGTAGCTGCTCTCCTCACTCTGTTAGAACAGTATTAAATCACCTCAGACATAAAATGGTCATAGGTTTCAACTCAAGGGAGGAAATGTAATGATTCCACACAGTCACAGATGGCTGTCTTAATCCACCTTTTGAAGTTGCTAAGTACACAACATTCTGTGGAAGATTGCCTCTGGGTAATATTTGTGGTGGCAAAGAGAAGCACAGGATAGTCCCTTTCTCCTGAGAGTGTGGTTACAAAGCTAGCATTGAAAGCACCATCTCAGGGTTGCTGAAAATGAACAATACATATCAGGACAAGTAAACCAAGTAGCCATCAACTGGATCTTATTCATTTTTAAACAATTATATTTTCTCTTCACAAACAGAAAATTTGAAACTTTAGTCCAATATATACTCAAATTTTAATCACTATACGATCACATTTTCTCTGCTTCAAAGATGAAAAAAAATTAGTGAACTACAGTGTAAACAAAGTGCATTATTGTATACTTTGGGTTAATTTAAATTTAGCATTTTTCATTATGGCTATGGAGGGAAGTATGAACACAAGCATACTCTTCGCATTAACTGTACAGTATGTTATACACTGATATGAGTGATGATACTCACTAGAGCACTGTAGTGTGTCACAAATGATGTTGGTAATGATGCTCACTGGAGCTCTCCAACGTGTTACACGCTATAGTGAGTTATACTCCTTACTGAGGACTTGCCATGTATCACACTTATACCAGTGACACTACTTCCTGGATCTCTGCAGTGTGATACAAACTAATGTGGGGTGTATTCCTCTTAGTGATCCTTTGGCATGTCACACACTGTTTTGGATTATGCTCCTCACTACGGCTCTTCAATGTGTCACTGATGTGGGTCCCAATCCTCATTGGGGCTCTGAGGTGGATGGTGCAGCTTATTATAGCTCCGTAGTGTGTCACACACTGATGTGGGTTAACACCTTTGAGAAAGACACTAAAGTAAATAAAACTACAGAAGAGACTATGGGAACTCAAACAGTACTGGCAAGTTCTATTGACCTATTGCTAGTCTACAAAAGCAAAAATATTTCTTGAAGATCAAAAGTTAGAACAAGTTTATGTATAACTGATAGGTTTGTACTAGAAACCAAGGCTGGAGGCACAAGATAATTCTAAGTCTGTTTTTTGTTTGTTTGTTTGTTTGTCTTGGTTTTTTTTGTTTGTTTGTTTGTTTTTCATTAACAATCAGCATTGCAAGAAAAGCAAAGCTTTGAATTTTCCTGATATTTTAACACCATCTGGGGTTATCAATGAAAAGGAAAAGTAATATATGAATGATAATAGAAACAAAAAAATGCATGTAGATTTTCTGCTAAGTGAAAGAGGTTTAAATAATAGGATATATAAAGGTGGGAATATCCTAGATTTTTATGGAAAGAAACAATGAGCAGCAAGAGACTGAATGATACTGTAGATAAAATTGAATTATTTGATTGCACTTGCAGCCAACAAAAAAAAAAGAGAGAGAGAAAATCAGGCTTAATAACACAAGCCATCTGTAAGTGTGGTAGAATCAGAGTTACAGGTTAACATGTTGATCTCCAATTCAGCTGGTATTGACAACCAGCTTACCCAAGATGAACACAGACAGCTGAATGAAATTAATTGGTCACATGAGTTTTAAGCATCTTAAAAGTTATGACTTTTGTCATATGTATTTCAAAATGTCTTCACAAATGAAAGCTATTTTACTTTTATCTTCAATTTTGTTCTAGATAAATTTTTGTAATCCATTAAAAAGTCATTTTCATTATGTACTATATCACAAGACAAAGAAAAGGACAAATGTGAGTAAAACATCTACATTTATATGTGAATAAAATATCTACATTTATTCAGAAATCTCAACTCTTAACTTCTTATGGTATTTTTGATATTTTTTACATTTGTATAGTTGAATTGGGTTTCCGTGCTTTCGTGTAGAACAAAGCATGCATGGCAGTTACGACATAGCTTTTGAGAGTAGGTTCTCCTTCCACCAATCAAGGCTCATGAATCAAATTCAGATCATCAGTCTTGGCAGTGAGTATTTTTATGTGATGAGTCATTGGACAACTTATAATTCTAAAAAATATATTATGGAAAGCTGTGCGATGCAAGTATTAGTAGAGAATTTGGCTATGAAATTATGCCTATTATATTACTCATTCATATTTATTTGTGTACTTGGTGAATTGCTTTTAAAAGTTTAGGATTTCTGGTTAAGTTTAATTTATTCTGTGCATTTGAAACAGCATAATTGACTGTGTAATTTTTTTATCATCAGAGAAATAATCATTATTTGAAAAATTCATGTGTCAAAATTATAAAATCAAAACCATTTCTAAAGAACTATTTATATTGTACTTTCTGAGATCTATAAATTTTATGAACTGTGACCCATGGGAGCCCTGAAAAAAGACAATGTATACAAATCAGTTCACTTTTAATTCTAGAAATCCCCATGGCCACTTAAAAAAAAAATCTTACAATGGGGCTGAAGAGATGGCTCAGTGGTTAATAGGACTGCCTGCTCTTCCAGAGGTCCTGAGTTCAATTGCCAGCAACCACATGGTGCCTCACAACCATCTATAATGAGATCTGGTCCCCTCTTCTGGCATGTAGCTGTACATGAAGACAGTACTCATTTACATAAAATAAATAAGTAAATAAATAAATTAAAAATATTACCTCATTTTGAATAGTTTGTGATAAAAAGACATGTTTCTGAAGTAACAGAGGATGCATACTGAAAATTAGTAAAGTTTATTTTTATATGACTATGTTCTGCTTGAGATCTATTAGTAGTTGAGTTGCTGATGAAAATTTCAAGGAATCATTAGCTTTTTACAATATAAATCATTTCAGAAATGACATAAACTCGAGAGCTTATAGAAATACCCAAATATACAGTCTAATTCTACTGATAATGGTATGTGTTTACCTTAAGATTAACATACAGATACCAGCAATTATGAAGATGAATGAAGACACTGGCAAATCTCACTCCCTTTGATCCTGGATAGGTAATTTGTGAAATAGATGCAATTACTTTTATTTGGACACTTATTGACTTTAACTCAGTTGATGATCTATATACAAAGTACCCAGAGAAATTGACTGTGATTCTATTTTCATTCCTTTGTACTTTTGATGTTGGAGACATCAAACAGAAAGCAAATGTAGTGAAACTATTAAACTATATTCAGTTTGGTGCATAGTGTTGAAGCAGAGATGCATTACTGCTTTCTTAGGTGAAACCTACCTTAAAGATTTTCCAGGGGAGAAGGAGTGCTAGAAGGCAGGAATAAGGCAGAGATCAACAAAAGGGTAAGGTCTAACTGTGACTTAATTCCAGGAGAGACAGTAGCCACTGTGGTGAAAGGCCTTTCAGAGATAGCCTTCTGGTGCTGAAGTCAGAGGCTACAACTTGGTACGCAGCCCTGGCCACATATTGGTATAATCTACTCCACAGGATAAGGAAGCTCAGAAGATAAAGCTGCCATCTGATGTGGACAATTCTCAAGAAAAGCCTGCAACACTCCTAACTGAGCAGAACGGTCCCAGGAGGCTGAGCACACTAAACAATCTGTGAGGAACACATGATCAGTTCTACTTTTTCTTTTTAACATTTTATTATTATTTTTATTTTTTGTCAATAACATATTATTATTATTATTATTATTTACAGTTTATTAATTATATATACCAATTGAAATCTCCTTCCTCAATTCTTCCCAGCCCAACTCTCCCTCCCTCCCCTTCATCTAGTCCACTGAAAGGGTGAGTTCTCCTCCTCTGCCATCTGCCCATAGCTTATCAAGTCTCATCAGGACTGTCTGGATCCTCTTTCTCTGTGGCCTGTCAAGGCAGCATCTCCATGGACAAGTGATCAAAGAGCAGGTGACTGAGTTCATGACAGAGACAGATCCTGCTCCCCTTAGTCAGGAACCCATATGGAGACTAAGTAGACTAAGTACATCTGAGTAGGGCATCTAGTCCTCTCCATGCATAGTCCTTGGTTGGTGCATCAGTCTCTGAAGGACCCCCTGGACTCAGATTTTTTAACTTTGTTGGTCTCCTTGTGGGATTCCAGTCCCCTCTGTGTCCTTCTATCTGCCCCTCCCCCTCTTCCCTAAAACTACCTACACTCAGCCCAAAGTTTGTCTGTGAGTCTGAGCATCTGCTTCAATTCCCTGTTGGGTGGAGCCCTTCATAGAACCCTCTTTAGTAAGCTCCTGTTTACTTTGGATTTGCTCAAAAATCAAAAATATCAGACACTATAGTATAGCCTCACTCATTTGAAAATAGTTACTGTGGTATAGCTCACTCATTTGACTCCTGCACGTTAGCTACTTTTTCACTATGATGTTTGATGATTTTATTTATTTAATGATATGGAATATGAAGTGCCATCCCTTGTTCAGAAACACACAAAATACACATTTTAGATCAGATGTACTCTAGGAATTGTTCTGCTTTAGAGAGCATATTCCCATAATCACATGATATTTTATAATCATTCTATACTGAATGACACTTTCACTTAGAAAATCCTAACAAAATGCCAATCATAACTTGAATGTCTATTATTTTATTTAGGCACAGTCCAAATAAAATAAACATTCTGAATGAGGTTTCCTTTTCCCTAGAGTCCTCCTTCTTGCTTAGCTTTTTCAGGACTATAGGTTCTACTGTGTTTATCCTATATTATATTGCTAATATCCACTTGTAAATGAGTATATACCATATGTGTCTTTCTGCTTCTCGGTTACCTCACTCAGGATGGTCTTTTCTAGTTCCATCCATTTGCCTGCAAATTTTATGATTTCCTTGATCTTAATTCCATTGTGTAAATATACCACAATTTCTCTATCCATGCCTCAGCTGAAGAACATCTGGTTTGTTTCCAGATTGTGGCTATTATAAATAAAGCTGCTACAAACATGGTTGAGCAAATGTCCTTGTTTTGTACTTAAGCATTTTTTAGATATATGACTAAGAGTAGTATAGCTGGATCTTGAGGTAGCACAATTCTTAATTTTCTGAGAAAGTGCCAGATAGATTTCCAGAGTGGTTGTACAAATTTACATTTCCGCCAGCAATGGAGGAAGGTTCCTCTTTCTCTACAACCTCTCCTTGAGTTTTTGATCTTAGCCATTTTGATGGGTTTGTGGTGGAATCTCAGTGTCTTTTGATTTGCATTTCCCTGATGACTAAGGACTTTAAGCATTTCTTTAAATATTTCTCTGCCATTTGATATTCCTCTGCTGAGAATTCTCTGTCTAGCTTTGTATTCCATTTTTAAATTGGATTAATTGGTTTGTTGGTGTTTAACTTCTTGAGTTGTTTTTAAATTCTGGATATTAGCCCTCTGTCAAATGCAGAATTGGTAAAGATCTTTTTCCCAGTCTTACACCTCATTCAGAAAGGCAAAAAGTATAGACATTAGATGTAGGAGAAGACAAAGAAAAGGACAGGAGCCTTCCATATGGCACCTCTGAAAGACTCTATCAATCGGGGTATTGAAGAGGATGCTCAGACTCATAGCCAAACTTTGGGCAGAGTCCAGGGAACCTTATGGAAGAAGGAGGATATAGAAAGGTTTGGAGTACACAGGTGTTCCACAAGGAGACCAACAGAGCCAAAAAAATCTGGACCCAGGGGTCCTGCAGGGACTCACATTCCAACCAAAGACCATGCATGGAGAGAACATAGTTCCACTGCTCAGATGAAGCCCACAGGCTATTCAGTCTCCAAGTGGGTTCCCTAGTAAGGCAATCAGGGACTGTCTCTGACATGCACTCAGTGGCCAGCTCTTTGATCACCTTTACCTAGGGCATACAGCCTTTTCAGGCCACAGAGGAAGATGATGCAGCCAGCCATGATGAATGCTAAGCTAGGGTCAGATAGGGGATCCTCCCCTATCAGTGGATTAGGGGAGAGAATAAGGAGTGTGAGTGGGACTGGGAGGAGACAAGAAAGGGGCCACAGCCAGGATGTGAATAAATTGTACTAAAAATAAATAAATAAATAATTAGACAAGAGGCAATCTAGAAAAAAATAGGTAAATAATGAATTAAACCAAGAGCCAACAAGAGTAAAAATAAAATAAAATATACATTCAAATTACCTATTGATGTCTTTATCTGTCTGGCATATATCTATATAATATGGATATATGTATACATGGATGAATTAAAGTAATATCTCTATTGTCACATTCTTTTTTAGCAAAGTATATTTAGTATTCTTTTTGAAATAAGAACTGAAACTTACCTAAAGTTAGAAGATATTTGCAACAGTAACAATTGAAGCATGAAGGAATGAATGCTCTTATATTCCTCTAGAAAATCTAATATGATGTTCTGTTACTAAAAACTGTACAAGACTGCCGAGATGGGACAATCCCCTGCCTGGCGCCACACAACCCAATAAGGGAGCAAGCCTGATGCTGTGCATACACATGGGCAAACAACACCTGAGATGATCCTAGTGCTTTGTGCCACACTACATGGGCAGGACATAACACTCCTTAGACACCCCTAGACACTCAGAGACCCTACCTAGAAGCTACAAAGAGATAAAATGGTGGAGAAATGGAAGAGAAAAATAAGAAGAAATATGTGGGCACATATTCTGAGAGGCAGAACCAGACACTTGAGGAAGTGAGGAATGTGAATAGTTGTTAATGCCACCAAAAGCCAATGTAAGGTCCTGGCCTGTGCTTCCACTGAGGGTCATGTGTGTCTATGCCCCTGAAGCAGGGAGGTTCTATTAGCATCAAAGACCAGATGGATGTCCCTGTACTGGGCTGGTATCCGGTGCCATCTGTATGCCCAAAGGCTCTTAAGAACTAGTCCTACTACTTGCCTGGGCATCTGTATTGAGGAAGAGATGCCCCAGCCAGCATGAGAGAAGGGGAGCTGACTCTGCCCTTTTTCTGGCTGCAGTACTCAGGACAGCGGCACCACATGTCACTTAGGAAGCATACTAGAACTGTCCCTGGTTTCAGGACTTGCAGGTGAGCTAGACCTGAGTGTGTGAGCATGGGAGAGCTGGCCCTGCCACTCTTTGCAGTACAGTGTCATGGATAAGGAAGACTCCCTGCCCCCTCACCCCTTGCAACCTGGGGTACATGGAAGATCTGGACCTGGGTTCATGAGAGAAAGAGAGCTGGCCCTGCCTCTCATCAGCTGCAGCACTCAGAACAGGTCCTGCACCTAACCTGGGAAGCACAGTAGAACTGACCTTGGTGGCAGGACCATGGGCAAACTGGCACTGAGGGTGTGTGCATGTGAGAGCTGGTCCACCTACTTGTCTGCAGTGTGGTGCTGTGGGTAAAAGAGAGATGCCCTTCTTTACCCTTGTCCCTTACCACCTATGGTAGGTGAAAGAGTTGGCCCTGGGGTCATGACAGTGGGATACCTCGGCCTGTCACCAGCTGCAACCCTCTAGAGATTAGACGCTACACATTGCCTAGGCAGAACAGTGGAGGTGGCCCTTGTTGTGGGTTTGGAGGTAAGCCAGCCAGAGTCTATGTGAATGAGAAAGCTGGCCCACACCTTCACCTGCTATACTACACAGGAGAGCAGGCCTTGTTCCTCACCTGGGCAGCACAGAAGAGCTGGCCCTGCAGCTGTGGGTATTGTGTGAGCTGGCCCTAAGGGAATGAGAATAGGAGAGCTGGCATCTTGTGGGCTGCAGCATTGGATGAGCTAGCTGAGGCAGTGCTGGAGAAAATACCTGGAGGTGTCTGTGTGGGAGAGGTGGCAGGCTGACCAGCTCAGATACCACCTAAGCCCATATCCAGAGCTTTGGGTGGGCCCATCCCAGTATCTACTACATTGATGAATGGCTAGAGTGTATGGAGGAGCTGGTCCTATATATGTAAAACTACAGGGTCTCCATGGTATAGGGCAACAACAGGATATTAGAGAGGAGTCACAGTAAGTTCCAGTTTGGGTAGAATAGCAGAAGCCAGAGGCCTCAACCAGACCGATGACTCATTGCAAAGAACATTTGCAAGCAAAGATGTGTGGACAAAAGTGTTCACTGTGGGACATATTGTGGCACACTATAGCTTCCACAATGGGATTTTTTTCTTTTGGGGGGGTCATTGCAAGGGTGGAAGGCAGGTACAAGTGTATGGGGAGATGAGTGGGATTTGGATGCATAATGTTAAATTCACACACACACACAAAAAAAAAAAACAATAAAAAGTTGTAAAAAAATGTACAAGACTGGGGCTTCAGATATGGCTCTGCAGTTAAGAAAGTGCTTACATATGACCAGAGCTCAGTTCCCAGGGCCTACAGAGAACAGCTCCAAACACCTGTAACTCCAGTTCTAGGGGATTCAACACTCTTTTTACCTATCTGTGGGCACTCAACACACACACACACACACACACACACACACACACACACATCATGTGATAATGTTAAAATAAGTAGTTTTAAAAAACAGGTGTAGTAGTCAAGCATACACATTAATCCCTATTTTTAGGATGGCGTCTCTATAGCAAACGAGTAACCATTAACAACAGATATGTAAGTGTCATAGCATGCCCTTTTCTCATCCCCAACAAGCCTGAAAGTCAGATTTTTATAGATGGAGATATGGGAGTATATATAAAATATGTTTCAACATTAATGTACAACAATAACTCACCTGTGAAGTTTGTGTAAAAGACTTGGGCTCTCTTTCCTTAGAGAAAGTTTTATGGTTGTCTGGTACAACCTAGCATCCAATGTGGAAGTGTTGTGGGAAAACACAGGATCAGCATAGTTTTCACTTAAATACATATAAACTACTGGACCATGAAAACATCTACTAAGATGAGAAGAATCTTCTTGAGGGAAAGAGGCCACCATGGAGGCAATGGGTATCGCATGATTCTGACCTAATGGTATTCTGACATAAAGAGACCATGGCACAGTAAAATAAGTGTTTATTACTTAACAAAGAGGACTTGTTCTCAAGCATGGGAGACTAGGAAAGTGAAAGTATTCTGACTGGAAGTATGGTGAGTACAGGTCATGGTGTAATTGTGAACATCCACAGACCATGCAACAACAGAAGCAAATCTAATGCAGAGTGTGGACCTGAGTGAAGACTGAGTCACTGGAACAGGAGGGAAGAGAACAGATCAGAATGCTCCATTTTCTGTGCAATTTTGCCATGCAACAAAATCTACTTTTAAAAGTATATATGCAGAGGTGGAGGTAAGGCTAAGTGTGTCCAAGTATATGTGTGTGTATATGTTCACAGGTATATGGAAGCCAGAGGCTGGTGTTCAACTACTATCCTCACATTGGAGAGAGGATCCTTTTCTTAACAGGAAACATTTATTGGGCTAGACTGCTGGCCAGCAAACTGCTGGGGTATAGTTCTCTTTGCTTCCAAACTCTGGAGCTGCAGACACCTGTCACCATGTCCAGATTTTTAAGTAGGTCCTGGGTATTCAAACTAAGTTTTTCATGTTTATACAATGAAAATTTTACTGGATGAGCCATCTCCCCAGTCTCTAAATAATATATTTGAAAGAAAACCTAGGAGAGCTTGTTGTGTGAAGCCTTTGTCAGACAGCTATGGAGAAGTATCAGTTTGCTATATAAGAAACAGTTCAGGAACTGATTAGCAAAAATGGGACAAGAGGCCAGGGGAAAGTAAGATGAAACAAAAACACAGCAGAGAGGTCTAGGTAATTGTTTTTTGTTTTGTTTTGTTTTCTGACTGAGAGCACTTGGAAGAACCTGAGGTATCCCTATTCTATGAAATTAGGGTTTTAATTGAATCAGTTTTTCTTCCCTACATCTCCTGCATGCAAACAGAGTTGTTCTTCTAAACCTCTGCAAAGTAAGCTAAATCTCGATTATGATTTGCATCATGGAGTCCAGCAAACATTGTATTTTCTTTCTTTTATTATGAGGACATCCCAGAGTCACTGAAATCTAAAACATACTGAAAGCTTCTTATAACCTACTCCTTCAGAGCAAACATGTTTTATGGGCCAGAGTCCCTACCAATTTAAAATTAATAACAAAAAGTATTTTAGTGCTTTTTCTCCTACATCATTACACCACTCTGTTAATTCTTGTATTTACAATATACATCCACTTCCAATTTCCTCAAAAATAGACCCAGCCCAAATTAAGGCCAGTTTTGCCACATTTTAATATAGAATGGTGCACACACTGTAGCCTTGAAATGTTCTTCAAATCCCCAAGACTTGGATATGATTCTTGCTGCTCTCATAGTCATGTTCACTTTACTTTGAAGTGTAATTTCAGACCAAATGAGGGTAAATTTTCTCTCCAAGGGATCCAATGAATCATGGTTGTTTTCAGTGACCTACACAGTAACCTAAAATGCCTTCAACAGCAATTGCCTTAACAGAAAGCCCACTAATACTTTGCTGAACAGTGTATTGATTAAGCTATTTGGATGATTATAATGGAGTTTCAATTTTTCTCCATTCTCCTAGAAGTAATTTCTCCATTTCAACTTAGAAAAGCATAATACTTGTCAATATGATATTTTGGGAGACAGTAGACCCAAAAAGTGCAGATATTTATGTGAAAATGAGATGCTTTTGTTAATGGTTTGAATCAGTAAGAAATGTCTGCCGCCCAGCACATGAGTCAATCAACACAATCACTAATCTTTGCATCTACAAAAGAAAAGTACTTGTTATCATGCGAGCTAGGTGGGAGGAAAGGAGAAACAAAATCACACACATAAAGCCTTTAGCTCAAACTAATCCATGTAAGGGCACTGGTATGATTATTTTAAAATATCAAAATTGAGGAAATGTATTCATGATTTTGTAGTTTGAATATCCATGGCCACTGTGGCAGGATTTAGTTCATGTCTAAAGGAGGCATGCTGCTACTTTTGTTATTACTACTGTATCATCTGCTATTTCCCCTAAAGAAGTCTGATTGTAAAGGAAGAAACATAAATCACTGCAGCCCATGCCATCCCCTCAAGTAATACTTAAGACCACCTTGAATTTGTAATTTAGGGGAAAGTGAGTTGATCAAATGTCTCAGCAAATGTCCACCTATTTCTCCTACTTCTCCTTATTTGCTAATTGCCTCACATCTGTTTTTCCAAAGCATTAATTTTTCCAGAACTGTGTTTTCATACAATCAACACCTACTTTAAAACAACAGTGCCAAATGATCAACAAATTATTCATTTTACTACGAACTCCAACAACCAATTATTGAAATAAATACTCCTCTGAGAAGAAATATACAAACCCAAGTCATTTACAGTCATACCAACAAGCATGATACTACACACCTGCCATCCCAAACACTCAAAATCCCATTTTCACATGCACCCTGAAAGAATGTCTGTTTGTATCTATATCAAAAACAAATATCAAAAACTCCATTGTTATGTACACCAGGAAAGAAGATCCATTTGTAAATCTATCTATATTAAAAGTAAACATCAAGAAACTCCTATTAACATTTTTCAAATTCTAAAAATTTCCTGGTGGTCACAGTATATTATAGACACAATATGCAGCATTTCTTCTCTTACAAGGATAAATAGTTCAGCTTAAGGAACTGCTAATCAAGATTCTAAATAATTGTCTCTAGTTTTAAAGAAGAACTAGAGAAGCACACACCTGAAACTTACCGTGTAAAACTGAGCATATACTTGAATGGAGCTTACCGCTGTTGTTCTGCAGTGTTCCACTGGTGAGCTGTTTCAGTCTCTTCTGGTGAGATTTGCCATGGTAGTGAATTTGTGCTTGCGCAGCTGAGTTCAGCCGAATGTTACACACACCACACAAGGGGAAGTTCGATTGCTTCTTTTCCCGTTCTGGTTTCTCCCCAAGCTCATCAGGCAATAATAATTCAGCTTCACTCTCCCCTTCTTGTGCACTTGTGAAATCTGGAGAAAGGGTTAGGCAAGAAGATGAAGATTTCTAGATCCCTAATGTTTGTTGAACTAGGTATCAAATAAAGAAGGCTCTAGTAACTTGAGAATTAAATTTCCCCATATTAGTAGGTTGTATTTCTAATTCCCAAGTGGTGGAAAAGGTTGCGATCCTAGTAGAATACATACAGCAATTATTTGATTTTTGCTGTGTCGAGATAGAAAGCATTTGATCACCCTGACAATGGAAGAGATATTTTCAGTTTTCCAATCCTATAGCTGAGAAAGCTAAATGGTGGTTAAATAACTTGCTTAACATTGTACAAATAATTAGTGAGACACAGTCAGAATAAGCATGTATTTTATGTATAAGCAAGCATTTTATCAGCCAGTCTTTTCATTATATTCTTTAGTATGCACAAATGTATTAGGTACTTTTCTTTGAATTAAGTGAAATAAAAGTTTCTTCATTTCATCCAGGCCTGATGGTACATGCATAAGTTCTCAGCCACTGAGAAGACTAAGACAAAGGATAGGAAGTTCAAGGTCAACTGGACAACCTATTAAGAGTCTCTCTCTCTCTCCCTCTCTCTCTCTCTCTCAGAAAGTTAAAAAAAAAAGGCTGGAGACATTCAGTGGCAGATCTGCTTGATGTTCTTGATGCCTAGAATTAAATCCCTACCTCTAGTTCCAACTTCCTTTTCAATCTCTTGGTTTTCAAATTCATTACAATTAAATGAAAGTAACTTACAACTAAATGAACACATCCTGCGCACACAAATTTGTTAAAGCTGTATTGGCACTCAGCATTCTATATACTAGCACTGAAGTACAAAAAGATGCAATAAACATCCAAAATGGAATCAGGCTCATAAGTTTATAACCACAGTATAATGCTGACTACAGCACCTTATATTTACTCTTCATTTCCAAGTCATTTGAAGTTTTTCTGTGTTCTTGTTACAAAGACCTCAGCAGAACAATCCTCATCTAGCTATGATCTTTGCATGCTATTTGTTCATATTTTTCATATGGTCTTAAAAATTCTGGTAGTGACAGCAGCCATTGATTGTCCTTATCAGTCACTCTGACGTGTTTATGTTTTTGTTTTCTTTTGTAACCCATCAATATTAACCATTGTAATTGTGCATTTGAAGTTATCCATTGGAGCCTGGCAAGACTATCAGAGGGTACAACTAAGGACTTGAATTTCCCCTCCACCACAATCTAGTCAAAATTCCAAGGTAAACATTATGAGCCTGTGAACTCTTCCTTTTTCTTGGATGATAAGTTAACAGGAATGGCCTTTGTGGACCTAGAACACGTCTAGAGTTAATATGAGATGGTGATTACAATATTTGTATGAAGCCTAGCTAATGGCGTTTTATAGTTTATCTCCCTATCTTCCAACTTCTACATACCTTCCTCTTCCACACTGCTTTCTGAGCCTTAGAGGAAGTGGTATAAATGAGTGCATCATAGACAATCATGTATCTACATTCACTACAGTTAATTTTAAGGGTTGGCTCCGCTGTTTAAGGCTGGGAGATGCTTTTGTCTTTTGTTATAGTGAAGGTATTTAGAGAAGAATTTCAACCTATACCTATATTGTTCCATGAATCAACCTCCTTCTATACCTCCCTATACCTCAAGTGGATAATAGCAGGATAGCAGGATAGCAGGATCTGTTTCCCCCCACCTAGCATGGGGTCAGTTTTGAATCCATTCAGAAAGCAGTCAATTATTCCAGAGCAGTCAAGCCACCATATCCTGCTTTACAAGTTGGTTTCTTTATAATTCCTTTATACCAATTACTCCTCTCACTACCCTGACCACCCCCATAGTCTCAGCACCCATCATCACCTAAATATTTACATCAACAATGTCCCTTTACTCTCTTTCTATCTATTTGTACTATCCCTACTTTTAAAATGTAATACTGCCTGATGTTCCCTTCCTTGCTTACTAGCTTGCACAATTACTCCATGTTAGATATGCAATACTAGAGTCAAAACTAGGATCCTCATATGAGAGAGAACCTGTAGTGTTTGCATTTTAGTGGTTGTGTTACCCCAATCACAGTAATATTTCTCAGTTCCATCCATATCCCTTAAAATTTCAGTTTATTTTTCCTTAAACTAAAAAAAATAATAATTCCGTTTTCTTTGTTATTTAATTTTATTTATATATTTATTTATTGCAATTTATTCATTTTTATCCCATTTTAGCCCCCTCCATTGTCTTCTCCCAGTCATACTCATCATCCCTCTTCTACCCCTATGCCCTTTCCCTAGTCCCCTGATAGGGGAGGACCTCCTTCCCTTCTGTCTGACCCTACCATGTCAACTCTCCATCAAGGCTGGCTGCATCATCTTCCTCTGTGGCCTGAGAAGGATGCACTGTCCCCTGGGGGAGGTGATCAAAGAGCCAGCCACTGAATTCATGTCAGAAAACAAAACAAAACAAAACAACTATGTATGTCTTACTAGGGAACCCACTTGGAAACTGAGCAGCCAATGGGCATCCTTTGAACAGGGGTCTACATCCTCCCCATGTACCATCCTTGGTTGGTATCAGTCTCTGAAGGCCCCCTGGACCCTGATATTTTGACTCTGTCATTCTCCTTGTCGTGATCCTGATTCCTCCAGGTCTTTCTGTTTCCCATTTCTTCCATAAGGATTCCAGCACTCAACCCAATGTTTAGTTATGAGTCTCAGTATTGTCTTTGATACTCTGGTGGGTTAAGTCTTTCAGAGGACTCCTGTGGAAGGCTTCTGTCTTGTTCCTTGTCTTCTCCTACTTCCGATGTCTATCCTGTTTGCCCTGCTGAATGAGGATTAACTAGACAAGGAACAGGACAGAAGCCATCCACAAAGGACCTCTGAAACACTCTACTCCATTTTCCATTTTCTATAGGTACCATATCTTCATTATCTATGCATGATTCAACAAAGATTTAGCCTGCTTCCATTTTCTACAACTTTTTAGGGCAGCAATGACTTGGATATGTAGGCATTCTGCACTCCAGCTTTCATTATATACTTATTAAGGTGTGTTAACTATGTCATTTTAAATTATTTTTTGAAATAAAAATATAATAACATTTCCCTTTTCTTCTGCCTACTCCTCCCGTTTATCCACCTTGTTCTCTCTCTCAAATACATTTTCCCTAATTGTGTGATCTATATATTTTGAAACATATAAATATCACCTGATCTGTTCACATAATGTTACATATATATGTGTGTGTGTGTGTGTGTGTGTGTGTGTGTGTGTGTGTGTATTATTTGGGGGATGACCTCTTGGTATTGCATAACCATTTTTGGGTGGGATCCACTTTTTCAAAGAAGACTATTTGTTCCTCTGTAAGCATATCTTAATTTCTGTAGTTCTTTGTCTAGGATTGGGCTTCACATGATCATTCCCTTATTAAAAAGGATACATTGTTTACATTTTACTTAGAGAATCACATTAAACAATATTTATGATGTAATTGAAAGGGTCACATAAAAAAGCATTAATTATGGCATTATTTTAGTGAAAGCCGTAATACAAACATTAGCTTTTCTTTTATAAATAATTTAGATATTTATCCATTTTATATGTAGAACACTTAAAAAGTTATTTTTCATTGATTTAAAAATTTTAGCTTTGTTGTCTTAAATATTATTAACTAATAAAAATGACTAAATAAATCACAAATTGATATTATTAACAATTTATTGAAAAGAAAATGGGACCAGGGCATAGTGACTCACTTCTGCAGTCCTGCGCTATAGAAGTTGAGGCAGGAGGACCAACATGAATTCTACTGAGTGAGCCTATACTTTACAAAAATATAAAGCATGGAAAATATTTGAACACCCGATTTTATGTTTTAATTTTAGGAGTGTGAATGACATGCTTAAAGTCATGTGAAACATGCTAGAAATTACAACTAGTAGCAATATTTGATTTTCAATGGTGAGGTTAAAATTGGATTTTTTTCTTTAGCTTTTCTGTATTTTTTAAAACTTTGCATGGCAACTACCTCCTAAGGAAAAAAATTTTGGCCAGAAAGGGTGTGTATATCCTACAAAAGAAACAACTGATGGCTTTTTAAAACAAGGCTTCAATGACAGTTGTAAATGGTAAGAATTTGTGACACGTTATTTTGGTACATATATTCCTGTTTAGAAGCAAACACCGTATGGCTTGGCTCACATTTCTGCATAGTCACATAAGATTATCTGTCAACATCTCAGCAAGGATGAAAATCCAGGAGAATTTTCCTTTCAAGACTATGGGATTCACTTGCTATACAGGATGGTTTCATGTTCAAGGGAGAAAGTGAAGACAACAGCAGACAACATAAATAACTAATTTTGTTCTCAGACAAAGATAACAATT
Organism: Rhombomys opimus; assembly: GCA_010120015.1. Lineage (NCBI taxonomy): Eukaryota > Metazoa > Chordata > Mammalia > Rodentia > Muridae > Rhombomys > Rhombomys opimus. The sequence goes on along the minus strand of REGO01000382.1, from coordinate 592,672 downwards.
CTCAAAGGGGAAAAAAAGGTAAGGTATGTTCACTAGTTCACTATGGCACAGATGCATGTGGGTAACTGGAAGCTCAAACAAACATCAAGACTGTCAGCAAGCTCAAGCAAACATCAAGGCTGTCATCAAGACTACCGAATCCGTATCTTCTCTAGCGCATGCCAGCCCTGACCAAAAAGCCATACTAGTGTTAACCCTTAATGTAATGTCTCAAAGTAAGAATCAAGATTTTAAACAGTATTGAAAGTACTTCCACAATGAAAGCTAGAAAAATCAAGGAACATTTAATAACAGATCATTGAGGTATGAACCAAAATATAAAATGAGCATCAGTGACATTTAGCATCAGTTATATCTTTCAAAATTGGAAGATATAGCCCTCTCATATAAAAATGTTGGAAACTTATATAGACATCCATTAATGTGGTGAGATGGGAAAGACACAGGAAATACACCTTACCTTTTACATATAGACTGGGCTTTACACCTTGTCATCAAATAGTGGCTATGGGGACTTAAAAAGAAAGGAGTTGTACATGAATTCTTATGAGTTGTGTCTGTGAGTGCATGTGCATGCGCGTGTGTGTGTGTGTGTGTGTGTGTGTGTGTTCACTAGCTTATCCTTATCTGACAAAAAGCACTCTAAGTAGTCACAAGACCCGTATCGTATCTAAAGCAGTATATCTTATGAAGCTTTTGAGTGTAAAGTATTTTCTCTAATAACACCAAAGTTATGTTCTACAGCTAATAAGAAAGTCAGACTCCTTGTTGTTTAGCTTCTTTCTCTTTGGACAGAGCAAAGGGAGTGTTATAGTGGAAGAAAGGGGTGGGAATAGAGGGACATGGAGAGGACATGAGCTTCACAAGGAGACCAACAAAACTAAAAGATCTGAGCCCAGGGGGTCCTGTAGAGACTGATGCACCAATGGAGGACCATGCATGGAGAGGACCTAGACCCCCTGCTCAGATGTGGTCAATTGGCAGCTCAGTCTCCATGTGGATCTCTGAGTGAGGGGAGCAGGGGCTGCCTCTGTCATGAAGTCAGTTGACAGCTTTCTGATCACTCGCTCCTGATGATACAGCCTTACCAGGCCATGGAAAAAGAGGACCCAAGCAGTTCTGATGAAACTTATCCAACTATGGGCAGATGGCAATGAAGGAAAACTTCCCATTTCAGTGGGCTGGGGGAAGGGGATGAGGGGAAGAGGGACAGAAGGTAGGGCTGGGGGGAGTTGAGGAAAGAGCCTTCAATCAGGATATATAACGAATCCATTGTGAAGAAAAAAATTATAATTAAAATTAAAAAAGAGAAAAGGGAAAAAAAAAAGAAAGTCATACTTCACTGTTTGTTCTATGCTTACCTAATCTTTCTCTTGTGATCTGCTTCCTTATCAATTTACCAATAATCCCCATTATCTAAAATAATGTAATATCATCTCAAAAAGAGAATAGAGGGCATATGCTAAAAATCAGCTAAGAATCGGATAGGCATATTGTGGGAACATCTACAAATTGACTACAATATCAAAACATTGTAAGTGGCATGAAGATGTGCAATAATAGTTTATTAATAGTTCCTGCCACCACCAAACTTTTAAAAAATAGACTGCTAAGTATTTGTAAATCTAGAACACATTTCACACAGACTTACATTTCTCATAAGTAGTAGCAGCAGCAACTCAATTTATAAGAAAATTTGGCAAACACTTAATACTCCATATTTTAACAGATGTGTCAGAATATTTAAATATAAGAAAAACATGCTTTAAAGAAATTGTCCTTCTAAACAAAAGAATGAACCAATAGTGAATTTCTTGTGGAATCTATTTTATAATCAGAAGTTTTGTTACTTGCTTTATTCTGGGGAGAAAAATCTTGTGAGGAAGGGACAGCAATGTCGGCAGTCTGAGAGGGCTTGCACTTTTAAAATATTTCCCTTGACAGATTCAATGTGAATGAATATTTAAAAAAATAGTGATAAGTATTTTTGAAGACCCAATTCTACAACTGAAATAGTATTTATTTTTGAAAAAATCATTTAAGATGGCTTTAACATTAGTAAAATTGTGTATAAATCATAAAGGAGTATCCATCAAGGAAAGTGAGCATCTATCAAGAAAACTTCATTATGCTATGAAGGTAGGCCTTGCATATCAATAGTGAAACTTCCAGTGACATCAGCCTCACCACTGCAGTATCAAGCCCCTCTTTGCAACAACTCAGAAAAGACTGAAGAGCCTCTCAATGGCTGAAAGCCAGCTGGAGGGATGGCAGAGAATCCTCAAAGCAGACAAGTCAGATCCAGTCAAAACTCACAAAACTGAAATGATGCAAACAAATGTTTTAAAGTCTTGTCCTTATGCTCCTCCTGGTGAACAAAATTAGAAATCAATGTTGATTAAGGTCCTCTTTATATTAGGATGTATAGATGTATAAGTGACCTCTAAACATAGATATTTATGTTTGTATATGCACTAAATGCACAGCAAAAAACCAAACAAACAACTTTACTAGTGAATTCCCAAATTTTAGAATAATTTTTTAAAAAGCATACTTTATCTGAGATGCATAACATGTACATCCCATTTGTGGCATTTTATTTTTGTTGTTATTACAATATCCCACTAGTGTTCATGTCTTCCTACTACAATAGTAAACTTGCCACAATGCTGTAACACACCAGCACAGACACGGCCTTGCTCTGAGCTCAGTCCCCACTAGAGTGCAGTGCACATTAAAAATTAAAACTACAGTATTCAGAAATTTCCCAAACACAAGGTCTGCAGTTAGCATTACTCTAGGTTTGTTAATAACTAATAAATAACATACGTATGAAATGTCATTCACTGCCACTGGTATAGATATATTCACATATACACAGGACATGCCTAATGATATATAAACTCATCAGAATACAGCTTGAAAAAATCAGGCATAAAGAGAAAAGCCACAGAACAGCAGATGATTGGTGTCATTCCTCAAGAATCAATATAACATTCTTATTATGTAGCAGCTATTGTTTTTAATATTCTCTTAACAATCATCGCCCTTTGAAACTTCAGGAGTAACAACATTTCAATGGGATATATCTTACTTTCATGATGAGAAACATTATCAGAGATTACATAAAGTAAATCAAGGGAAATAAATTATATTTCACTTATAGATTACATCTCATTCCATCCAATGAAGCAAAAACTTCCTTATGTCATCACAGGTCTCAGACTTCACTGGGTGAGGAAACTCTCACTGAATATTCAAGAACTCACCAACAAAATGACACTCATTAAGTTTTTAAAAGGAGGGGAAACTCTTAACTAGAATCCATATTCAAGAACAGCTGAGGTCAAATCTTAAATTGCAACATAATTAGCGATATACTATGAAGTTTAAAGTACTATAAAGCTATATAATTTTTTGAGCAATGTGCAATTTCCTGTCATATTCTGTCCCAGTGCGGTCCTCTTCTGGAACGACTACCACTCTCAAGGCTCCTTTTGGAAAGCAAGAGCCTTGCCTATGCCACACACGACAGAAAGGCCACATTGTAAGACCTCTTCTTGAGACTCAGGCCACACATTTTCAAAAGCCCCTTAAAAGTAGTAAAACCTTTTCTGCTGAAACCACAAGCTCTATCTCTGTGCTTTCAGCCAGATCTCCCCCTGCTTATATTTAAAAGAGCTTACATAAAACTCAAGAAAGACCTGTTCCCAAAACTTTCTGTAGACTAAGTAGATAGAACTCTGTGTGGTAAAAGGGATAGTAAAGGTGACTTCTAAGTGGTTGTCTTAAATAGGATTATTGCTGTGAAGAGACTCCATGACCACAGCAACTCTTTCTTTTTTAATTTATTTATTTATTCACTTTACATCCAATCGAAGAGCCCTCTCTCCTCTTCTCCCTGCCTTACCCTCCCACCCTCTTCCTTCTTTCCCTCTTCTCTTCAGAAATCAGGAAACCCCACCATCTGCCTCAGCACATGCAGATAACAATATGGTGCCATGCATGCAGGCATGTTCCTGGAGAAAGAGTTGAGAGTTCTACATCTTGATCAAAAGGCTTCAGAAAGGTACTGTGTGCATCATCCTGACAGTGACATACTTCCTCAAACAAGGCCACACCTACAGTAACAAGGTCACACCTCCTAATAGTGCCACTCCCTATGGGCCCAATGAGAGCCAACTACATTTGAACTACCACAGGGGGAAAAGCGATGGCAGACTACAGCAAACCAGCTAGTTAATTTATTTTAATTCAAGCATTCATTCCTATATTACTTTAACCAGTTGAGATATTAGCACATAAGTCCTGTCGTACCAGGAATTTGAGAAAAGATTAGCCATAGAAATTATATTGTTTTGTGATTGATGACTTTCAAAACCTGTGTGTTAAGAAAGAGCCATTCAGTTCAGTGTCCAAGTGGGTTCCATAGTAATGGGAACAGGGACTGTCTCTGACATGAATTGATTGGCCTGCTCTTTGATCACCTCTCCCTGAGGGAGGGGCAGCCTTACCTGGTCACAGAGGAAGAAAATGCAGCCACTCCTGATGAGACCTGATAGACTATGATCAGAAGGAAGGAGAGGAAGTCCACCCCTATCAGTGGACTTGGGGAGGGGCATGAGTGGAGAAGGGGGAGGGAGGGTGGAATTGGGAGGGAAGAAGGGAGAGAGCCAAAGGACGGATACAAAGTGAATAAACTGTAATTAATAAAAATAAAAGAAAAAAAGAAATAAAATGCAAAAAACAGAAAGAAAGAAAGAGAAAGAAAAAGAAAGAAAGAAAGAAAGAAAGAAAGAAGGAAGGAAAGAAAAAGAAACAAAGAAAGAAAGAAAGAAAGAAAGAAAGAAAGAAAGAAAGAAAGAAAGAAAGAAAGAAAGAAAAAGAAAGAAAGAAAAGTAAAAGTCATTGTGTCTACTGTGACTCAGCCCTTGGTTGGGACACTTAACACTGTATGATTGCTTTCCATTTCCTGTAATTGATGGTTCTGCTTTCTCATCTCCATACACTGGACTGAAAATCTGTGATGTTCTTCGGTCCATTGATTCTACTTTTTGAAATTGTATGTTCCTGCTTTGATGATTCCAGCTTTTGTTAGTATTTTCTTTGATATAGACTTTCTCGGGACACTGCCTGCACCTTTACTCCATAGCAAGTTTAATGAATGGAATTAAGCATTCTTAGTTGAATGTCTCCTGTTCTATTTTTCTTGCCTTAACCTTAGAAGAGTGAGCAGGCTCTATTCATGATTCATAAAATCTTCACAGTGTTTGAGGTGTAATGTACCCCATACCAAACACACCTTTCCTGTGAAGTTTAATTCTGCTCCCCGTGGTGAGCATCTTCTAGCATAGCTTCTGTGACTCTGACTGTGTGGGAAGCCTACACTCTACGCTCCACTCTCCTGGAATATAAGCACAAAGTAATAAGCTGTTTCTGTTAGAGAACCAGGAAGGTGATGGAACACCATCTGTGACAGTACAAGTGAGACTGTCAAATAGACTGCAATGCTCATTTTGTGTGAGGACACTGTATTCTGCTAGCTTTGAAGAAAGAAGCTGCCAAGTTCTAAGATTTCCCATAGAGAGGACCATGAGGCAAGGTGTATACAGTCAACTTCCAGTCAGCCACATATGAGGCCATAATAAGTAACTGAAAGGTAGAAGCAGCCACAAGAGTGAAAGTGTGTCCCTTTCTAAAGCCAGGTGAAGTTACAGTATGGAAAGAAGACCCAGCTACAAGACATATGAGTTCTGGATCCTCAAAGTGGTGTATAGTCACCGTCATATTCTTAAGCCATAATAACAACTGACCCAATTAACTGCTTTACATGACTGTTTTTAGAAACATTGAATTGAACGGAAATTCTCAAGAAAATGTTCTTAACAACAAAAAAAATTACAAACCACAAAACGTTTTTCTTAAGCTATGTGGTTTAAACACCCCAGTGGAGTCTCTCTCACTGACTTTGAATAAAATAGGATGCAAAGTGAGTTATATTTTTCTTCAGAATCTTTATTCAACCAAGATCTAGGCAGGCATTACTAATCAAACATGACAACCTTTCCTTCAGATGCTGGGTTTGGCTTTACCTGCTCAAGATGTCCTGTATGATGAGATTCAAGGATTGCTCAGATGTAACCACAGTGCACAGGGAAAGAATTTGTTTCTTAGTGGGGCATATGTTCAGCCCTTTGGGAGGCTTGGGCCAGAGGCCCCACATATAGCATGGAACAGCCCTTGCTGCAGCTTGAGCTCCTCATCCTGCTGAGGGAAGGGGAAATAGTACAGGCCATGGCACTGCCCACTGCCTATCAGCATGAAAGTCATGCCTAGTGATCTGGTGAAGATTCTGGCACCAAGAGCAGGGAGGTGTGCAATAGCCTGGATATCTTAGAAACCAGTGACCAGCTGCAAGTTCACCTTGACTCTAGGCAACAATAAAATACAGGTCTCAGTGATAGCCCAGTATTTATGGTGCTCAGAGACCAAAAATCTTGAAACAGACCATTGCCTCATTGTAATAAGTACTTTGCATGTAAAGCTGTTTGGGTAAAAAAAAATGCTGTATGACACACAACAGTTTATAATGCTACTTTGATGAATGAATGTGCAATAGAGAGGTGGGAAAAGGGTGGCTGATGGTGGTGGAATCGGAGAATTAAGCAGCAGGGGCAGCAGGTGTGGAACACAGTTACAGTGGACAGGACAGCATGCCAATACAGAGTGGGGTCAACAAGGTACTATTCTGTAACACAGGCTCTGTCTCCTAATGTGCTGTCCCTGCATTGAGCAAAACAAAGATATCTGAAATGAACAATGGTTCATATTTTGGATTAAGCCCCACTGAAAGACCTCCATGTTTCATGCTGCCACAGGAAGCCATTTTGAGGCCCATGGTCCTTGTAGCCAGAGACCTTATTGATGCCTGTGGTCTGTGTCCCAACCAGAGGCCAAGTTTGGTATCCATGATCCATGCTTGCTACCAGAGGACATGTAGATATATGTGGTACATGTTGCTGCCAGATGCCATGCTGATATCTGTAGTCTGTGCTGTTGCTTGAGACCATGTTGATATCTGTGATCTGATCCATGTTACTAACAGAGGACATATGGATGTTTATAGCCTGGGATGCCCCCTAAGGCCATGCTGATGTCCAAGGTCTGTGCTGCTGTTGATGTCAAAGCACATGTGGCCTCTGTGCTGAGGCGAGAGGCCATGTTGATATCTGTGATCTATTTTGCCACCAGGACACATGTAGAAGTCCATGTTCTGTGTTGCTGCTAGATACCATATGGGTGTCTGTGGTCTGTGTTGCTACCAGAAACCATTAGAAATCCATGATGCATGCTGACACTGGATGTTATGGGCAGAAAAGTTTGTTTCTTTGTTTGTTTGTTACTTTGTTTGTTTGTTTCTTTCTTTCAGATTTATTTATTTATTATGTATACTGTGGTCTGTCTGCATGTATGCTTGCAGGCCAGAAGAGGGCACCAGATCTCATGATATATGGTTATAACCCACCATGTAGTTGCTGGGAGTTGAACTCAGGACCTCTAGAAATGCAGCCAGTGCTCTTAACCTCTGAGCCAACTCTCCAGGCCCAGGAAAGTTTCTTTTGCAGTGATGTTGATGATTAGAAACTCATAATTGAGAAATAGAGACATTGAAGGCTTCAGTGACAACTCTCCCAACCCAAGTAAATAAAAATTGTCTAGACCTGAAGACATTGAAGAGAGTCCTTATAAATTATGGTAAAGATGATAAAATGTACCGTTTTACAGTTGATCTCTTTTGGTTGTGATGGGGTGGGGAAGGACTCAGTTACCTTTAAGGGACGAGCCTTGGAAGCTTGACAGTGCTCTGATGAGTATATCAGTGACACAAATTGAACTTGGTGCATTCAAGCACAAGTGGAAGTGGGAAGCACAAGGTAGGAGGGTGGACTTGAGAGGAATGAGAATAAAGTGTGATTGGATGCATTATATTAAACTCCCAGAAAATCAATTAAAGTACTGTCTTGGTGAGAAAGAAAGCTCCTGATCACCCATAATATCAGTCCCAAAGTATACAGAGTGAGGAATGGTGCAAAACACAAGTTGAGTAAGATTCTGCCCTGATTACTCCTCATATATACACTGAGTTGAAGTTGTGCACCAACAGATGAGCTAACAAATTTGGGAAGACAGATAATTAATCTGGAATATATGTCCCAGAACCAACTTGTGTTTCAGTCATCAAGGCATGAGCCAGGTTAATGTCAACTCGATGGGCAGAAGTCATCCTTCATCAATAGACTTCAAATTTGGATGGTATAGCATGTATGTGAGCCCTCATTTGCTGAGTTTAAGATGAGATAGTAAGAATAAGACTTTACCAAGGAGCTTTGACCTAGGCTGATAAAACTTACTATTAGGCAAATGTAACAACCCTCATCCCACCTGCAAGTGGAATCTTAAGACAGCTCTAGTGACAGGGGAGACTGATAGTTCCGATTCATTAGAATTCTGCTTCAGCTAGCTTCCCTGTGTCTGGGAGTCTTGAGCACTGACCCCACTTTAGAAATAGGTTCAGACAAGTTAAAACAAGTGACTTGCAGAAGTTGAAGAACACTTAGAAAATATTTCAGTAGACTAAAACAAATACTTAGCAATTGGAGACATTTTAAAAAATCAAACAGAAAATATTAAGTTATTAAAATACATAAAGGATGCCCACAGTCTCATGGCCCTGAACTTTGAGCTCAGGCTGGATGATGGACATACCTATGCAGTGTGGAAGGAAAAAAGGCCAAATCTGCCAGGCAGATTCCATAGCTTAAAACTGGTATCCCAGGTATATGCAGTGGCTGTCATCACAAGCTGCACTAGGCTGCAGAGGAACGGCTTTTACCAACCCTAAGGACACGGAAGTCTCAGCAGTGATCCAGATGTGGATTACTGCCTCAGATCCCACTACAAAGACATGGAAAATATAAATATCAACCCATTCTTCTTCCTGGAATTTGTCTACTCATTTCTGGGACTTTGTTTTCCTGAATACATTTCCACACCACCCTCACAGGCCATGTGGTATACACTGTGACTTATCTGGGTAAGCTGAATATCTGCATCCACTCCAGGGCTCACATCCTGGTCCAGTACTTCTGTATCTTTATGGCCCTGCAGATCCTCTGAGAAGTGGCCCATCATCTGGGATGAGAGATAAAGGATCCTCAACTACCACACTGTGGAATGAGATCCGTGGAGATTAAACTTGGTGTCTCTAAGAAGGGGGATAAGCTCAGAGCCTGAATTCCTAGGGTTCGGGGTTCCTGTCTACCTAGGTACCTGCACCTGAACACTTTCTTTCTCTCTCTGCTGAAACCCTGTATGTGTGTGTGTGTGTGTGTGTGTGTGTGTGTGAGAGAGAGAGAGAGAGAGAGAGAGAGAGAGAGAGAGAGAGAGAGAGAGGAGAAGGGAGAGAATAAGCCTCTTGGAATCCTGGATGAACTGTCCAATTAGAACCCTTTACAGAGGAAGAGAGAGAAAAGGAGAAAGAAAATTACATAGAGTTTGAATAACATAAAAGCACCTTGTTGTTCTAGTTAGCTTTAATTGTCACCTTGACAGTCTAGAGCTACATGACAGGGAAGCCTAGAATTATCTAGAAGAATTGCCTAGAGAAATTACCTAGATCAGACTAGCCTGCAGCTAAATTTATGTGAATCATCTGGATTATTAATCAATAAAGTTTATAATTAATTATTAATTATTATAAATAATAAATAAGTAGTGGTGCTACTATGAGCACCAACATTCCTATGCTGGTAGTACTGGCCTACATAAAAAACTAAACATGACCAGTGAGAGGGCAGGGGAGTGAGCCAGCCACCAACATTCCTCCATGGTTTCTGCTTTGATTTTTTTCCCTGACTTTGCCTCATGGATCTGGACCTGGAAACATAAGCGAAGTAATTCTTTCTTCCTCTAAGTTACTTTTATTCTTGGGGTTTGTCAAAAGAGCAGAAGGAAACTAGAGCAACAGGACAGATACAACAGAAGAAAGAATCAGTGAGCACTAAGAAAGCCTGTTTTAAAGCTCACAATAGTAAGAGAAAAATATAATGGAATGAAGGAAGCTCATAAAACATAGAAATGATAATAAAGTAACTGGAATTCAATGACGGCTTGGGAAGGTCAAGGGGGCTGAAACTTACTCAAATTATTATACAAGGTTTCCCAAGTATGGAGCCAAATATTTAGATCAAAGTTCTTTAAAAAAAAATTCATACAGTTAAAGTGGAACCCACCTTGCAGTTAAGCCCTCACAGGTTAATGATAAGAGAAGATTCTTGTGTTAGAGAAATAGCTCAGTGGTGAAGAGCACTTGCTGCTCTTGCAGAGGGTGCTAGTTTGATTCACAGAACCTAGATATAGGCTTACAACCACCCAGAGCTATAGGTCCAGGGGAACTGGTGGCATGTTCTGGGCTCTAGACACCAGACATCCTTAGACATAAAAAAATTTTCAGAGAAAAGGGCATATTCCAATACAAGAGGAAAATAACTAAGAAAGCACATGGGCCCCAGTTTTCCCATTGCATTCTTCTCAGAAGAAAAGTCACAGGCCAATAGAGACTTGCATGGGACTAAAGGAACTGAAGTAGAGATAAAGCATACTGCATTCATCCAAAAAACTATGCTTTAGAGAAGAAAACAACAATTTTTCAGGAAAACACTACGAAAGATATAAACTCCACCAGATCAGTTTTACAAGAGATGATAAAGTAGGTCCTTCAAACTAAAAAAATAGGGTATCAATAAGAAAGAAGGAAACATGGGAAGTTATAAATCCCACTGCTAAAGCTGTACATCAAATTTAGAAATTCCAATTACTGTAAGCACAGTTGCATGAACATATATTTAATATTAAGAATAAAACCAAAACCAAAGCAATAATGATATTGTATGGTTACTCACGGACAATACAAAATGAATACGTATTAAGAAAAATGAAACGTAAGAACACAAAGATAATTATTTTGTTTCTTTAATATCAAATGACTATATTTATGATCTTATATGTATTACTGTATTATATGTTTCACAACTCAAAAATTTAAATATTAAACTCAGGAATGAAAAAAGTCCATAATTTTGTGTGTAGAATACGTTTATTTAGTGTCTAATAATAAATACCAAATAAAGAAAAATTCAATGTAGATTTAATAAGCAAAACTGTATAACTCTCTGTGAATATTGTGTATTAATTGAAATGAATTTAGCAAATAATAAGCCTTAGAAACTTTATGACATTTTCATCTTTTTTCAGCTTGATATTTTGATTTTCAACACTAAATATTTTTATGTTTTTCTTAATATTTTACTTTAGCAATCTAAAGAAATATTTTATTTTTAAGCTCCATTTTGCACATTTAGACATATTTTCCTGCCAGTATGTGGGCTTTTTATCAGCTCTGATTTTCTACTAAATTTGAAGATCAGTTTAAGCAGTTACGATCATGAATTCACCATGATTATATTTTATAGAACAAATCTCTTAAAAGTGTTGATCTTAACATATTTAACTGTGTGGTCTCTAGCAAAACCTTCATCCCCATTTTGCTCCTCCATGTTTAAAACCAGGATGGCTAACAATAGCTTCCTCTGAATATGATCAGCTTCAGTTCTTTATTGACCTCAGTGAAACATAGGGTTTATCTTTACAGTAGTATTTAAAATCTGACTATTATTTTTTAATTTTAGGTTCATATATATATATATTTTTTAACACCCTTTTCATTTAAATTTCCCTCAATCACAGTGGATTTCAAGACTTTGGCAACTGCAGATTTTGGAGATTGCAGATAAGGTTGTGTTTGCCAGACACCTCAGAAAGAAATTACTTGAACAATGGCTTGTATATGATAGTATAGGTCTGACTGAACATCGAATGAGGGGAAATATTTAATATCTAAGTTTTACAGATTTGTTGTTTCCTATATACAAATTTTAAACACATATGGTGGAGCACAGTTGGCAGATTTTGAAAGAGTCTTTTTTTTTTTTAAGAATATGGTGCCTGGTTGGTCAATCATGCTCCAGTGGATGGCTGCACATCTATGAATATACTGGTAGCATTTATTAGAGTCAGTGAGTTATTTAAGAAAGAGACAGAGAGGGAGACAAAAACAGAGAGGAAGAAGTAGAAGGAGAAGGAGAGGGAGATAAAAAAAAGAGAGGGAATGGGGAGAAAGACATCTGGAAGAATATAGGATACTTTGGACACGGGAATTAGAAGGAATATAATCAAAATATAATCTATGAAATACCCAAATAAAAATATTGCATCAAAATCATCTTTTTGTCCATTATGATTTAGTATTAGAGTTGAAACATGTTTAAAAAAATGCACTTTCTTTAAGAAATATTTCAGAAATGATGAAATAAACAGAGAACCTAATATTGAATATTTATCACAAATCATCGTTCACATCATCTGTCATCAACCTCCAAACGCTACTGCTGAAAATGGGAAGTCCATGAACTGTTCAGGAAACAATTTATAGGCCCACAATCATCTACGACAGAAATGGCAAAGAAGAGAACACCTGAGCTAAAGAAGAGAGAAGCAACAAAAAAGTTCAGATATCATATTCAAAGCCCAGATCCTATTTGAGGAAATGATGCTGTTCATGAACAAGTGTTTCTGCATCCAGCGTGCAAGCTTTATCTATTTCCATGTGCAGAAATTATGGACATATCAATGTGTTTTTTAAACCAAACACAGTTTTGTTTAAAACAAAGCACATGCTGTGAATACCCCAATATGTGTTCTTCTAAATATATTTTATTTATTCTTTATTTATTTATGTATATAATATATTTTGATTAAGCCAATTCCCCATTCCCAACTCTCTAGTTCCTACTAGTAGCATTCCTCCATATTTCCTTCCAAAATATAGAAACTTGTTTTCTAACCCACCCAGTCTAAGTGCTACCTATATATGCATAGGTACAGACCCAATCAGTGGGTCATGGGCAACCTACCAGAAAATACAGCCCAGAAAAAAGTCTGTTCTTCTGGAGCAGTGAACAATTTCCAGTAGCTCCTCAGTTAGGGGTAGGATTTCCTTAGCCCTTCCTGTATGAATTTGGATATTTTGACTGGTTTGGTCTAGTTCAGATCTTAAGAATGCAGCTATAGCAACTATGAGTTAATGTAAACAATGGCCCAGTCATAATTGTTCTTTTTTTTTTTTTTCGTAAGCAGGCATTACTATCCTGTGTGAAAGAATCATTCTTGAAGGATACAGCTATTTATAATATATCCTATGTTGTCTTAGAGAAAGAGAACTTGATGGTGATTATTTTCTCAATTTAATTGTGTGTTTACCTGATAATTCTCTTATTTTCATAAAACCAAAATAAAAGCATATAGTGACATCAAAGAACAGAATTGTAGGAAAATCATGCAGGTCGATTTTAACACATCTATTAACAATTTTTTTTAGGTGTTCAAATTGAGTAGAGATGACTAGTACTCTTCTCAGCATTCACAATCTAAAATGTCTCAATTCAACGTGGGTTCTCATTCTGATGGCTTAAGTAAGTTGCTTAATGTATATTGGAATTAGGAAGTGATGTTTTACCAATAACTTTAAAATGAGAAGGGTTTTTAAATATTTTAAAAACTATTTCTCTCACAGGTCTTTCATCTCTGTTTCAAGCTTTTCTCATGGCATCTAAAAAAATTAGATACATGTCCTGTATCACAAGATGGGTGTTCCCTATTGCATTATCATTATCAAGGGGAAGGCCAGGCTTGAGTCACTGGTCTACATGGAGATATGTAGACCACCGTTGCCTTCACACAACTTAATGTGGAACATATAGGCAGTCTTGTTATTCTGATAGAAGCTTTTAGGATCAATAGCAATAACAGATTGATGAGGTTTGCTGCCACTGGATAGGTGATGTGTTGAGTTTAAAATCAATGGCTTGTATTGCCAAGCTAGAAAAGGAAAATGCCAAAAACCAAACCAACCAAACAAACAAAAAAACACAAACAAACAAACAAACAAAACAGCTTACTACTAAATTGGGTTAAATATATACTACTGAATTTTATGTACATAAACATAATTTAAAATTACCACTCCCAAAAAACAGTCACAAATACTTTTGTATCCATTGTTATCTTTTGAGATGTAAATGATAAAATATTTGTCTTTAGATGAGTCTCAGCATCTATTTTGAGGTACTGCTGGGTAGCACCTCTCAGAGGATAACTCTGTCTGACTCCTGTCTTCAAGCTTAGCAGAGCATCATTCATAGTATCACTCTCCAATAATGTGGGTCTTTGGTCCAGCCAGGCACTGGTTGAGCATTCCTCAATCTCTGCCCTATCTGCTCTTTTCCCCTGCACATCTTGTAAGCAGGGTAAATTTTGGGTCAAAGTTTTTGTGGGTATGTTGTGTTAGCCACCCTCTACTAAGAGACTGGTCCAGTTAGAGGGTGTCCTCTTCAGTCTCTACAGTCTCTGTTATTAGGAGTCTCTTCTTGAGTACCCCTCATATCCTCCCTGGAGTCTATCCTGACTTAGGTCTCCAGCTTGTCTCAGATACATCCCCAACCTCAGTTTCTCATTTCTCTGCAGCACTTATATTCTCTCTTCTTTTCTCTCCTTAGGTCTGTTCTCCATCCTCTTAACTCTCTGTATCCCCTCTCCTAATTTGTTCCCTTTCTTCAGCCTCTACCTCTGTCTATTTTATTGCCCCTTTTGATGGAAAACTATACATTCTCATTTAAATCCTGCATGTTACTTATGTTCTTTGGCTCTGTGTCTCATAATATGTTTATCCTGCACTATATGGCTAAAATCCCCTTGTAAGTGAATAGATACCATGTGTATCATTCTAAGTCTGTGTTGCTTCACTCAGGAGCTTCCTTTCTAGGTCCCACCATTTGCATGAAAATTTTATGATTTCCTTGCTTTTAATTGCTAAGTAGTATTCCATTGTGTAAATGTGCCACAGTTCATTGATGGACATCTAGGTTGTTTCGATATTCTGGCTATTGTGAGTAAAGCTGTTATAAACAAAGTCAAGCAAGTGTCCTTGTTGTCAAATTTATTTTATGAGGCCACAGTAACCCTGATACGCAAGCTATACAAAGACTCCACAAACGAAAAGAATTACAGGCTAATTTTTCTCATAAATATGGAAGCAAAAGTATGCAATAAGATACATGCATGTGTTGTCACTTGAGTTTTTCATCTTGGCCATTCTGATGGGTGTAAGGTGATATCTTAGGGTCGTTTTGATTTGCATTTCCCTGATGGCTAATGAGGTTGAGCATTTCTTTAAGTGTTGCTCTGCCATTCGATATTTCTCTGTCGAGAATTCTCTGTTTAGCTCTGTACCCCATTTTTTAATTGGATTACTTGGTTTGTTGCTTTTCAGCTTCTTTAGTTCTTTGTATATACTGGATATTAGTCCTCTGTCAGATAAATGGTTAGTGAAAATTCTTTCCCAATCTATAGGCAGTCGTTTTGTTTTGATGACGGTGTCCTTTGCTTTACAGAAGCTTTTCAGTTTCATGAGGTCCCATTTATTGATTGTTGGTCTTAGAGCCTGTGCTGTTGGTGTTCTGTTCAGGAAGTTGTCTCCCATGCCAATGAGTTCTAGGCTGTTCCCCAATTTTTCTTCTAACAGATTTAGAGTATCTGGTTTTATGCTGAGGTCTTTGATCCACTTGGACTTTAGTTTTGTGCAGGGTGATAAATATAGATCTATTTTCATTTTTCTGCATGTGGACATCCAGTTGAACCAGGACCATTTGTTGAAGATGCTGTCTCTTTTCCATTGAATGGTTTTGGCTTCTTTGTCAAAAATCGAATATTCATAGGTGTGTGGGTTTATTTCTGGGTCTTCTATGCGGTTCCATTGATCATCCTTTCTGTTTTTATGCCAATACCATGCAGTTTTTATTACTATTGCTCAGTAGTACAACTTGAAATAGGGGATGGAGATACCTCCAGATGATCTGTTGTTGTACAGGATTGTTTTGGAGATTCTGGGTTTTTTGTTTCTCCATATGAAGCTGAGAATCTTTTTTTCAAGGTCTGTAAAGAATTGAGTTGGTATTTTGATGGGAATTGCATTGAATCTGTATATTGCTTTTGGCAGGATAGCCGTTTTCACAATGTTAATCCCACCAATCCATGAGCATGGGAGATCTTTCCATCTTCTGATATCTTCTTCAATCTCTTTCTTCAGAGACTTGAAGTTTTTCTCAAACAGGTCTTTCACTTGCTTAGTTAGTGTCACCCCAAGGTACTTTATGCTATTAGTGGCTTTTGTGAAGGGTGTTGTTTCCCTAAGTTCTTTCTTGGCCCTTTGTCTTTGGTATACAGAAGGGCTTCTGATTTTTTTGAGTTGATTTTGTATCCTGCCACTTTGCTGAAGGTGTTTATCAGCTGGAGGAGTTCTCTGGTTGAATTATTGGGGTTGCTCATGTATCCTATCATATCATCTGAAAATAGTGACACTTTGACCTCTTCCTTTCCGATTTGTATCCCCTTGATCTCCTTTAGTTGTCTTATTGCTCTAGTTAGGACTTCAAGTACTATGTTAAAGAGGTATGGAGAGAGTGGGCAGCCTTGTCTTGTCCCTTTTTCAGTGGGATTGGTTTAAGTTTCTCTCCATTGAGTTTGATGTAACTCAAGTGACAACACATGCTGGAGAGGTCGTGGAGAAAAGGGAACCCACCTCCACTGCTGGTGGGAATGTAAACTGGTACAACCACTCTAGAAATCTATCTGGCACTTTCTAAGACAATTAGGAATAGTGCTTCCTCAAGACCCAGCTATACCACTGCTAGGTATATACCCAAATTTTGCTCAAGTACACAAAAGGGATACTTGCTCAACCATGTTTATAGCTTCTTTATTTGTAATAGCCAGAACCTGGAAACAACCCAGATGTCCATCAACGGAGGAATGGGTCTAGAAATTGTGGTATTTTTACACAATGGAATACTACTCAGCAATCAAAAGGGAGGAAATCAATAAATTTGCAGGCAAATGGTGGGATCTAGAAAATATCATTCTGAGTGAAATATCCCAGAAGGAGAAAGACAAACATGGTATATACTCACTTATATAGACCTATAAGATATGATAAACATAATGAAATCTATACCCCTAAAAAAGATAATCAAGAGAGCGGACATGGGGTAAGATGATCAATCCTCGTTTAGAAAGACAGATTGGGATGTGCATTGAACGTATGACAGGAGTCTACTGAGCACATCTGAAAGACTAACTAGCAGTGTTTTCAAAGCAAAGACTCATGACTAAACCTTTGGCAGAGTACAGGGAATCATAAGAAAGAAGGGGAGTGAGTCTGATGGGGAAAGGATAGGAGTTCCACAAGCTCCTATCTGGGCACAGGGTCTTTTCTGAGACTGACATTCAACCAAGGACCATGTATGGATATAACCTAGAACCTCTGCTCAGATATAGCCTGTGGTAGCTCAGTAAC
The DNA here is from genome assembly GCA_010120015.1 of Rhombomys opimus. NCBI lineage: Eukaryota > Metazoa > Chordata > Mammalia > Rodentia > Muridae > Rhombomys > Rhombomys opimus. The sequence goes on along the minus strand of REGO01000382.1, from coordinate 575,145 downwards.
CAATTGGTTTCCCAAAGTGAGGGGAACAAGGACTATTTCTAACAGGAACTCAATGACTGGCTCTTTGGCCTCCCCACCCCCCAAGGGAGGCGCAGTTCTGTTAGGCCACAGAGGAGGGCTTTGCAGCCAGTCCTGAAGATACCTGATAAAACAGGATCAGATGAATGGGGAGGAGATCCCCCCTGTCAGTGGACTTGGAAAGGGGCATGGTGGAGATGAGGGAGTGAGGGAGAGACTGGGAGGAAATGAGGGAGTGGGACACGCCTGGGATACAGAGTTAATAAAATGTAACTGATAAGAAAAAATTAAAATTAAAAAAAGAAGATACATGCAAACCAAGTCCAAGACGATCTCAAAAAGATTATGCACCATGATCAAGTAGGTTTCATCCCAGAGATCCTGAGAGTGTCAACATAGGAATATATATCAATAGAGTTTACCATATAAACAAACTGAAAGGAAAAAAAAAACATAATTATCTCATTAGGTGCTGAAATAGCCTTTGACAAAATACACATCTCTTTATGATAAAAGTCTCAGAGAAATTAGGGACACAAGGATCATATTTAAACATAATAAAGACAATTTACATCAAGCCTATAGCTAGTATCACATTACACAGAGAGAAACTCAAAGCAATTCCACTAAAATCAGGAACAAGACAAGGATGTCTATTCCCCATGTCTATTAAATACAGTATTCAAACTTATATCTAGAACAATAAGACAACTGAAGGATATGAAGAGAATACAAACTAGAAAGGAAGAAAGCAAAGTATCTTTATTTCCAGATATATCATAGTACACATAAGTGACCCCCATATTCTACTGGGGAACTCCGACAGATGAAAACCACCTTCAGTTAAATGGCTAGATACAAGATTAACTAAAAAAAAATTAGTAGCCTTCCTATATACAAAAAGAACATGGGCAGTAAAAGAATTCAGGGAAACAAGAACCTTTGCAATAGCCAAAATTTCCTGCTGTAACTCTAACCAAGCATGTAACAGACCTTTATAACAGGAACTTCAAGTCTTAGAAGAAAGAAATTGAAGGATATCGGAAGATGGACATATCTTCCATGGTGATGGATCAATAGGATTAACATAGTAAAAATGACTACCTAAGTAAAAGTAAGTAATCTATAGATTCAGTGAAATACCCATCACAATTCCAACACAACTGTTTGCAGATTATGAAAGAACAATATTCATCTTCATATAGAAAAACATCAAGATAGCTAAAGCAATCTTGTATAATAAAAGAACTTCTGGAAGCATAACCATCCCTGATTTCAACATATACTACAGTTACACTAATAAAAACCACAGAGTATTGGAATAAAAACAGAGAGAATAATCAATAGAATTAAGTTGAAGACCCAGAATAAGTCCACACACCTATGAATACCTGGTTTTTTACAAAGAAATCAGAAGTACACAGTGGAAAAAGGACAGCAACTTCAACAAAGAGTTCTGGTCTAGTTAAATTTCTGCATGAGGAAGAATGTAAATATAACCATATATACCACCCTGCCCAAACTCAAGTATAAGTGAACCAAACACTTCAAAATAAAATCATATACACTGAACCTGAAGGAAAAAATGTGGGTAATAGTATTGAATCCATAGGGACAAAAGAAAACTTCCTTAGTGTGGACACTAAGATTGACAAATAATAAATAGGATCTCATGAAACTAAAATATTTCTTTAAGGCAAAGAACACTATAAATAGTACTGCCTACAGAATGGGAAAAGATTTTCACGAACTCCACATTTGACATAGGGCTCATTTTCCACAATATGTAAATAACTCAAAAAACTAGTTGTCAACAAACCAAATAATCCAATTAAAAAATTGGGTACAGAGCTACACAGAGAATTCTCAAGAGAGAAATCTCAAATGGCCAAGCATGTAAAGAAATGTTCATCATTTTTAGCTCTCATTTAAATGCAAGTCAAAATGGCACTGATATTTCATCTTACACCTGTTAAAATGGCTAAAAACAGTAATACATATGAAAGCTCATGCTGGAATGATATGGATCAAGGGGAATACTCCTCCAATGCTGGTGGGAGGACAAACTTGTACAGCCCCTTTGGAAATCAATTTGATGGTTTTCTGAAAACTGGCAATCAACCTATGCCAAGATCCAGTTGTATCACTCCTGGGAATATACCCAAAGGATGCTCTATTTTACCACAAGGACACTTGCTCAACTATATTCATAGCAAGTCTATTCTTAATTTCTAGATAGTTAAAACAACCTAGATGTCCTTCGACCAAAAAAAAAATGGATAAAGAAAACATGATATATTTACATAATGGAATATTAACCATTTGTTAGAAACCTAACATTATGAAATTCCCAGGCAAAGGACCGAACTAGAAAAAAAAAATCATGCGGAGTTAAGTAACCCAGGCCCAGAAAGACAAGCACAGTATGTACTCATTTATAGACGGATATTAGCTATGAAGTAAAGATAATCATTCTACAACCAGAGAGGCTAAAGAACAAGAAGGAATCAAGGGGGGCACATATAAATTTTCCTGCAGAGGGGAAATACAAGAGATATCATGGATAGACTTAGAATGGGTGGGTATGGGAAAAGGAAGAATCAGATTGGGGGAAGATACAGGGGGTGAATACTGAACAGAAAACTTGAATCTGGGGAATCTCAGGAAGAGCTAGAAACCTAAGGCAACGGAAACTCCCAGGAATGCATGAGGATGATCCTAGTTGAGACTCCTAGCCATGGAGGACGAGGGACTCTGCTTTAACAAAATCTGGCATTTCTAGAGGGCCTTTGAGCTCAGTACAGGTGACAAACTCCCTTTCTCAGCAGGGTTCCCTCTTTTCATGATCTGGGGAACCCCAGGTCCCCTAAGTGGAGTCAGATAGCCCTAAGGAAAGATTACAGGCCTGACCCTTCCCAGATAAGAAACCTATTTAGCAAGCACTTGGGGATATTTTTTATTGTTTTTATATTTTTTTATTTTAATTTTTGTTAATTACACTTTATTCACTTTGTATCTCCCCGTAGCCCCTTCCCTCCTCTACTCCCAAACCCACCCTCTCTCCCTTCGCAACCCTACTCTCTCTCTTCCTTCTCCACACATGCTCCTCCCCAAGTCCACTGATATAGGAGGTCTTCCTCTCCTGCCTTCTGATCCTAGTCTATAAGGTCTCATCAGGAGTGGCTGCATTGTCTTCCTCTGTGGCCTGGTAAGGCTGCTCCCCCCCCCCCCGGGGGGAGGTGATCAAAGAGCAAGCCAACTAGTTCATATTAGAGACTGACCCTGTTCCCATTACCATGGAACCTACTTGGACACTGAACTGCCATAGGCTACATCTGTGCAGGGGTTCTAGGTTATCTCCATGAATGGTCCTTGGTTGGAGTATCAGTCTCAGAAAAGACTCCTTTGCCCAGATATTTTGGTTTTGTTGCTCTCCTTGTGGAGCTCCTGTCCTCGCCAGGTCTTTCTTTCTCCCACTTCTTTCATAAGTTTCCCTGCACTCTGCCTAAAGTTTGGCTATGAGCCTCAGAATCTGCTTTGATACCCTGCAGGGTAGAGCCTTTCAGAAGCCCTCTGTGGAAGGCTCCTGACTTGTTCCCTGTTTTCTCCTTCATCTGATGTCCATCCTCTTTGCCTTTCTGAATGGGAATTGAGCATTTTAGCCAGAGTCCTCCTTCTTGATTAGTTTTTTTGCACCTGGGGATTCTTAAAGATACTCAATGCTAGCAAGATGTCTTGGTTGTTTGGCTTTCAATCAATGCTCTTTAACTGTACCTTGAGATTCTCCTCCACCCATAGGATAATTAAGTATTGCTTTCCCCTTTTATGATCGGGCTGTTTTGTTATATGTAGATTAAGTATCACTGGAGTCCATACCCCAGCAAATCAAATGAGCCATCAGGAGTAAGACAGTAAGCAGCACTCTTGATGGCCTCTGCCTTATTTTCTGTTCAGTTTCCAGCCCTGTTTCCGTTCTTTTCTTGACTTCTCTCAGAAACAGAGTGTGACCAGAGAGTTGCAATCTGAAATGGAAACATTACTCCCCATGTTGCTTTATTCATTCATTCTGTTTTTACCAAAGCAATATAATCCATAATTAAGACAAAATGGGACTTGGGAAAAGGATCTGTCAGACTTCTAATATCCTGTGGGTAGAAACAATATATAGTGAGTTGACCTACCTCATGCATTCAAAATGGTATCTGGATGTGAACCAGAGTTGGGGTAGCTAAACCTCCTGCGACTAGAACCATTCTTAAACCCCTGATTCAGATAAAAATGGCCAGAAAAAATAATCTAAGACAAGACCATACTCATACTCAAGCCCAACTGGAAAGGCCTTGGGGCAGCTTTTACTCCATCAATATCTGAGATCTTATAAAATCACTAATTTAAAATCTATTCTAATTCAGAGAACTGTGTTGGAACTTCTTTCTGGTCGTAAAAATGATAATGGATATATCATTTTAACCAAAAAATAGGGGAACTAAAATTAGGAAGGGAGAGAAGAGAGAGTTAAAATATATATTAGGGAAAGTTATATTATTTTGCAAATTTGTAGAGCCCAAAAATAATCTATAATGGTGACAACAGTGAAAAGTTCAGTGACTCCTTTTCTAGGGAGGCATAATATAATAATACAGGGGTTTCTGCTCTTGGTTATCATCAGAAGTCTTACATCTGGCAACTTGTTTTGTGTATGTCTCTTTAGCTCATTTTAAAAGAACCAGGTCAACATTATTCTGCTTGAAAATCTACACGAGCAGTTACCAGAAATAATTACAGGGCCAAAGAGATATTTTTGTTTGCCTTAGATCCAATATCAAGTGTCTTTTTTTTATATCAGGTACAGGTACTGCCTTCTAAGAGATATTTAGAATCCTTAGTCTGCATACAGAGCTATTTTCATGCCCACTCTCTTCTGCCATCTGTTATTATTTTTCACTAATAGTAACACTCATTTGCCCAGATATATTTGCATTATTTGAAATATGAACACTTACCAATTAAATTCAACAATAAAAATGGCCCAGTGGGTGTAATGAAGCAATAAAAGCAATATTCTTTCTAAGTCTTGCCATCACAGTTTGAGATTCTAAATTGCTGCTGAGAAGCAATTTCTAAAACAATTACTTATGGGCAAATATATTAATAATATTCAAAGGCAGTCAAAATTGAAAACAAAACCTATAAGAATGGAAGTCTGGGGTGAAAATTGATATTCTCTCTAGGCACAGGTACCAGGACTGGCTATGTATGTACTAGTGTATTTTAATTGCTTATGATTTGGACACTGATGACAGCTCTATTTAAAAGCTGTTGTAAACATGTTTTTGAATAATTCTTTTCTTCATTTCTTTTAAACTAATATGTTAGTAAACTTAATTTGATTAGGGGAGCTAGAAATTCTTTATAGGTTAGCTAGAAGTAGTTTTTGGAAATACATTGTGTGAGGGGATTTGCCAAGGCCACTCACCATATGGTGAGCAGCCACACGTGTATAAAGCAATTGGTAAGATCATAAGTCCTAATTGCAGCATTATTACAAAAATCCTATTTTAAGTGATATATGACAAATTCTCTAGAACCTTCTGAAATAATATAGTACTGAAGTAAAAGTAGATATTGAGCAAAATTAACCTCTGTGGATCATCTTGTACTTCTCTAGCATTTCTCCATAAAAATACAAGCCTTTAAACAGAATATTCCACATCAACTTTTGTTATTCTGTTCTAGATGGCTTTATAGTCTTACAAGTTAGTTTATAAATTAAGATGCTTTCCACATAAACCTGTTATTCTGTCCTAGATTACTCATCTTAGCAGCTCATAATTGTCTGTGACATGTAGGCAACTCACTTTCTGAGAACAACAGTCTCACAAATGCACATAAACACACAGATGCATGTGTGCGCACACACACTCAAACACACATACAGAGAGAGAAAGAGAAAGAGAATAAAAACCTTCATGATGGCAATTCATAAAGAAGGGCTTGTGAATTTTTTAAATTTTGAAATTTTCCTCAAAATATAAACTTTCCTTCCTTAGATTTAATCTTCCATACTGTTCATTTATAGTTTGAATGAGAACAGTCCCCATAGACTCACAGGGAGTGGCATTATTGAGGATAGAGTCTTTTTGCTGTAGATGTGGCATTCTTGGAGAAAGTGCGTCACTGGCCTTGAGCTTTGAGATTTCTTTTTTTTTTTTTTTCATCATCATTTAGTATTTATTTCATGATTATTTTATACTGGTCATATTTCTTGGTTTTTTAGCTTAATGTCAAATGTTTATAAAGCTGATAGTCTACTTCTACATTTTTTTAAATTTTTTTTTATTATTAGTTACATTTTATTAACTCTGTATCCCAGCTGTATCCTGCTCCCTCATTCCTTCCAAAACCCTCCCTCCCTCATCTCCTCCCTGCACCTTTCCAAGTCCACTGATTGGGGAGGACCTCCTCCCCTTTCATCTGACCCTGTTTTATCAGATATCTTCAGGACTGGCTGCAAAGTCCTCCTCTGTAGCCTAACAGGACTGCTCCTCCCTTGGAGGGTGGGGAGGTCAAAGAGCCTGCCATTGTGTTCCTGTCAGAAATAGTTCTTGTTCCCCTTTCTATGGGAAACCAATTGGTTACTGAGCTACCACAGGCTACATCGGAGCAAAGGTTCTAGGTTATATCCATACATGGTCCTTGGTGGAGAGTCAGTCTCAGAAAAGACCCAGTGCCCAGATTTCAAAAGCCCATGCCAAGCCCAGAGACTCTTCCTGCTGCCTGCTGATTCAGATGTAGAGCTCTCAGCTCCTTATCCAGCACCAAGTCTGCCTGTGTGCCACCATGCTTCCTGCCATGATAATAATGGACTAAACCTTCGAACCTGCAAGTCTCCCTCAATTAAATATTTTCTTTTACAAGAATTGTGGTGTTCATGGTGTCTCTTCAAAGTAGTAACACCCTAAGACAATGAGATATATCTGAACTTAAAGAAATTGGCAGTAATTATTTTACTTGTTGATTTAACAGTGAGTTATGTTCAATGCAGTATTGCAATTTTTTTACACAGTGAGTTTCTTGAGACATTATTTTTTAGGTTATTTAATTAGTATTGGTATAATTAATTGCATATATGTAGGGTTATTGCTGACATGTTAAGACCGTTTTGTGGGTCGGGACAATATGGCAGCACCGGGAGAATACTGCATCTGAGGAGCAGGGCAACATTTTCCGTATTGCAACCAAGAGACTGAACTCTGGGCCCTAAAACAACAGCGATCTTGTTTCCACGTGAGAGGACACCCTCACGGTGTGGGTGTGGGAATCAGTCAGGTCCAATCTCAGGCCACCCAGCCAGAACCCAGAAGAGATCCCAGGTCCCACAGGCACTAGATCACCAGACCAGAACCACAGGCCTGCATGTCCTGATCACCTTCCCAGGCTGATCGGTGGGCACAAAACCCACCAGAGACTGGGAGTCCCAGTCGCGAGAAAACTCCACAGGGAAGGAAGGAAACGGTACTGACTTGGGTCACCCAGCCTTTCCCTGGAAAAAGTCTCACAGACCAGCAGGTATGAGCCTCCATCACTGAACTGGGCTCGAGCCCCAGGCACAGACAGTTGGTGCACGCCCAGCTCTTCCACACAAAAAGAGCTGTGTGCCCCAGGGCAAGAGAGAATGGAGTCTCTGTCATGGGAAAACCCCACAGGGAAGGAAGGAAACCATATTGACTTGGGTCACCTTGTCTTTCCTCGGAAAAATTCTTGCAGACCAGCAAGTATGAGCCACCATCACTGAACTGGGCTCCAGCTGAGAGCACAGACAGTTGCTGTGCGCCCAGCTCTTAGGCACAGACAGAGCTGTGCACCCCAGGACACCAGAGAATGGGAGTCACTCTCAGGAGAAATCCTCACAGGGAACAAAGCAAAGAGGACTGACTTAGGCCACCCAATATATCCCTGGAAAAGGGCCCGCAAACCTGCCCAACCCAGGGACATGTTGTGCACCAGATAACCTGCTGTTACCAGAAGAGGGGTAACCACCCACCACAGATTAACACTTGGGTACTGGGGAACAGAGCCCCAACCTCAGACCTACAGAAGCTCTGGGTCCCTGAAATCAACCCCCAGATACTGCTCCAAGGGGCAAGCAGTTACCCCTAACAAAACTGACCAAACCACAGGACACACAGGTTACAGCAACAGCTCACTAAATTTACAGCAAGAAACCCAGAAGCAGGGCAGCTGTCCTCTGGATTTCTCCAGGTAAGAGGTGAGCCCGCTCGACTAACAAGGACCACAGTTAACACTCAGGTCTCTATCCCTGAGGTAAGCAGCTGCAACTCCTTAAAAACACCGGTAATCCAGTGACTATACACAAAAAGCTGAGAAAGCTTCCTTCAGGAAAAATCATCTTCCTGCCAAGGGGATTCTTTCCACCACAGGATTCCAGGAACCACCAGAAACTAACTCCAAACACCTACAATAGCCCAATGAGTAGAAGCCAGCGTAAAAGCTCAACCAACAAAAGACAGAGCAATATGGCATTTCCAGAACCCAGTTATCCAGGGGAAAGTAGCCCTGGACACCCCAGCATAATTGAAATTCAAGAAGATGACCTAACTCTATGCTCTTGAAGAGGAAAACAGAGGAAATGAATAAAATTCATAAAGATAAACTCAAACAGATTATGGCCATCCTTAAAGAAATAGAGGAACTTGCAGCCAAATAGTTTGTGGCCTTTAGAGAGAAAATGCTTAAATCACTGAAATAAATAAAAGAAGCAGAGGATTGTTCAAGCTAACAGGTGAAGGAATTGATGAAAAAACAGGAAAATACAGTCAGACAGGTGAAGGAAATCAACAAAATGGCTCAAGATCTGAAAATAGAATTGGAAAAAATTAAAGAAAACACAAATGGAGGAAATTTTGGAGAGAAAGAACTTAGGGAAGAAAACAGGAACTACAAAGGTTAGCATAACCAATAGACTACAAGAAATGGAAGAAAGAATCTCAGGTGTGGAAGATACAATGGAAGAAATAGATGTATCTGTCAAAGAAAATGTTAAATCTAAAAAATTCCTGACACAGACCGTCCAAGAAATTCAAGACAACATAAAAAGACAAAACCTAAGAATAATAGGAATAGAGAAAAAAAAGATTCCCTGCACCAAGGCCCAGAAAATATTTTCAACAAAATCATTGAAGAAAATTTCCCCAACTTAAAGGAGAGGCCAGTAAGAATACAAGAGGCCTACAGAAAACCCAATAAATTAGACCAGAAAAGAAAAACCTCCCGCCACATAATAATTAAAACAGTAAGTATACAGAACAAAGAAAAAAAATACTAAAAGCTGCAAGGGAAAAAGGCCAAGTAACATATAATGGCAAACCCATTAGAATCACACCTGACTTTTCAACACAGACTATGAAAACCAGAAGGCCCTGGACGAATATCATGCAGACCCTAAGAGAACACAGATGTCAGCCCAGGCTACTGAACCCAGCAAAAATCTCAGTCCTCATAGATGGAGAAAACAAGATACTCAATGACAAAAACAAATTTCAACAATACCTACAAACAAATCAAATGTTACAGAAGACACTAAAAGGGAAAATACAACCCAAGAAAACTAGCTACTTTCAAGGAAAAACAGGAAATAACCTCACTACAGTAAAACAAAAAGCAACCAAGCATACAACCTTATGACGGCAGCCAACATCAAAATCAAAGGAATTAACAGCCACTGGTCATTAATCTCTCTCAAAATCAATGGACTCAATTCCCCAATAAAAAGACACAGACTAACAAAATGAATGCGTAAACAAGCCCCAGCAATCTGTTGCATACAAGAAACACAACTAAGTCACAAAGATAGATATTACCTGAGGGTAAAGGGTTGGAAGACTGCTTTCTAAGCAAATGGACCCAAGAAGCAAGCAGGTGTAGCCATTCTAATATCTGATAAAAGAACTTTCAACCAAAATTAATCAAAAGAGATGGGGAAGGACACTATATACTCATCAAGGGAAAATTCCACCAGGAAGACAACACAATCCTGAACATCTACGCCCCAAATACAAGGGCACCCCCATTTGTAAAAGAAACATTGATAAAATTTAAACCACACATAGATTTCCATTAATAGTGGGAGACCTCAACACCCCACTCTCAACAAAGGATAAGTCAACAAAACAGAAATTAAACAAAGAAACAATGTCTCTAACAAAGGTCATGAATCAAATGGACCTAACAGACAATTACAGGACTTTATACCCAAACACAAAAGAATTTACTTTCTTCTCAGCACTTCATGGAACCTTCTTCAAAATAGACTGTATAGTTGTTCACAAAGCAAGCCTCAACAGATACAAGAAGATTGAAATAATCCCTTGTATTCTGTCTGATCACCATGGAATAAAGGTGAACCTCAACAACAGCAGAAATGGCAAAAAGCCTACACACTTATGGAAACTGAACAACTTGTTACTAAATGACAGCTGGGTCAGGGAAGAATTAAAGAAAGAAATTAAAGTCTTCCTAGAACTCAATGAAAATAAAGACACAACATACCCAAACTTGTGGGACACATGAAAGCACTGCTAAGAGGAAAGTTCATAGCACTAAATGCCTTCAAGAAGAAATTCGACAAAGCTCATTCAAGCAACTTAATGGCTCACCTGAAAACCCTAGAAAATGAAGAAGCAGACAAACCACAAAGGAGTATATGGCTGGAAATAATCAAACTCAGGGCTGGATTCAATCAATTAGAAACAAATAAAACAATTCAAAGAATCAATGAAACCAAGAGCTGGTTCTTTGAGAAAATCGACAAGTTAGACAAACCCTTTGCCAAGCTAACTAAAAGGCAGAGAGACACCATCCAAATCAACAAAATCAGAAATGAAATGTGGACATAACTACAAACACTGAGGAAATCCAAACAATTATTAGGACTTACTTCAAAAATCTATATGCTACAGAATTTGAAAATCTAAATGAAATGGACAATTTTCTTGATTGATTTGACTTGCCAAAGCTGAATCATGACAAGATAAATCAATTAAATAGTCCTATATCCCCCAAGGAATTAGAAGTGGTCATCAAAAGTCTCCCATGCAAAAAAAGCCAAGGACCAGATGGTTTCAGTGCAGAATTCTACCAGACCTTCAAAGAAGAGCTAACTCCAGTTCTCCTCAAACTATTCTACAGAATATAAACACAAGGAACATTACCAAACTCATTCTATGAAGCCACAGTCACCTTGGTACCTAAAATACACAGACCCAACAAAGAAAGGGAATTTCAGGCCAATCTCCCTTATGAACATTGATGCAAAAATATGCAACAAAATACTTGCAAACCAAATACAAGAACACATCAAAGATATCATCCACTATGACCAAGTAGGCTTCATCCCAGTTATGCAGGGTTGGTAAAATATACAGAAATCCATCAATGTGATCCACCATATTAACAAACTAAAAGAAAAAAAAAAAACACATGATGATCTCCCTAGGAGCTGAAGAAGCATTTGACAAAAATCCAACATCCATTCATGTTTAAAGTATTGGAGAGATCAGAGATACAAGGCACTTATCTAAACATAGTAAAGGCCATATACAGCAAGCCTATAGCCAACATCAAAGTGAACAGATAGAAACTTAAAGCAATCCCACTGAAATCAGGGACAAGACAAGGCTGCCCACTCTCTCCATATCTCTTCAACATAGTTCTGGAAATCCTTGTTAGAGCAATAAGACAATTGAAGGAGGGGTCTGAAGTATTTTAAGGCAGCCCTGCAATTTTTTTCTTCCTGTTTTTCCTGACCTGCACAGATATGAGCAAGCCACCTAACATTTCTGCTGCTACAATAATGGCCACTCCTTGTTGTCATGTCTTGTCTACCATGATGGCTTGAATCCCACAACACATGAGCACATAAAAAATCCTCTTATTTTGAGCTTGCTTTCTTTTCTTTGTTTCATTCTTTTTCATTCCTTTTCCTTCTTTCCTTCTTCCTTTTTTCTTTTTACTTCTTTTTCATGTGTGTGTGTTCCACGCTTGCTTTATACATGTTTGTAGGTACATAATGCATAACCAGAGGAAAGAATTGTTTGAACTCTATCACTCTGTTCCTTATGAGTATCTGCCTTGATACTGAATTTAGAGCTGGCCATTCCTACAGCTAAGATGTCTGATCAATTCCTTTGATCCACCAGTCTGTTTCTATGCCAGTACCATTCAGTTTTTAGTATTGTTGCTCTATAGTTCAGCTTGAGATCAGGGATGGAGATACCTCCTGAAGATCTTTTACTCTAGAGGATTGTTTTAGCAATTCTATGTTTCTTGTTTTTCCATATGAAGGTGACAATTTTTCTTTCCAGGTCTGTAAAAAAATTCTGTTGGTAATTTGAGGAGAATGGCATTGAATCTGTAGATTGTTTTTGGTAAGATGACCATTTTTACTATGTTAATCCTGCCAAGCCATGAACATGGGAGATCTTTCCATCTTCTGATATCTTCTTCTATTTCTTTCTTCAGAGACTTCAAATTTTTTTCATACAAGTCTTTGACTTGCTTGTTTAGGTTCCTTTGTGGCTATTGTGAAGGGTGTTATTTCCCTAATTGCTTTCTTGGCCCTTTTGTCTTTTGTATACAGGAAGGCTACTGATTTTTTTAAGTTAATTTTGTATCCAGCCACTTTACTTAAGGTGTTAATCAGCTATAGGAGTTCCCTGGTAGAATTTTTTGGGTCACTCAGGTATACTATCATATCATCTGCAAACAGTGATACTTTGACTTCTTCCTTTCTAATTTGTATCCCCTTTATCTGCTTCAATTGTCTTATTGCTCTAGCAAGAACTTCAAGAACGATGTTGAAGCGATATGAAGAGAGTGGAAAGCCTTGCCTTGCCCCTGATTTCAGTGGGCATGATTTAAGTTTGCAGTGAATAGTGGGATCTGAAAAAGATCATCCTGAGTGAGCTATCCCAGAAACAGAAAGATGCACACAATATATACTCACTCATATAGACATATAATATAGGATAAACCTACTAAAATCTGTACACCTAAAGAAACTAATGAAGAGGGAGGACTTGTTAAATGCTCAATTCCTATCCAGAAAGTCGATGAGGTTGGACATCAGAAGAAGGAGAAAAGAGGCAACAACTCAGGAGCCTGACACAGAGGACCTCTGAAAGGCTCTGCCCTGCAGACTATCAATGCAGATGCTGAGACTTATGGGCAAACTTTGGGCAGAGTGCAAGGAATCTTAGGAAAGAAGTGGGAAACAGTAAGATCTGGAGAGGACAGTAACTCCATAAGGAGAGCAACAGAACCAAAAAATCTGAGCACAGGGGTCTTTCCTGAGACTGATACTCCAACCAAGCCTATGCATGGAGATAACCTAAGAGCCCTGAACAGATGTAGCCCATGGCAGTTCAATATCCAAGTGGGTTCCATTGTAATAGGAACAGGGACTGTTTCTGACATGAACTGATTGGCCTACTTTTAATTACCTCCCCCTGAGGGGAAGTAGCATTACCAGGCCACAGAAGAAGACAATGCAGCCACTCCTGATGAGACCTAATTGACTAGGATCAGAAGGAAGGAAAGGAAGACCTTCCCTATCAGTGGACTTGGGGAGGAGCATGCATGCAGAGGGTGGAGGAAGGGAGGGATTGGGATGAGAGGAGAGAGGGAACCACAGGGGGGATACAGATTGAATAAAGTGTAATTAATAAAGAATTTAAAAAAAGATGTCTGATCAATGGCTGATCATCCTTTCTTTACACCCCAAACTAGAGTAACAAGCCTGTGAGGCCATGCTTGACACTATTGTGGTTGCCGGGGGGAGGGGGGATATGAACTCATATTCTTAATGGTTTGGTTTTTTGTTTGTTTGTTTGTTTTGTATTGGTCAAAGCAAGAAGAAAAGTAACTAAAGCATCGTTCCAACATTTGTTATTGTTTTAATTCAAACTCTCATCTTGTAGTCCTTTGGAATGTATGGTATGTTATGGTTACCTTTAGTCACCCCACTGTACAAAAGTTCATCACAAATTCTTGCTCTGATATCACTGTATTTTGCATGTCACTTTCTTCTAATTTCTCTGCCTCCGGTCACCATACTTTCAATTTCTAGATCAAGTGATTTAGTTTTCTCATATGACTGAAGTCACTCAGGACTGTCTTTCTATTCCTGTTTTGTTTTTCTTACGGTGACATCCTCTATCTCTCACTATTTACAAAACTCAGTGCAAAATTTATTAAAGATTTAAATGTAAGATTTGAAACAATGGCTGTATGAGGAGGAATACTTCAGGACAGTGAGAGAAAGATGTTTTGATAAGATCCCAGAGGCACAGGACTTAGGCTTTGCAAAGACAGAAAAATTGGATTGGGTTCAACTTAAAAGAATTTACACACCAAAGGAAACCTACAGGGAATAAAACAAGAAACTGTGGGCTAGGAGAATGACTAGCAAAACTCATAACTGACCAAGGCCTAATACACAGATCACGTTATCACAAAACTCAACAGTAAAAATTCAAAATAATCATATTTTAAAATGCATATCTATAGACTTATTCTTTTTTTTCAAATAAAAACTTACAAATGTGCAGTAGGTACATGAAACAAAATACATAGTTATCAGAAACTATCAGGGAAATGCAAATTAATACCACAATGAAATCATTCTAGTGAGAATGGCCATTACCAGAAAGATCAAAGACAACAACCATTGTTCAAGGTAAGGGAAAGAAAGCCTGCTGGCACATTGTTAGTAAGAATGTCATGTAGCTATTACTACAGTGAGAAGAGGTGTGGAGGTTCTTAGAAAGTGCTCTTGTTTGTTTTAAATTCCTATTGTTATTTCTGTGTTACATATTAACTGAAGGTGATATACAGGGTAGGAACAACTTTTTTACACTGAGGTTGTGGTTCACTTAAGAACTGTCCTCTCCTACATCTTCACAAATATAAATTGAACATTATCTATCCACTGTCCTTTCACAAATTTCACAGATATTGATCTTTTCAGGACAACTCCCCAGTTAGTACATCCTCCACAGCTTAGATCTCTTTTGCTGTTTCTGAAAATTCCAGTTTTTTTTGTTTCTTTGTTGTTTGCTCCTGTGAAAAAGTGAGAGATTTTGTAAAACCTAGTCCTAAATGTGGTGTTTTCACCAAACCCCTGTTGTCAGGGCTCAGGGACATAAGGGTCCTTCTACCCCAATTCTAGCTCCTGGTTTAGCATTTCTAAACAGTGTTATGGGATGCTCTGTAAGAAGGCTCAATAAAGTCTCTCCTTCACCACAGAAGCATGTGTCTTACACGAAACTGTGTGGATAAGGACAGGACCAGGGCTTAGAATGTGACACAGGACAGCTTTCCAATATTTGCCATCCGCCACTGAAAAGGGACTGATCAATGATTTCAAATCATATAATCTGGCAAAACTGAAGGAAAGAGTTGAATTACAACCCTAACTGCTGCAATGCTTCCTGTGAACTAGCTCACAGCCTTATAACACCTTATAAAGTGTTGGGGCATGTTGGGGTCTGGTTTGCTAATGCATACTGCCAGGGCATAGAGTTGTTTATAGAGTTTAAGGTCATTCCCACATCATGAGACTGTAAATGTTAAGCATCTCTCTAGCCAAATGGACACATAAAAAAAAAACCACTATAGTGGAGTCTATAAAATGCATCCCACTCTTCAGATTCATGTAGGGACTCATAATGTATATTTAAGTCACACTGTAATCAATACAGTGTGTGTGCATGTGTGTGTGTGTCCAACAACCTGCTTCATTCATCTTCAGAAAATTAGAAAAAGAAACTTCTGGCTGTAAATAAAATAAACTTAGGGTAACCATATAGGCATTCCTTACAATCAGGTCACAAGTGCTCTTATTCAAGTTCAGTCTTATAAACACAAATTTAATAAGCTTAAAAATAAATGAAACGATCTTCAACAAATGGTGCTGGTCCAACAGGATGTCTAAATGCAGAAAAATAAAAATAGATCTATATTTGTCACCGTGCACAAAACTAAAGTCCAAGTGGATCAAAGACCTCAACATAAAACTAGACACATTACATCGGTTAGAAGAAAAAGTGGGGAAAAGCCTAGAACTCATTGTCACAGGAGACAACTTCCTGAAGAGAACATCAACAGCACAGGCTCTAAGAGCAACAATTAGTAAATGGGACCTCATGAAACTGAAAAGCTTCTGTAATGCAAAAGACACTGTCCTCAGAGCAAAACGACAGCCTACAGACTGAGAAAGGATTTTCACTAGCCCTGTATGTGACAGAGGGCTGATATCCAGAATAAATAAAGAACTCAAGAAGTTAAAAAGCAACAAAGCAAGCAATCCAATTAAAAAATGGGGTACGGACCTAAACAAAGAATTCTCTGTAGAGGAATATAGAATGGCAGAGAAACACTTAAATAAATGCTCAACGTCCTTAGTCATCAGGGAAATGATGACCTGAGATTTTACCTTACACTCATCAGAATGGCTAAGATTAAAAACTCAAGTGACTCCACATGCTGGAGAAGATGTGGAAAAAGGGGAAAACCTCAATTTCTGGTGGGAGTGCAAACTTGTACAACCATTTTGGAAATCAATCTGGCACTTTCTCAGACAATTAGGAATAGTGCTTCCTCAAGATCCAGCTATACCACTCCTAGGCATATATCCGAAATATGCGCTAGTACACAACAAAGACTTTTGTTCAACCATGTTCGTAGCAGCTTTATTCATAATAGCCAGAATCTGGAAACAACCCAGATGTCCCTTAACTGAGGAATGGATGTAGAAATTGTGGTACATTTAGACAATGGAATAC
The DNA here is from genome assembly GCA_010120015.1 of Rhombomys opimus. Taxonomy (NCBI): domain Eukaryota; kingdom Metazoa; phylum Chordata; class Mammalia; order Rodentia; family Muridae; genus Rhombomys; species Rhombomys opimus. Next base: position 558,265 of record REGO01000382.1, on the reverse strand, counting down.
TACTCAGCAATTAAAAACAAGGAAATCATGAAATTTGCAGGCAAATGGTGGGATCTTGAAAAGATCATCCTGAGTGAGGTATCCCAGAAGCAGAAAAACACACATGGTATATACTCACTTATAAGATATCAGCCCTATGAGGATAAACCTACTAAAATCTGTACACCTAAAGAAGCTAACCAAGAACTAGAACTGGGGATAAGATGATCACTTCTCACTTAGACAAATGGGAGGGAGGTTGGAAGTAGGAGAACACAAGTACAGGACCGAGGGTCTATGAAAGACTCTACCTAGCAGTGAATCAAAGCAGATGCTGAGACTCATAACCAAACCTTGGGAAGAGTGCAGGGAATCATATGAAAGAAGGGAGAGTTAGTTTGACCTGGAGAGGACAGCTGCTCCACAAGGACCAAATGTATCTGAGTACAGGGGTCTTTTCAGAGACTGTTTCTCCAACCAAGGACCATGCGTGGATATAACCTAGAACCCCTGCTTGGATGTAGCCCATGGAAGCTCAGCATCCAAGAGGGTTTCCCTAGTAAGGGGAAGAGGGACTGTCTCTGATATGAACTCAGTGGCTAGCTGTTTGACCCCCCCCCCTTCCCGAGGGAGGAGCAGCCTTGCTAGGCCACAGAGGAGGACATTGCAGCCAGTCCTGAAGAGACATGATAAGCTAGGATCAGATGAAAGGGAAGGACGACCTTCCCTATCAGTGGACTTAGAGAGGGGCAGAAAGGAGATAAGGGAGGGACTGTGGGATTGGAAGGAATGAAGGAGGGGGCTACACCTGTGATACAAAGTAAATAAACTGTAACTAATATAAAAAAATAAAAATTTAATTAAAAAATAAACGAAATGGCAGAAGCTAATTAAATAAGAGTTGAATAACTGTAGCAGCAGCAGCATTCTGAAGGCATGTGTATTTAGAATACTATGCTCATTGCATTATTAATGACTTTAAAGCTTTCTTTTAGACACTGGATTCCTTTTATAAATATATCTTCCCTAATTTAATTTTGAGAAAACATATAAAAATGAATTATAAACAAACCATGTAATTTTTTCTGTATATTGATGATTGTTTTTTACATTTTCTAAGACTAGTTAACAAATCCATTCTTTTTAAAATTTTTGCTTTTTTTATTTATTCACTTTACATCCTTCTTGTAGCCCCTTTCCTCCTCTCCTTATGGTCCCAACCTTCTGCCCTGTTCTCCCATTTTCCTTTCCCTCATTCCTCAGAAAACCAGAGCCCTCCACTACCCACATACCCCAGTTTGTCAAGTCATATCAGGACTGAATTCTGGTGAGGCAACCCTGCCAAAGGGGTGGCGGAGGGAGTGATCAAATAGCAGGGAACAGAGTTCATGTCAAAGTCAATCCTGGGTCCTATTATTAGGAAAACCCACATGAACCCTCAGCTGCTCAGCTTCTACATCTGTGTAGAGGGCCGAGGTCTGGTCTATGAATGGAATTGGTTCGTGCTACAGTCTCCCTAAGCACCTCTGGGCCCTGGTTAGTTGGCTCTGTTGGTCTTTTTGTGGAGCTACTATGACCTCTAGGTCCTTCTATCCATCCCCCCACCTTTCCACAGGACTCTTTTTTTTTGCATTTTAATTGTTTATTTATTTTTTTAATTAATATTTTTTTATTTTTAAATAATTTTGTACATTCACTTGTATGCTAGCTGTAGCCCACTCCCTTTTTCCCTCCCAATCCTCCCCTCCCTCCCTCATCTCCTCCCTGCCCCTTTCTGAGTTCACTGAGAGAGGGTGTCTTCCTCTTCTTCTGTCTGGCCCTAGCTTATCAGGTACCTTCAGGATGGTTGCAATGTCCTTATCTGTGGGAATCATATGAAGGAAGGAGGAATTAGTATATCTTAGAGGGGACAGGGAGCCCCACAAGGTCGAAATATATCTGAGCACAAGGGTCTTCTATGAGACCGTTTATCCAACCAAGGACCATGCATGGATATAACCTACAACCCCTGCTCAGACATAGCCCATGGTAGCTCAGTATCCAAGTGGGTGCCCTAGTAAGGGGGACAGGAACTCTTTCTGACATGAACTCATGAGCTTCCCCTCCCCCCTGAGGGAGGATCAGCTTCGCTAAGGCACAGGACTCTTATGTTGTGGCTGTGTGTCTCAGCATCTGTTTCTGTCTCCTGCTGGGTGGAGCCTCTCAGAAGACAGCTGTGCTAGACTCCCGTCTGTGAGCATAACAGAATATCATTAATAGTATCAAGGGTAGGGTCCTGTGGGATGGATCTCAGGTTCGGCCAGGCATTGGTTGGCATTACCTCGATCTCTGCTAGGTGTCTCAGGTAGAGTCACTCCCATATCCACCCAGAAGCCTACCCTGTCTTAGGTTTCCAGCTTGTCGTAGAGATGCCCCTGCCCATGGTTTCTCTTTTGCCTGGAGGCCCTCTGTCCTCTCAACCCTGCTCACCACAGGTCTGGTCTCCTCTGTCATTTCTTTCGGTGTTCCCTCTCCTACCTTGTTCCTGCTTTATATCCACTTCCCTTGGGTATTCTATTTCCCCTTCTCGTGAAATTGAAGCACCCCCCTTTGAGTCCTCCTTGTTACTTATCTTGTTTGGGTCTGTGTATTGTAGTATATCTATCCTATAATATATAGCTAAAATCTGCTTATAAGTGAATATAAACTATGAGTGTCTTTCTGGGCCTGGGATACTTCACTCAGGATGGTCTTATCTAGGTCTATCAATTTACCCGCAAATTTCAGGCTTTCTTTATTTTTAAAGCTGTGTAGTATTCCATTGTGTAAATGTACCATAATTTCATTATCTGTTATTCAGTTGAAGGACATCTGGGTTGTTTCCAGATTCTTGCTGTTACAAATAAAGCTGTTATGAACAGAGCTGAGCAAGTGTCCTTGTTATATGTTAGCACATCTTTTCGGTATATACCCAGGAATGGCACAGCTGCGTCTTAAGGTAAAGCTATTTCAAATTTTCTGAGAAAGTGCAAGACTTATTTTCAAAATGGTTGTACACATTTGCACTCCCACCAACCATGGAGAAGTTTTCCTTTTTCCTCACATTCTCCTCAGCATGTGGTGTCACTTGAGTTTTTGATCTTAGATATTCTGATGGGTCTAAATGAAATCTTAGAGTTTTAATTTGCATTTTCATGATGATTAATGACTTTTAGCATTTCTTTAAGTGTTTCTTGGCAATTAGACAATCCTCTGATGAGAATTATGTTTAGCTCTATACCCCAATTTTAATTGGATTATTTGGTTTCTTGGTGTTTAATTTCTTGAGCTCTTTATTTTGGAGATTGGCCCTTTGTCAGCTGTAGGGTTGGTAAAGATCTTTTTCCAGTCTGTAGCCTACCATTTCATTCTCCTGACAGTGTCCTTTGCCTTACAAAAACTTTCAAGTTGCATGAAGTCACATTTATTAATTGTTGATCTTAGAATCTGAGCTATTGGTATTCTGTTCCGGAAGTTGTCTTCTGTGCCAATGAGTTCAAGGCTCTTCCCCACTTTCTCTTCTAATAGATTTAGTTGATCTGGTTTTATGTTGAAGTCTTAGATCCACTTGGACTTGAGTTTTGTGCAGAGTGATAAATATGGTTCTACTGGTATTTTTCTACGTGTAGAGATGCAGTTAGACCAGCACCGTTTGTTGAAGATGTTGTCTCTTTTTCATTGTATGGCTTTGGGTTCTTTGTCAAACATCGAGGTTCATAAATGTGTGGGTTCATCTATGGGTCTTTGATTTCATTGCATTGATCATATTTCAATGCCAGTATCATGCAGTTTTTATTACTATTTATCTGTATTACAGCTTGAAGTTAGGGATGAAGATACCTCCAGAAATTCTTTTATTGTACAGGATTGTTTTCACTATCCTGTGTTTTTTGTTTTTGTTTTTCTTTTCTTTGTTTTTTTTTTTTTTGTTTTTTCAAAGTCTATGAAGAATTGGGCTGAAATATTGAATGGAATCGCTTTGAATCTGATTGCTTTGGGGAGATGGCCATTTTTACTATGTCGGTCCTACTGATGTATGAACATGGGAGAGCTTTCCATCTTCATATACCTTTTTCAGTTTCTTTCTTCAGAGACTTGAAGCTTTTGTCATACAGGTATTTAACTTGCTTGGTTAGAGTTATACGAAGAAACTTTCTGGCTATTGAGAAGAGTAATGTTTTCCTATTTTTTTCTCAGCCACATTTGTCATTTGTATACAGGAGGGCTACTGTTTTCTTTGGATTAATTTTATATCCAGTCACATTTCTGAAGGTGTTTATAGACTGTAAGGGTTCTCTGATAGAAGTTTGGGGGTCACTTAGGTATACTATCATACTGTGAGCAAATAGCAATACTTGGACTTGTTCATTTCCAATTTAGATCCGCTTGAACTCTTTTAGTTGTCTTATTGCTCTGCCTAGCAGTTCAAGTACTATGCTGAAGAGATATGGAGACAGTGGGCAGCCTTGCATTTTTCCTGATTTCAGTGGAACTGCTTTAAGTTTCCTTCTATTTAATTTTATACCCACAATGGACTTTCTATATATAGACTTTATTATGTTAAAGTATGGGCCTTGTATACCTGATGTTTCTAAGACTTTTATCATGTAAGTGTATTGGATTTTGTGAAATGCTTTTTTGACATTTAATGAGATAATTATATGGGATTTTCCTTTCAGTTTGTTCTTATTGTGGATTACATTGATGGATTTTTTTATATTGAACCAACTCTTCATGGCTGGGATAGGGCCTACTTAATCATGATGAATAATATTTTTGTTATGTGCTTGAATTATGTTTGCAAGTATTTTATTGAGTATATTTCATCAATGTTCATAAGGGAAATTGGTCAGAAATTCTTTCTTTGTTGGGTCTTCCTGTAGTTTAGGTATCAGGGTGACTGTAGCCTCAAACAATGATTTCTGCAATCTATCTTCCTTCTCTTTCTGTTTTGGGGAAGAGTTTAAGGAATATTGGTATTAGCTCTTTTTTGAAAGTCTGGAAGAATTTTGTGCTAAAACCATCTACCATTTTTTTTTGTTGTTGTTCGTTTCTTTTTGATGAGAGACTTTTAATGACTACTCCTATTTCCTTAGGGGTTATATGATTATTTATCTTGTTTCCGTGATCATTATTTTACTTTAGTAAGTGGAGTCTGTCAAGAAAATTGTCCATTTCATTTAGATTACCCAATTTTGTAGAGTACAGGCTTTTGAAGTAACTCCTAATGATTCTTTGGATTTCATCAATTTCTTTTGTTATGTCCCCCTTTGCTTTTTTATTTTGTTATTTAGTGTCTCTCACCCTTTTAGTTATTTTTGCTAAAGGTTTGTTTGTCTTATTGATTTTCTCAAAGAACCAGCTCATGATTTTGTTGATTCTTTGTATTTTTCTCTGTTTCTAATTTATTGATTTCAGACCTGAGTTTGATGATTTCCTGCCTGTATTCCTTTTAAGTGTGTTTATTTCTTTTTTTTTTCCTAGAGCTCTCAGGTAAGCTGTTAAGTTCTTAATATGGAATCTCTCTAATTTCTTTTTGAAGGCACTTAATACTATGAACTTTCCTCAGTTGCCCATAGTTCTTTGGGTAGGATTAAGGATTCATGGGCTTTAGCCCATCCACACTGATGTTATCCATTGATGTTGTCCTCATTCATCTCACATTGTTCAGCTCAGATTTGAGCATTCACATAGGTGAGATTGTATGTATGTAGCTTCTGATTTTAATAAGAGGCATAATCTTCCAGCTAGCTCTTTGTCTGGCTCTTACATTCTCTGCATATACTCTTATTTATTTTGATTGAGCCTTAGGAGAGTTTTATAGATATATACATTGGGACAAGGCTCAGCTACTCTGCATTGTTGTGGTTTTAGAAAGTGGTCTCCATCTGTTGCAAAAAGAAGATTCCTTGATGAGGTCTGATGACTATATTTATTTGTGGGTATAAGGACAATTGTTTATAGATTGTTGTTAGGGATTATGTAGCTTTAGTGAATTAGTTGTTGTAAATTATCCTTCAATAACTATGACTTCACTAACACTGCGTATGTAGTTATGTTTCCATTACCATGCATGATTTATCTCTTGTTGAGAGGGTCTTAGGTCCAATTATAAAGTTGTTTAGGACTTTCTGGTTACTGCTAAGTTACATGTACCATTTATGCACCCTTAGTGTTAATTGTGTAATTCTTCCCATTTATGGAATTTATAGGTATCACAGTTTGGTCAAATATTGATTGTATCTATCTTTAGGGTAAGAATATTCAGTTCAGCTCAATCTCAGGTGAGTCTGGGTCCTATTTCTGAAATGCATGGTGTCCTAAGTAATAGGAAATTACCTTCTACCTCTGGAAAGAAACCCTAGTTACTTTGTCCTTTAAACGCTCCCTAAATATAAGTGATTGCAAATGTACCCATAGACATTTCTTAGATTATGTGACAATACATAGTAAGACTTTTCTAGACTAACTTCTTCCTTGCCAAAATTCTGCTCTTCCATGCACATGCAAAGAAGTTTCTTTCTCAGTTAATCTTAATGAAAGCAAAAGAACTCAACAGAAAAAAAAGATGAATGTGCACTAAACACATCAAATTCTGTTCCATCTCAACTACTCAGCTTAGTCTCCCCTTAATCCACACATCAATCCTTTCTTAACAAGAGGCGATAACAATAAATTTCTATGCTTTCATTCCCACATGCCACCTCCCCATATTTCTATATGACCATGTTTCCATGCAGTGATTTTAATAACAAAGAAATTGGAAGAAAAAGAAATTGATTAGTACAGATCAAGTGGCTCTGATACACCTGCTATAAGGTGATAAATTGTTGACCTTTTAAAGAACATTAGTGATGTTCCACTTAAGAAAGTCTCTTTTCTCAAGAGTAATATGTCTCTAAAATGCCAGGCTTTATTCTCTCATCTCTAAACAAATCAGGTTTAATAAGTTTCTTCTTTCAAGTAAATATTTTAAATGAATCAAAGGGCCACCGTTAATGTCACTTCACTAATATTTAATTTCAAGATACTGGGTTAATATTTACATCCAAATTAATTTCATCAGCTAAAGAGAAAAGACCAATACATGTGTTTATCTGGAGCCAAGAATATACCATTTGAACACAGTAATAGACAAAGTGCCTTCAATTGGAAATAGAAAAAAAAAGATTCAATCTGTGGGCCTCTGTCAGATAAAAGGCAAGTTAACTGATGGAAGTTGCCAGGCTACATTCCTTCCTTGATATTTATCCTATATAAAACAAAACAAAAAACATTTTATTTTTCCTTTTTTAAAGAACAGAACTACAAATTAGTCATGACAATTTAGTTAGCAAATTATAAATTATGATTATAATTTAGTTAGTTATATAATTATAATAATTGTGCCTTTGCTTGGCTTAGGAATCTAAGGCAGGTAGATAAATGTTTTCTATAAAAGGCATTGTAGTGGTTTCAGGTAATATATAGTCCCTGTTGGAAAGTCATCCATTTTTAATCTATACATGATGGTATTTGGGGTTCTGTATAAATTACGACAGAAAAAGCAAGCCAAGGAATAGATTTATGCAATGGGTTGTAGTTTCTTGATTGATAATATGAGAAACAGCAACGGGGCATAGTACAAAAACATAGGCTCCTTGAAGACACTTGCCTATAACAGTGTCTATTTCCTGGTGTTTCCTGAAGAACAAATACAAATGCATGACTTTCACCAGCAAGCATGGTGATCATTTGCCATTGGTTTAAGCAGCAGCACTCAGTACAACTTTTCCTTAACATTACTGTTGAACAATTAATATATGTCAAGGTAGAAAATAATAAATAGATATTACTGACGATTATTATAATCTAACAATCATTTTCACTAAAAAAGAAAATAACACTTTGACTCAAATTTCTGTGGTAGTTTTGTCAACAGTGCTATCTCAGTGGATAAGTAATTCTATGAAACCAGAGGACAGAAAGAACCCTTCATTCTACACTCTGAGAAAGTACAGGCAATACTTGAGGATTCAAACTTGACCCAGATCTTTAAGATGAAAAAGTTTTTTGTTTGTTTGTTGTTTGGATTGTTTTGTTTTTTTGAGAGATGGGCTTTATGATGTGGGGCTTCCAAAAGAAATAAATCTTCAGATATGAGACAAATGCAAGGTGTATCTATGAAGAAACTATTGTACTTCTTTGTAGTTTAACAAAGCTTCTGAGAAAGATAGTGTGAAAGGCAAGTTTAGAAAGTAGGTTGGGACCTGTCACAGAAAAACTGGGTATCATTTAGTGAAGGGTGCTTCTTCACCCACTCTCAGCTTCACTTAGTTGCTTGGAGTTCTTAATGTAGAAGCCCCCGTTGATTTCTTTCTTCCATAGCATGTCTGTTGGTTCAAGTATTTCTTGTAGAAGTATTCTCTTTTTAATTTTCATTTTTCATATTAATTACACTTTATTCACTTTGTATCTCACCCCCTCCCTCATTCCCTCCTAATCCCACCCTTTCTCCCTTATCTCCTCCCATGCCCCTCTTCAAATCCACTGATAGGGAAGGTCTATCTCCCCTTCCATCTGACCCTATTTTATCAGGTCTCATCAGGACTGGCTGCATTGTCCTCCTCTGTGGCCAGGCAAGGCTGGACCCTCCCATTCAGGGGAAGGTGATCAAAGAGCCAGCCATTGAGTTCATGTCAGAGACAGCCTCTGTTCCCCTTACTAGGGTACCCACTTGGATACTGAGTTGCCATGGGCTATATCTGAGCAGGGGTTCTAGATTATATCCATGAATGGTCTTTGGTTGGAGTTTCACTATCAGAAAAGACCACTGTGCCCAGAGTTTTTGGTTCTGTTGTTCTCCTTCCTATCCTCCCCAGGTCTTACTATCTCCCTTTCATTTCATAATATTCCCTGCACTCTGCAAAACATTTGGTTATGAGTCTCTACATCTATTTTGATACCCTACTAGGTAGAGTCTTTCAGAGGCAGTCTGTGGTATGCACATGTCCTGTTCCCTGTTTTTTCCATCTTCAGATTTCCATCCTATTTCTCTTTCAGAATAAGGATTGATCATATGACTCAGGGTCTTCCTTCTTGCTTATCCTCTTTAGGTGTACAGATTTTAGTATGTTTATACTATATTATATGTCTAATATCCTTTTATGAGTGAGTATATACCATGTGTGTCTTTCTGCTTCTGGGATCCCTCACTCAGAATAATATTTTCTAGTTCCCACCATTTGTATGAAAATTTCATAATTTTCTTGTTTTTAATTGCTGAGTAGTATTCCATTGTGTAAATGTACCACAATTTCTGTATCCATTCCTCAGTTGATGAACATCTGGGTTGTTTCCAGGTTCCATCTGGCTATTACGAATAAAACTGGTACGAACACAGTTGAGCAAATGTTCTTATTGTATACTTGAGCACCTTTTTTTATATATGCCTAGGTGTGGAATAGCTAGATCTTGAGGTAGCACTATTCCTAATTGAGAAAGCATCAGATTGATTTCCAGAGTGATTATGCAAATTTAAATTCCCACCAACAATAGAGAAGGGTTCTCCTTTCTCCACATTCTGTCCAGTACGTATTATCACTTGAGTTTTTGATCTTAGCCATTCTGATGGTTGTAAGGTGAAATATCAGGGTTGTTTTGATTTGCATTTTCCAATTTCAGCAGAATTCATTTAAGTTTCTCTCCATTGAGTTTGATGTTGGCTATAGGCTTGCCCTTTATTGCTTTTACTGTGTTTAGGTATGTGCCTTGTATCCTTGCTGTCTCTAAGACTTTAAATGTGACTAAGTGTTAGATTTTTGTCAAATTCTTTTTTGGCATCTAGAGAGAAGATCATGTTTATTTTTTTTCAGTTTGTTTATATGGTGGATTAAACTAATGAATTTCCATATATTAAACCACCTCGCATGCCTGGGATGAAGCCTTGGTCATGGTAGATGATATCTTTGATGTGTTCTTGGATTCCATTTGTGAGCATTTTATTGCATATTTTTTGTGTCAATATTCATAAGAGAGATTAGTCTGAAGTTAAAAAAAACAGAGAATTCTCAACAGAGGAATATCAAACGATGGAGAAACATTTAAAGAAATGTTCAACACCTTTAGTCATCAGGGAAATGCAAATCAAAACCACTCTGAGATTCCATCTTACACTCATCAGAATGGCTAAGATAAAAACTCAAGTGACAGCACATTCTGGCCAGAGTAAAGAACAATGTGAACACTCCTGCATTGCTGAGAGTGCAAACTTGTACAACATCTTTGGAAATCAGTTTGATGCTTTCTCAGAAAACTGGAAATAGTCCTACCTCAAGATCCAGCTATGCTACTCCTGGGCATATACCCAAAAGTTGTTCTACAAATACAACAAGGACATTTGCTCAACTATGTTCATAGAAGCTTTATTATAATAACCAGAATCTGGCGACAGCCTAGATGCCCCTCAACAGAAGAATGGATATAAAAATTGTGGTACATTTACACAATGGTATACTACTCAGCAATTAAAAACAAGGAAATTCTTAAAATTGCAGGCAAATGGATGGAACTAGAAAATATCATCCTGAGTAAGGTAACACAGAACTAGAAAAACACACATGATATATACTCACTTATAAGTAGATACTAGCCATATAATATGAGATAAGCACACTATAATCCACAGACAAAATAGGCTAAATAGCAAGGAAGACCTAGGGAGAACACCTAATTCTCATTCAGAAGGGCAAATAGAATAGACACAGGAATTGGTTGAAAAGAGGGAACAGGATGGGAGACTACCATTAATGTCCTCAGAAAGCCTCTACCCAACAGTTGATTGAAACAGCTTCTATGACTCACAGCCAAACTTTGGGGCAGAGAGTATGGTGCTATTGGAAAGAGTAGGGGAATAGTAGGACCTAGAGCAGACAGTAACTCCATAAGAAGACCAACAAAGCCAACAATTCTGAGTCCACGGGAGCCTGTTGAAACTGATGTTCCACCCGAGAATCATGCATGAAGAGGCCCTACACTACTTGCTCAGATGTCACAGATAGGCAGCCCAGTCTTTATGTGGCTTGCCTAGTAAGGGGTGTAGGGGCTGTCACTGAATGGACTCTGTTTTCTGCTCTTTGATTATCTCCCTCTATATCTATATCCTGTTTACATATATCCTATATTTTTTTGGGTGTAATCGAATTCATTGGGTTGGAGTTTTCCTTCTAGCATTTCTGTAGGGCTTGGTTGGTACAGAGATATTTTTTAACTTTGGTTTTGTTATGTAATATCTTGTTTTCTCCATTTATGGTGATAGAAAGTTTTGCTGGGTATATTAGTCTGGGTTGGCAACTGTAGTCTCTTAGTGTCTGCATGACATCTGCCCAGGCCATTCTGGTTTTCATAGTCTCTGTTTAGAAGTTAGATGTGATTCTAATAGATCTACCTTTATATGTTACTTGGCATTTTTGGATTGCCACTTTTTCTATTTTTCTTTGTAGATTTATTGTTGTGATTATTTTGTGGGAGGAATTTTTTTTCTGGTCTAGTCTATTTGGTGTTCTGTAAGCCTCAAATATGTTTAAGGCCATCTCTTTCTTTAGGTTGGGGAAATTTTCTTCTATGATTTTCTTGAAAACATTTTCTGGACTTTGGAGCCTGGAATCTTCTTTTTCATCTATTCCTAGTATTCTTATGTTTCATCTTTTCATGGTGTCCATAATTTCTTGGATGTTTTGTGCAAGGAATTTTTCCATTTAAATATTTTCTTTGAGAGATGAATTGATTTATTCAATTGTATCTTCAACTCTTGAATTCTCTCCTCCATCTCTTGTATTCTGTTGGTGATACATACCCTTTGTTACTGATCTCTTCTCTAAGTTCTCTATCTCCAGGGTTTCTCAGTTTGTTTTTTTCTTTATTGATTCTAATCCTGTTTTCAGGTCTTGAAAAGTTTTGTGTATTTTCTTCCCCTGTTTGATTGTGGTTTCCTGTCTGTCATTGATGGCCTTTATTTGTTTGGTTGTATTTTCCTGAATTTCATTGAAAGATTTATTTGTTTTTTTTTATATGCCTCTAATAATGGCATAAGCACAGATTTAAGGTCACTTTTGTGTGTTTCAGCTGCATTAGAATATACATTTTGGAGGGGTTTTCTGGTGAAACCATGATGCCCTGGTTTTTGTTGATTGTGTTCTTACACTGGTGTTTAGCCATCGTGTTGTCCATAGCCTTGGATGATTATCCTGGAACGTGCACAGAATACAGATTCATGTTTCTCTTGAGTCTGGAGTATGGTATAGTCTTCAGGATGAGGTCCAGTAGAATAGGAATGGGTGCTTGCATTTTGAATACAGCCTAGCTAGGGTGTGTGTTTTAGAAGGCAGTGCATGGGTGCAGGTGTCTTGAAAGGCAGGGGTGCATGGACACAGGTGCCTGGGAGGGCAGGGGCATGGGCAGGGTTACCTCAGAGCAAGGAGCAGGTATCTTGATTAGGGGGATCCACTGCCTCAGTTTGCAGGTGTGGGGGCTGGAAGGAGGATTGGCATCCACATCAGATAGCAGCAGGAGAAGATCTGGTGCCTCTGAAGGCTGCTGATCTGTGACTTAAGGGCCTACCAGACACTGCGGTCCAGAAACTCAGATTTGTCTGTGTTCCAACATCTTAAATCCAGAATTCTGTACGATTTTATTGTTAAAGGGGTGTCCACAGAGGGAAAAAATAGAACTGATTTTTGATCACTTCTGCCTGATGGAACTTCCCTACCAGGCCACAGTGGAGAACAGCAAAGTCATTCTTTATGTGAATAGATGAGCTGGGGAGTCTGACTAGGGGAAAGAGGATGGAGCAGGGAGAGTGGGACTGAGAGAAGAGGGAGGTGCCTATGACTCAGAAGTAAATTGAATTAGTTAATAAAAACAATCTAGTAAAATTTAATTTGTTTTAAAAAGAATTCTAAGCATTTGGGGATTTGTAATTGATTTTTTTAGTCATTTTAATAAAAAAGAAAGTTTTTGTTTTTAATGTTAATCAGATAAATTAATACAGAATAAATGTGTGTTTGATAGTAAGTCATCAAGAATTTTTACAAAAGAGCTGGGAAAAAAAAACCTAGAATCTAACTTAAATTTCAATTGAATTCATCTTTGTGTGAATGGTTCAGTTTAAGCCTTTTATTATTTAATCATCAAAACTGTATACACACACACACACACACACACACACAGGTTTAATTAACAAATTTCATTTCTGCTCACCATAAGAGCCATGTTGTTCTTTCCACTATGCCTGGCTTTAAAATAGTAGGATGACAGGATAAGCAAAGGAAACAAGTCTGTACCTGCTCTTCTAAAATGTCTTTATCTCCAATGTAAGTTCTAAAGTCAAAGACACTCAAACTGGACATTCCTCAGCCATTTCTTATGTGTCTCTGTGGGATGAGAGTAGTAACTGCACTACAATTTGCTTTATAGTCTCTGAAGTTCAACTGATCTTTTCAAAGAAAAAGAAAAAAAGGAATATACTCACAAAATGACCAGCAGTAGGGTGGAGCAATAACCTGATGATATTGAAACTACTCATTGTTCTGAACCTCAGAATCTTCCTCCAGAAAACAGAAATAACAATAGCAAACTATCCATTCTGTTTAAAATGGGCACAAAATGACAAAAGTCCAAGCAAAACCAAGAGCTTTAATATATATTGAAATTTCAGTATCTAAGAACTTAGAGATTAAATGATAGTTTAGTTCATGTATATTTCAACCAAAATAAGGAATGAAGTATTTTTTAAAATAGTTTAATTATTTTTATTTTATGTGTATGAATGTTTTTTTACATGTATATGTGTACCCTACATGAGATATTTAAAAAGAGAGCATTAGGTTCCCTGCAACTGGAGTTTCAATGTGTTGTATGATACCCAGTGCGTGCTAGGAACTGAGCACAGATACTCTGTCAGACAGCTAGTGCTCTTAACTGCTGAGCCACCTCAAATAGGAGATATTTTTAAAGAACAATAAAAAAAAACTCAAGATTTTAAAGACCTTTTGCAAACAGTACTCCTCTAAATATTGAACGTTGAATTGACATTACATCACTAATTTCATAGGACAGTTCTGTCCTTTTGGTATGGCTTTTCTTATCAATTGATAAATCATTTTGGAATTATCTTAAAAATAACCTTTGTTTCTCCAAACTTAGTTTTCTTTAGTTATGCTTTGTTTCCAGTGCAAAAGTAAGTTCTTTAGTTTAGATTTTAAAAATTTCCTGAAAGATACATGTTTCTCAGAGGTAGAGTACTTGTCTAGTGCGGCTGAGATTCTGGGTTTGAGACCCAGTCCAATATATATATATATATATATATATATATATATATATATATATATATATATATACAGTCCTGATGTGTGGCCTTTAGGTCTTAGAGCATATCTTGTCAAAGGAATAATGCTACCCTGACTTGTTCCTCTCCCAATTTTGCTTTCTGAACATGAAACCCATTGCATATGTCTACCTTGATTGGATACGTCATCACAGGCTCAAAGCTAAGAGGACAGCAAACATAAACTGTTTACTCAGAAACAATGAATTAAATAAGCCTTTACTCTTCATAAATTGACATAAGTAAGATATCTGTGAGAGTGATGAAAAGTTAACTGCTTAAAGGTTTACAGTCCCAAGTCAAAAATTTTAAGCATAATATGATTTAAAGTTTTCAATACAAAAATGTTAGTAATTATACTTCAGGTCTCTGGTTTCTCATTAGACCTCCTATAAATTTCAGAAACAGATATACTTGGGCTTTAGTTACCAGGGAATTCATCTTATCTTTAATTAAAGCATGCCAAGGAAAAAGACAGAGATGAGTAATGAGAATTTTTTTATAGTGTACTTTCTCCTTTTCCTTTGTCATTTATGTCACCAGATTTTCTAGAAACTATTGGCCATTTGCACAATTATGGTCAATACTTCTGCAAAAATGAAGGTACAGTCGGTGACTATATGATGTGTTTAAGACTCCAGGTCTCAAATAAGACAAGTCTTTCTTTTCCTTGTACCAGTGAATGCTGAGTAGCATGGCTTCAGCATGTGGTGTAGTTTTTCTAGTCCTCACACTTTTTTATTAACTATGAAAATAACAATGTGTATGTCATAGGATCGTTAATTAAATAGGAGAGTTTTTAAGCATTTTGCAGAGGTCCTCAACATTAGCAGAACAAAATCTACTTAATAACAACAACCCAAGCCTACTGAAAACACTCCTTGTGCTATTCAATTAGCTTACTGCTAAGTATATTTTTATAACATTAAATGATTCAAGTATAAAATAAGAAACATAGATGCCTATGAATGAGTCAACTGAAATAAAGTGAACAGAAAATTTGCATATTAAGTGAAATGTATATAGCCTAATAATTTGTTATGATTATTTCTGAGATTATGAAGAATGCTATAAATATTATTTATAAGCATACTAATAATTATTAGTGGCTTCTTTATTTTGTTTTCATATCTCAAGCTCAAGGAAATGAGACTGCAGACTCAACAACTTCATTCACATTATGCACTGCTTTTGCTCAGCATGTGCCTCCTACATCATGGTACATCTTCACAAATAACTGCTTAATTAATGAGTATGTTAAAAACATGGTTAATGTAATGCACATCCAAACTAGACACTTGTTTAAATATATTGAAGCAATTTAAGATAAATTGGCACTAAATTAAATAACCAAAGAAGATGTAAAGAAGAAAATATATAAATGCACAATGAAATTAAAGTATAAATAAATTTAATATGAGTAGGTTACGAGGTAGGAAATATGATTTCAACATTTTGGGAAAATAATTGTCAATACATTGATTAAAGAAAAATGTATAGACGTATAGGATGTGTGAAGTATAGCAAACTTAAAGCATATTTTTATAGGAATCAAGATTGTTGTCCTCAGCCAGATCCCAAATGTGTACCTTTTACATACTCTGAAACATCATTCTATTTTAGTTAACAACAGTAAAGATTTTAACCTTAAAATTTTTAATTATTAAAACTGGAAATAAAAATGTAAATATCAATAATAAATCTGGAAAACTAAATGTAATTTGTGAATTTGTTTACAATCCTAAGGAAAGTAAAGAAGAGCTCATTACTGGGGTGGCAAGGAAGAGACATTACATGTGTTACCAAGGCGACACATGGAGGAACCAGAAAAACAAAGCCAAAATCTTATCTGCACCTTTACAGCACTTGTATCTTGAAATTGTTCTCTCTAGAGTTCTCCCTGTCCTGTCATGACCTCATTTTTACCTTTCAATATTAGCAGTCAGTCTGGATTATGGAAAAAAGGAGGCAGGCTTGCTGGTGTCTTTAATTGAGAACTGAGAAAAAGGAACATACAGAGGGAGAAGCAACAACACTAAGAAGGTTTGGAAAAAACCTTAGGGGATCATATCATATTTGTATAAAATGATATATTTTACATACGTGTGTGTTTATATGCAAAAACACCTAACATAGTTTAAATATTTTTATGCCACATAGCATGACAATGCTCTCTCCAAACCTGTAAAACAAAACAAAACAAAGAAACAGTGGGTTGCATGGGATATCAAATTTCATTTTAGTAATCAGGGGAATACATTGGAATTGGCTACTGGTATGGCTTTTGGGTTCCTCTCAGAACATGAAGGTGAAATGTATACAATGTATTAAACTTACACACACACACAGACAGGCACACATACCAGCCAACAGTACTAGAAAATTGACCAAAATAAAAACAGCATTAATAAAGAAACATGGCCCACAGTTACACAGTACTGGTGCTTTGGCAAGTTTCCTGATTTTCTAAAAACTCTTAGTGCTTGCAGAGCACACCTAACTTGTGCAGAAGCATTATCCCTAAATGAGAAGATGAAAAAGTTGATTGATTGCCTTTTAATTTTCTCAGTTTACTCTAGTATTTTAGAGAGGAATTTCTACAGCCACTCGCATCATATTACACTAGCACCATTTCTTACAGTCTCTAAAATTATACTTGATAGCTTTCAAGCATTTGAATATATCAAAACAATGTTAAATAACATCCTTCATTGTGGAAACAAATTTTGAGGCTGGCATAGGAGTTTCTGCATGTGTGCACAGTAGTCTATTCCTGCCTGTCTGTACAGAATTACAGTGTCTGCCTGAACTCACGAATAGAGTATTCTTGAACCCATGATTAATTAAAATTGTTTGTAGCTACTCACAATAGTGCTTTTACATGTGTATAAGTAAAGGTCATGCACGAATGCAGGCACATCTCTGCCTACATTCAGAACAGTCAGGTCCTCACATATGCGTATATCAGTCATGCTTTTTCATGGGTGTGAAATATTTGAGTTTTTGTATGTATGCATAGCAATAGCATTTCTGTATGTACGCATACCATCATAGCAGTAGGCTTCCTGCTACTGTGTTCTACACTAGTCTAGCCCCACACTTACGTATGCATACCAGTAACTTTGCTGTAAGCATGTGCAGCAGAAGCATCCCTCCAAATATGTGAAGCAAGAGAGTTTCTGCATGCACTCAGAGTAGTAACATCTCTGTGTGTGAGTGCCATAGTCATGTTTGTGTACTATATGTAGCAGTAATACCTGTATGTATGAGCAGCAAGTATACATAGCAGTTGTATTTCTATGTGTCATGTACATGTGTGAAGCAGTAAGAGCTCATGCATACGTACGCTTAACATTGCAAGAAAATATATTGTATAGCAGAAGGAAGCTGTTAAAATGCTCTGGGCAAAGAGGCAATTTAATAGAAGCTGTCTTTAAAAGAAAAAAACAAACAGAAAACAAGTAGAGAAGCTAAAGTTATTACACTGGAAATACGAATAACTGCGGTGGACTTGAAAACAGTGGAAGAGATCACTAAATGGAACAGAACTTGAGTGGCTAATATCAGTGGCTTTTTAGAGTCTTTGAAATTCTCTTTCCAAAATGACAGCTGTTGAGTAGTGATCTAGAAAAATTACAATGTTTTGAGGAATGACAAGTGAAATGAAGTTGTTTGGAATGCTAATCAGGTTGGATAATAAAGCACTTGATCAGCACCTGTGACATGACTAGCTTTGAAGTTAGACTCCTCCAAATGAGGCTTTCAATAGAGCAGCACTTAAGCTTAGAAGATAAAAAAAAAAACACCCTTGAAAGCTGTACAAGGTGACACATCTGTTACCGCAACACTCAGGGAGCAACTACAGGGTGGTGATTTTGAGACCAAACTGGACTATGAGTGAACTCTATCTCAAAATTAAATTGAAATATGGTCATTTTTGGAAAAGTTCCATGGGGTGCTGAGAAGGTATATTATTTTGTGTTTGGTGAAAAGTTCTGTAGGTACATTTATGATTTAAGACCTCTGACATTATTTCTTTATTTAGATTCTGTCTCGATGATCTGTCCCTTGGTGAGACTAGGGTATTGAAGTGTCCCACTATTAACGTGTTGGGATCAATGTGTGATGTAAGCTTTAATGATCTTTCATTTATGAATACAAGTGCCCTTGTATTAAGGGCATAGATGTTGAGAATTGTGATGTCCTCATGGTGATTTTTTCCTTTGACGAGAATGAAGTGTCCCTCCTTATCTCTTTTGATAAAATTCGCTTGAAAGTCTATATTGTTAGATAGATTATGATAAAATGGCTAATACAGTCTGTTTTCTGGGTCCATTTGTTTAGAAAACTTTTTTCCAGCCCTTAATTCTGAGGTAGTGTCTATGTTTGTTTCAGAGGTGTGTTTCTTGAATGCAGCAGAATGTTGGATCCTGTTTCTCCAACCATTCTGTTAGTCTGTTTCTTGGTATTGGAAAGTTGAGTCCACTGATATTCGTAGATAATAGTGACCAATGAATGTTGGTTCCTTTCCTTGTGAAGTCGCAAGTAATAGTGTGTTTGTGTGTTTGTTTTCTATTTCTTTTGTTGGTTAGAGTTTCTTCACTTTGTATCCCAGCTGTAGCTCCTTCCCTCATCCCTTCACAATTTCTTCATTCCTCCCTTGTCTCCTCCTATGCCCCTCCTCAAGTCCACTGATAGGGGAGGTCCTCTTCCCCTTCCCTCTGACCCTAGCCTGTCAGGTCTTATCAGGAGTGGCAGCATTATCTTCTCTGTGTCCTGGTAAGTCTGCTCCCCCTCAGGGGGAAGTGATCAAAGAGCCAGCCACTGAGTTCATGTCAAAGACAGCTCCTGTTCCCATTACTAGGGTAACCCACTTGGACACCAAGCTGCCATGGACTACATCTGTGCAGGGGTTCTAGATTATCTGCATGCATGCTCCTCGGTTGGAGAAGAAAAGACTATTTTGTCTAGATTTTTTGGTTCTGTTGTTTTCCTTGTGGAGATCCTGTCCCTTCAGGTCTTTCTATTTCCCACTTCTTTCATAAGTTTCCCTGCACTCTGCCTAAAGTTTAGCTATGAGTCTCAGCATCTGCTTTGATACCTTGCTGGGTAGAGTCTTTCAGAGGCCCTCTGTGGTAGGCTCATGTCCTGTTCCCTGTTTTCTCCCATTGTCTGTTTTGTTTGCCTTTCTGAGTGAAAACTGAGACTATTACTCAGGGTCCTTGTTGTTGCTTAGCTTCTTTAGATGTATATATTTTAGTATGTTTATCCTATATTATATGTCTAATATCCTTTTATGAGTGAGTATATACCCTGTGTGTCTTTCTGCTTCTGAGATACCTCACTTAGAATGATCTTTTCTAGTTCCCACCATTTGCCTGCAAATTTCATTGATTTCCTTGTTTTTAATAGCTGGATCTTGAGGTAGTGTTATTCTTAACTATCTGAGAAAGCACAAGATTAAGTTTCAAAGTGGTTGTACAAGTTGACATTCCCACCAGCAATGGAGGAAAGTTCCCCCTTCTCCACATCCTCTACAGCATGTATTATCACTTGAAATATTGATCTTAGCCATTCTGATGGATGAAAGATGAAGAAATCTCAGGGTTGTTTTGATTTGCATTTTCCTGATGACTAAGGACATTAAGCATTTCTTTAAGTGTTTCACCGCCATTTGATATTCTCTAAGGAGAATGTTCTGTTTACCTCTGTATCCCATTTTTTAATTGGGTTACTTGATTTGTTGCTTTTTAACTTCTTGAGTTCTTTATATATTCTGGATATCACTCCTCTGTCAGATACAGGGCTGGTGAAGAATGTAGGCTTTTGTTTCGTTCTGATGACAGTGTCCTTTTCTTCATAGAAGCTTTTCATTTTTTTTCTATTTATTTAATTTTTTCCTTATCAGTTATATTTTATTAACTCTGTATCCCAACCATGTCCCGATCCCTCATTCCCTCCCATTCCCTCCCTTCCTCCCTCATCGCCACTGTGCCCCTTTCCAAGTCTACTGATAGAAGGGGACCTCCTCCCCATTCATCTGATCCTGTTTTATCAGGTATCTTTAGGACTGACTGCAAAGCCCTCCTCTGTGGCCTACCAGGACTGCTCCTCCCTTGGGGGATGGGGAGGCCAAAGAGCCAGTCATTGAGTTCCTGTTAAAAATAGTCCTTGTTCCCCTCACTTTGGGAAACCAATTGGTTACTGAGCTACCACAGGCTACATCTGAGCAGAGGTTCTAGGTTATATCCATACATGGTCCTTGGTTGAATGTTAGTCTAAGAAAAGACCCTGTGCCCAGATATATTTGGTCCTTGTGGACCAAATGTTGGATCCTGTTTCTCCAACCATTCTGTTAGTCTGTTTCTTGGTATTGGAAAGTTGAGTCCACTGATGTTCATAGATAATAGTGACCAATGAATGTTGGTTCCTTTCCTTGTGAAGTCGCAAGTAATAGTGTGTTTGTGTGTTTGTTTTCTATTTCTTTTATTACTTAGAGTTTTTATTGTGGAGCTCCTATCCTTTCCCTATCAGACTAAGTCCCTTTCTTTCCTGTGATTCCCTGAACTATGCCGAAGGTTTGGTCATGAGTCTTTGCTTTCAAAACACTGCTAGTTAGAGTCTTTCAGATGCGCTCAGTAGACTCCTGTCATATGTTCAATGCACATCCCATCTGTCTTTCTAAAGGAGGATTGATCATCTTACCCCATGTCCACTCTCTTGATTATCTTTTTTAGGTGTATAAATTTCATTATGTTTATCATATCTTATAGGTCTATATATATGTAAGTATATACCATGTTTGTCTTTCTCCTTCTGGGACATTTCACTCAGAATGATCTTTTCTAGATCCCACCATTTGCCTGCAAATTTCATGATTTCCTCCTTTTTGATTGCTGAGTAGTATTCCATTGTGTAAAAATACCACAATTTCTGAACCTATTCCTTTGTTGATGGACATCTGGGTTGTTTCCAGGTTCTGGCTATTACAAATAAAGCTGCTATAAACATGGTTGGGCAAGTATCCCTTTTGTGTACTTGAGTAAACTTTGGGTATATACCTAGCAGTGGTATAGCTGGGTCTTGAGGAAGTACTATTCCTAACTGTCTTAGAAAGCGCCAGATATCTTTCCAGAGTGGTTGTACCAGTTTACATTCCCACCAGCAGTGGAGGAGGGTTCCCCTTTCTCCACAACCTCTCCAACATGTGTTGTCACTTGAGTTTTTCATCTTGGCCATTCTGATGGGTGTAAGGTGGTATCTCAGGGTAGTTTTGATTTGCATTTCCCTGATGGCTAATGAGGATGAGCATTTCTTTAAGTGTTTCTCTGCAATTTGATATTCCTCTGTCGAGAATTCTCTGTTTAGCTCTTTTCCCCATTTTTTAATTGGATTACTTGGTTTGCTGCTTTTCAGCTTCTTTAGTTCTTTGTATATACTGGATATTAATCCTCTGTCAGATATAGGGTTAGTGAAAATTCTTTCCCAATCTGTAGGCAGCCGTTTTGTTTTGATGACGGTATCCTTTGCTTTACAGAAGCTTTTCAGTTTCATGAGGTCCCATTTATTGATAGTTGCTCTTAGAGTCTGTGCTGTTGGTGTTCTGTTCAGGAAGTTGTCTCCTGTGCCAATGAGTTCTAGGCTGTTCCCCACTTCTTCTTCTAACAGTTTTAGAGTATCTGGTTTTATGCTGAGGTCTTTGATCCACTTAGACTTTAGTTTTGTGCAGGGTGATAAATATAGATCTATTTTCATTTTTCTGCATGTGGACATCCAGTTGGTCCAGCACCATTTGTTGAAGATGCTCTCTTTTTTCCATTGAATGGTTTTGGCTTCTTTGTCAAAAATCAAGTATTCATAGGTGTGTGGGTTTATTTCTCGGTCTTCTATGTGGTTCCATTGTTCCTCCTTTCTGTTTTTATGCCAATACCATGCAGTTTTTATTACTATTGCTCTGTAGTACACCTTGAGATCGGGGATGGAGATACCTCCAGATGATCTGTTGTTGTACAGGATTGTTTTGGAGATTCTGGGTTTTTTGTTTCTCCATATGAAGCTGAGAATCTTTTTTTCAAGGTCTGTAAAGAATTGAGTTGGTATTTTGATGGGAATTGCATTGAATCTGTATATTGCTTTTGGCAGTATGGCCATTTTCACAATGTTAATCCTACCAATCCATGAGCATGGGAGATCTTTCCATCTTCTGAGATCTTCTTCACTTTCTTCAGAGACTTGAAGTTTTTCTCAAACAGGTCTTTCACTTGCTTGGTTAGAGTCACACCAAGGTACTTTATGTTATTAGTGGCTATTGTGAAGGGTGTTGTTTCCCTAATTTCTTTCTCGGCCCTTTTGTCTTTGGTATACAGGAGGGCTTCTGATTTTTTTGAGTTGATTTTTTTTCCTGCACTTTGCTGAAGGTGTTTATCAGCTGGAGGAGTTCTCTGGTTGAATTTTTGGGGTTGCTCATATATACTATCATATCATCTGCGAATAGTGACACTTTGACCTCTTCCTTTCTGATGTATCCCCTTGATCTCCTTTAGTTGTCTTATTGCTCTGGCTAGAACTTCAAGTACTATGTTGAAGAGGTATGGAGAGAGTGGGCAGCCTTGTCTTGTCCCTGATTTCAGTGGGATTGATTTAAGTTTCTCTCCATTGAGTTTGATGTCGGTTATAGGCTTGCTGTATATTGCCTTTACTATGTTTAGATATGTGCCTTTTATTCCTGATCTCTCCAAGACTTTAAACATGAATGGGTGTTGGACTTTGTCAAATGCTTTTTCAGCAGCTAAGGAGATTATCATGTGGTTTTTCTCCTTCAGTTTGTTAATATGGTGGATTACATTGATGGATTTCCGTATGTTGAACCACCCTTGCATGCCTGGGATGAAGCCTACTTGGTTGTGGTGGATGATATCTTTGATGTGTTCTTGGATTCGGTTTGCAAGTATTTTATTGAGTATTTTTGCGTCAATGTTCATAAGAGAGATAGGTCTGAAGTTATCTTTTTTTGTTGGGTCTTTGTGTGGTTTAGGTATCAGGGTGACTGTCGCTTCATAGAATGAGTTTGGTAATGTATCTTCTGTTTCTATTTTGTGGAATAGTTTGCTTTTCAGTTTTATGTGGTCCCATTTATTCATTGTTGATCTTGGAGAAGATTTTTGTCTAATAGATGGGAGTTAATACAGACTTGCACTAGACCAAGTGTAAAAAACAAGTGGCTGTTAAGTACTTAGAAAACATCACAGAATGTAGAACAAAAGGGTTTTAAAATCCAAATAGATCCATACTCATCACGCTACATGAAACTAAAGTCGAATCAAAGACCTCAACATAAAACCAGACCCATTAAATCGGTTAGAAGAAAAAGTGGGGAGGAGCCTTGAACTCATTGGCACAGGAGACAACTTACTGAACAGAACACCAACAGCACAGGCTCTAAGAGCAACAATCAATAAATAGGACCTCATGAAACTGAAAAACTTCTGTAAAACAAAGGACACCGTAATCAAAACAAAATGACTGCCTACAGATTGGGAAAGGATCTTCACCAACCGTTTATCTGACACAGGGCTAATATCCAGTATAAATAAAGAACCAAAGAAGCTGAAAAGTAGCAAACCAAATAATCCAATTAAAAAATGGGGAACAGAGCTAAACAGAGAATTCTCTGAAGAGGAATATAAAATGGCAGAGAAACACTTAAAGAAATGCTTAATGTCATTAGCCATAAGAGAAATGCAAATCAAAACAACGCTGAGATTTCACCTTACAACCATCAGAATGGCCAAGATGAAAAACTCAAATTCTTCAGTTGAGGGGCATCTGGGCTCTTTCCAGCTTCTGGCTATTACAAATAAAGGTGTACAAATGGTTGAGCAAATGTCCTTATTGTGTACTTAAGCCTCTTTTGGATATATGCCTAGGAGTGGTATGGCTGCATCTTGAGGAAGCATTATTCCTAGTTGTCTGAGAAAGCACCAGATTGATTTCCAGAGTAGTTGTACAAGTTAACACCCCCACTAGCAGTGGAGGAGGGTTTCTCTTTCTCCACATCCTCTCCAGCATATGTTGTCACTTCAGTTTCCACATGATAATCTCCCTAGATACAGAAAAAGCATTTGACAAAATCCAACATCCATTCATGTTTAAAGTATTGGAGAGATCAGGGATACAAGGCACTTATCTAAACATAGTAAAGGCCATATACAGCAAGCCTATAGCCAACATCAAACTGAATGGAGAGAAACTTAAAGCAATCCCACTGAAATCAGGGACAAGATAAGGCTGCCCCCTCTCTCCATATCTCTTTTACATAGCTGTGGAAGTCCTTGCTAGAGAAATAAGACAGGTGAAGGAAATCAAGGGGATATAAATTGGAAAGGAAGAAGTCTAATTATCACTATTTGCAGATGATATGATAGTATACTTGAGTGACCCCAAAAACTCTACCAGGGAACTCCTACAGCTGGTAAACACCTTCAGCAAAGTGGCCGGATACAAAATTAACTCAAAAAAATCAGTAGCCCTCCTGTATACAAAAGACGAAAGGGCTGAGAAAGAAATTAGGGAACAACACCCTTCACATTAGCCAGAAATGACATGAAGTACCTTGGTGTGAACCTAACCAAGCAACTCAAAGACTTGTATGAAAAAAATTTCAAGTCTCTGAAGAAAGAATTAGAAGAAGATATGAGAAGATGGAAAGATCTCCCATGCTCATGGCGTGGCAGGATTAACATAGTAAAAATGGCCATCTTACCAAAAGCAATCTACAGATTCAATGCTATTCCCATCAAATTACCAACACAGTTCTTTACAGACCTGGAAAGAGAAATTCTCAACTTCATATGGAATAACAAGAAACCCAGAATTGCTAAAACAATCCTCTACAACAAAAGATATTTGGAGGTATTTTCACACCTGATCTTAAGCTGTGCTATAGATCAACTCATAAATATCATTTATTTGATAATTTTAATCAGAATGGAGCACTGGGCAGGTATAGAAAAGGAACTGGTGTTTAACAATTAGGCTTGTCTCCAGCAGATCTTAGCCTTTAGGTAAGGTGTTACATTAATATGTCATGACATTATACAGTTATTCAGCATTCAGGCTATAAAAAATAAGAAATGCCTAATATTTTCTGTGATTGTTTGGTGCTGTGCTAGGTCCTCAATATTTCAATATTCATCTTTTTCTTCTTCTCTTCTCCTTCTTCTTCTTCTTCTTCTTCTTCTTCTTCTTCTTCTTCTTCTTCTTCTTCTTCTTCTTCTTCTTCTTTCTATAACACCGTTCATAGCTTAAAAGATTTTCTAGGCAAAGGACCACCAAAGTCTAAATTTAAAATGTTTTTCAGAAACAACAAAACAAACAAACAGGTAACATCTGAACATAGGCTATAACCTGGGAGACAATGGAATTGGTTTAACAACTTTAGTATTGTTTAAGTATATTTCTAGTTCTTAGTTGGGAAAAAAATAAAAAAAAACCCAGGAGATTATAGGCCAAGATTATTTTTTAAATGGTGTCTCTAATTACAGGATGAAGGGTTTATTTTTATCCTACTGACATCAAAAAATAACAATGAAATATTGAGTCCCAGCGTCGTACAGCAAAATATAATCTCCAGGAGGTGATTTCAGGGTCATAGTGTCAATCTCAACTGACATACAAGATCTTTAAGAAAGGACAGATGTTGGCAGATGTGGAAAGGGAGGGCTTTCAGCACAAACCTGGTCTAATGCCCTGAGGTGAAGGGTAGACTGCAATGACAGCAACTGAGGCAAAGACCACTGAACACAAATGCTGCCCTTGAGTGGAAAGATACTAGCCATGTAGAAAACTTAGAAGCCATGTCTAAGAGCACTGTTGTAAATACATGGTGGTTCAATTGGCCTTGGGTTGGGGAGGGAAAAGAGTTGTAAAATAGACTGTAATCCCAATTGGATCTGTAATCAAGGGAGCAATTAGACAGAGATAAGAATTCCTGGTAAAACAAGCTGTTAAGTTGACTAGCCTCACAGATCTTTGAATTACAATTGCAACTTCAGCATCCCAATAATGATAAATCACAAAAGGCTATATTGATTTATTAGGCATGTCCTCAGGTGAAAAGATTGCGGTTTCCAACCAAATGTGTTGTAATAGATTTTTTCATATACCGTAAGGGGTGTAAAGGAGAAGTTGCTTCATGGTGGGATACTTCATATCCTCATGAACTAAGCAAACTCACAAATGGCGGGATTTCATTTCTCTGCTATTGTTTTATAGATTTAATTTAATTTAATTAGAAACGTCAAATGAGGTTTTTTAAAATTTTTATTACGTATATATGTGTATATATATATATATGACATTGATCGAAAGTTGGAACCCTAAGTAAAAATATATAACTATAGTCGCAAAAACATAGAAAAAGTGGTGAGTTGAAGCAGTGGTGCACTGGCATACAAATAGTGAAGCTTGTTGGAAGAAGAAAAAATTCTGAAAGCAGAATGGAACAAGAGGGGCATTTCGGAAAAATACCACTATATCTTTCTCTACCCAACACATCAAATTAAAAAAAAAATCCCTGTTAAAACAAGAAACAACAGCAAACCTGGTAGTTATGACTGCAGAAAACAATCATTTATTTCACTATGTTAGAGAAAGCACAATATCATCCCCAAACCAATAATTAACGGGGAGGAGGGTAGATATTTTCAGGTTGTAAAACCTAAAGAGCATTGCTCATCTTACTGCAGACAGTTCCCTTATGATCAGCTAAAAAGAGAGACATAAAAAAGAGAAATGCTTTTGTAGAAACAGAGTGGGAGACATACACAAATCATTCATAAAAGAAACGAAAATGAGGAATAAATATCTCAAACATTGTGAGTCTTACCAGTAATCATTATGCAAATTAAAGCACTAATGAGCAATTTGTTTATTCAACTGGCAAATACAGCTACATGTATTTAGTGTTACTCCCTGGGCAAGCAAAACACATACATATTGTTTTCCCCTCCGGTGAAACATACCTTCTGTGAAATAGTCTCACTTTCACTATCAGAGGTGTTTAATCTGCACATTTTTAACCTAGCAAGTATCTTGTGAGTGTTTATACTAATGTTATTCATTTCTAATTGCTTTATGCCTTTCATTATAAATATATACTTTTCCTAATTACATGGAAGATTTCATTTACTGCATTAACTTATAGAGATGCTGAAAAGAAAAAAAAAATCTACTTTGTAATCACCAGTAACTTGCAGAAAATTAAGGCTGTCATTAATTTTATTGCAATTTCAGACTTTTGCCAAAAATAGGGAAGATATAATGAGATGTAAAATACTGTCAAAAATTCTACCCATTTTCCTCTGATTATTTAATGCATACACAAATAGACACATTATATTGTAGTATTTTAATTCTGCACATATTACATGTTACACATATTCAATGATTTTTAAGCCTTAATATGTAAGTGTTTTCTTCTTTTTTCTTCTTGACAAAACTAAATATATCTGTTGCATATCTCTTTCTAAATTAACAATGACTTATATCATAATTTTTGCTTGATATGATAGTTTTACTAAAGATGTTCATTGTTTTACATGTCAGAATGGTGACAGCTCTGATACTTTTACATGTATGCCTGCTTTTCAAAAATTGAAAAAATATCAACACATTTTGAGATATTATGTTAATAAAAATTCTGTGTGGCAATATCAATTTGATATATGATTCCTGGGCTGCAGAGATGTTGAAGTTTCCAGCAGCCACATATTCTCCTGATGAAAGGCTCTTATATCTTCTACAAGCCTCAGTAGACACTCACACATTTATTTAGCAGACACACAGAAACATACTCACATACACACAAAGAAATTTTTTATAAATAAATCTTAGCACACACACTTATATCAACTTTGTAATTATTAGTAACTTGCAGTAAATTAACGCTAACATTAATTTCAGAGTAATTCATTTTGTTGTCAAGAATAGGCAACACATGTGCCTAGGTACACTTAATCCCACATGTATACTTAAGTACAGTTTGTAATTCTTCTCTTTGAGTTTAAATTTAATATCATAAATTTTCTCTAATGTTTTTTTAATCGGGACTCCAGTTTTTCTTGTGAGTCTATAAGAGTGCTAATGTTATTGAAGAGAATCTCCACAAACATGATGTCCATAGTTTATGCTGAGCCACTCATACTTCATCTTTGGTAATCAAGAAGAGTATTGAATATCCTGTTGGTTACTTCTGCATCACTGTGATGAAACACCCAACATACACAAATTTAAGGGGGAGAGTTTATTTTAGCTCATAATTTCAGAAAATCAATTCATGGTGGCTTGGATTTATGGGATGGCTAGCCTCATGGTGGATAAAGCAACAGAGCAAGGAGCTTGAGACTAGGTGTGACCTTTAAAGGAACTCCCCAGTGACCCACCTCCTTCAAATATTCTCTACTTCCCAAAGTTTTTAAAACCTCACAAAATAGAATCATGAGCTGGAGATGAAGCATTTACTACCCCGCTCTGGCACAATATGTTTTGGGTTCTGGACATGACTAAGGGTTGTGAGGGAATAAAGAAAAACATGGGCACATAAACATAATAAAGATGGAGTCTGGTAGACTTGCACTCTCATGCCAAAACATTAGCACCTCGGAGCCTTTTGTGCTTTTAATCTCTAGTTGAACAGGTAGATAGTATTTTTCCTTCCACAGAACAAGGAGGTAGAATTTCTGGTTTACAAGTAAACAAGTAGGTAAATTGACCTAATCGCAGGAAGGGCACTTTCCTTAGACAGCAGTCTTCATGACATCGCATATATCAAGCAATGCACATTCTCTCAGAACTTCACTTGACCTCTCCACGGCAGATTTCATATTTGAGCCATAATAATTATTACCAGATATGCAGTTAATTTTATTAAACTGAATCAATCAGTCTTCACCTGAGTTTCTGCCTATATGGTCACATTTCAAAAAGGTCTTTCCTAATTTGAAAATAAATTGCAATTTCTTTGGTTTGGAGCCTAAGAAGGTATAAGTCATGAGATACCAATGTAATTCCCTTTTATGTAAATCATAGCATTTGTTTAAAAAAAATTGTTGTTGCCTTTGTTGGTATTTTACTGCTGTTGTCTTGGCACAGGTTTAAGTTATTGCCTGATAAGGCTACATTTCTACATCCAAAATTTAAAGTAATCTTTTTTATATACATTCATTTTTTTCGATAGTATATACTAATGACTATGTCCATGTGCCAATCCCACCACTATTTTTGGGTATTGTGTGATCAGCCATACATAATCCTGAGAGTGGATTTCATATCTGACTCTATCTCCTGCTTCCTTTGTAGAGGTTCCTCTGCTCTAGATACAACCATGATGCATCTATCATTCATTTCTGCCATCAGTTAAATGCAGGTTCTCTCTAGAATGTCATATGTACTTATGCTTTCTGAGATTTCAATATTTTAAGAGATTTATGCATATTGGGGGTGAGGAAAAGGCTAAAATACCTCCATTCAGTCATGTGAGCCAAGGATGAGTGATGGTGTCCTTCCAATCATACTTTTAAATTCCCTTTAAATAATGTTAACTCATGTTATCACTCTAATATTCTAATGTAAAACACTAAGAACAGATCTGTTATTATCTCAGCTCTGAGTCCCACAGTATGATGACTGAAATGCTGAACAAGCATGACACTTCTGTCAAGAAAATAAAATTTCTGGTTATATTTAAAAAAAAAAAGAAACAATAGCCCCAACCATTCTAGAACCAATTATGATTTGTTGATCTCATGGCATTGTATTTGGTGTTAAAGTCACTATGTGAGAGCAAGAGGGGTATTACAGAGAAGACTATGAGAGTGACCTGCTAAACAGAGAATTCTCTGTAAAGGAATATAGAACTGCAGAGAAACACAAATAAATGCTCAATGTCCTTAGTCATTAGGAAAATGCAAATCAAAACAACCCAAAGATTTCACCTCACACCCATCAAAATGGCTAAGATCAAAATTTCAAGTGACAACACATGCTGGAGAGGATGTGGGGAAGGGGTAACTTTCCTCCATTGCTGGTGGGAATGTAAAATTGTACAACCACTTTGGAACTCAATCTTGTGCTTTCTCAGACAGTTAGAAATAGTGCTACCTCAAGATCCAGCTATACCACTTCTAGGCATTTATCCAAAAGATGCTCAAGTAAACAACAAGGATGTTTGTTCAACCATGCTCATAGCAGCTTTATTTGTAATAGCCAGAACCTGAAAACAACCCAGATGTCCCTCAACGGAGGAATGGATACAGAAATTGTGGTACATTTACACAATGGAATATTACTCAGCAATTAACAGCAAGGAAATAATTAAATTTTCAGGTAAATGGTGGGATCTAGAAAAGGTCATCCTAAGTGAGGTAGAAGCAGAAAGACACGTGGTATAAGTGGATACTAGACCTATAAGATAGAATAAACACACAAAAATCTGTACACCTAAAGAAGCTAAGCAAGAAGGAGGGGCCTGTGGTAAAATGATCAATCCTCACTCAGAAAGACAAATGGGATGTACATTGGAAGAAGGAGAAAACAAGGAACAGTACAGGAGCCTACCACAGAGGGTCTCTGAAAGACTCTACCCAGCAGAGTATCAAAGCAGATACTGAGACTCTTAGCCAAGCGTTAGGCAGAGTGCAGGGAAACTTATGAAAGAAGTGGAAGATAGAAGGACATAGAAGGGACAGGAGCTCCACAAAAAGAACAACAGAACCAAAAAATCTGGGCCTAGGGTGCTTTTCTGAGACTGATACTCCAACCAAGGAGCATGCATGCAGATAATCTAGAACCCCTGCACCAATGTAGACCATAGCAGCTCAGTCTCCAAGTCAGTACCCTAATAACGGGAACAGGAGCTGTCTCTGACATGAACTTATTGGCTGGCTCCTTGATCACCACCAACTGAGGTGGGAACAGCCTTACCAGGACAAAGAGGAAGACAGTTCTGCCACTTCTGATGAGACCTGATAGGCTAAGGTCAGATGGACAGGGAGGGGGACCTCCCCTATCAATGGATTTGGAGAGGAGCATGGAAGAAAATAAGCAAGGGAAGGTGAAATTGGAAGGAAATGAGGGAGGGGGATACAGCTGGAATACAAAATGAATAAACTGTAATTAATATAAAAATTAAAATTAAAATAAAAAAGAGAGGACATGTAGCATACATTATGAAGACATAAGGGAGCTAGCTGAGTTTGTGGTTTGGGAGTGAGGGGCAAAGGTTGACTCTTCATAAGTAGAACACATAGGTGTTTTTTTTTCATTTCTCAACAGAAATATTCAATAAAGTTTGCTAGAATAATTTGGCAGTAATTAGGATCTTTTCACGTGAGCCAGTTTTAAATGTTTAATGAAATACTTGGATGGAAATGAGTAAAGCAGAGCCACAGTGGCAGATTAGAAACAACAACTACTTTCCCTCTCAGTGATGTAGATATGGATAGATACATAGAAAACTGTTTAAGACTGGACAGATATTTGGTGAGTCATGATGACTTTCTAGAGCTTCCTCTGTTTTAGATGCATTCATGATATATTTATCAATCATTTCTGTTGGGATTTGGTCTGATGCTTATATTTTGATGCTATTACTAGCCCTTAAGATCTGGCTACCGCCTACATAAACCTATCTTTGATATGTAAACCTACCTAAGACATTATACCTGATTTGGTTGATTAAAAGCCTGAAACATGGGCAGGGCAGAATGGGATAGGCATGACTAAGGTTCCCAGGCTGTGGGTTTAAAGAGAATCATGAGAAACAGACAGATGGGAAGAGAGAGGGGAAGAGGATACCATGATGGGTTAGTGTTGCAAAGGAACCACTTGAGCCAGGAGGAAGGACTCTGAGGATGGCATGAATGGAGAAAACACCAACATAAAAACATAAGTATTTATAAGATTATAAATGTAAGGTAGCCCAGATTAAACCAGTTAAGGTGGATGCAATTGTCTGGGTCCTGGAAAGTAGATGGTGACATTATTAAGATGTTGTTGGTGAATTATCTGCTCAGCCCAAGTTGTTTAAAACAATTATGAAATCTAACAGGTGTCTGTTTTATTTGATTGTAATACAGGTTAAATAATACTGGCACAATTATAGGAAAATAATAAGCATGATATAGATAACATCATTTTTAATTACAACATTTTCTTCCATCAGTTAAATGCACATTTTCTCTACAATGTCATATGTGCTTCTTTGCCTTCTGTGATATGTACATTTTAAGAAATTTATGTTTATTGGGGGAGATGGAAAACACTAAGAATATCTCCATCCTCTTGTGTCATTTTCTATTACAATAAAATACTCCGACAAAGACAACTTGAGTTTATTTGAATCACAGGCTAAAGTTCATCCTGGCAGGCATGTTTCAGTATGAGGTATTCACAGTCAGAAAATAGAATGCAGTAAATATTTGTTATCTGTTTACTTTCTCTTTTGTACAGTTCAGGACTTCATTCAAGGAATGACCCCACTCATAATTAAGATAGCTCTTTTTATGCCATTTGACCCAAACAAGATAATCTTTCACAGACATTCTCAGAGGCTAACTAAAATCAAGATAATTCCTTACATATATTCCAGGGACTTGTGTTTATGATAATTAACACTTAATCATCACATGTCTAGACGTTGGCTACTAGCAAACAAAACAGAAAATGTAATGTGAGTTCAGAGCTCAGGATTTGCATACAGCAAAGAATTAGTTAACACAAAGAAAGAGGAGACACACAGTGAGAAATATTTATGTGGAAACAGATATAGAACAGTAAAATCAATGACAGAACTGCTTACCCTTATGTGGGCTCTTGAGAACACCTCCATTTTCTGCATCATGAATACTTGTGCTTGAACAAAGAACCATCATGAGTGGTTTGTACACAGCCTACTTACTTGGCAAACATTCCCTGCATTTCCCCCTTTCTTGGAACTCTTAGGAAATTATCACTGTAATATACTTCTAGTTTCTAAATTATGGCCTAACATGCACCCCCCCACACACAAAAATGTATACAGTGTATTCAAGTCAAGGATACAGAAAGAATAGCAATCATTTTCTCTTTTAAGACTGTTGGCTTAGATGGCCAGCAAGAGATGGTGGTGAGCTTCCGCAGGCATCTGTGACTATATAGAAGACTGAGTCTCCAGAAATCCTACCTGTGGACAGAGGAGTATAAGGAATGTGCTGTAGCTGCCTCTACCCAAGAAGAGTTTACTGGATTGAGCAGGCATCCTAAGATCTAAAAAGGCAGCAAAGTTTAGTGCTAGCAGTTATTGGTGATACAATGATGCAATCTGCATAACTATCCACTAATGCAAATTAGGTTCTCTGCTACCTTTTATGGGCCAGCAAGGAAATGAAATTATTCTAATGAGTTCCAATGTCAAACCCACCTGACTAATTGGTTGGAAATAAACACACACACACACACACACACACACACACACACACACACACATTACAAACTTTACATCTTTTGTTCTCTTCAGTTTTTAAATATTTTAAATTTTTTTATTTTTCTCTCATTTTCATTTTTCTTAATTATATTTTATTTCATTTATTTTTAAAATCATCTTTAAAACTGTTGTATTTCTTCATCCACTATGATGATTTGAATCCTCCTTCACAGTTAAGGAAAGCCAGAGAGTCCGCAGATGCGGCAGTAGAATTCTTTCATGAAGATCTGGAGAGGTGCTGGGTGAAGCTACACACTGAGTTTTGGATTGCTTTGGAGACACCAAGAAGTAGGAGTTGCCAGAGTCATGGAATACCTGCTAAAGGGGAGTTGAAAACAAAGTGTAAAACCACTTCAAGGGTATGCTGTAGTCATCAAAAGTGGGAGGAAAGAGTCATCTACATCCTTTGACAGTGAACATAGAGACACATAATTTGGAGTTTGCCCTGCTGTTTATAGGTAGTACTGTGGCCCAGTATTTTATCATGGTGCTTCTTTTCCTTCCTTTTAGAACAGTAATGTACATTCCATTCCACTGTATGTTGGAAGTATGTGATCTGCATTTTCATTTTGATTTTACTGGAGTTACAATTAAGATTGCCTTGCGTCTCAGAAGAAGCTTTGGCTTCTGAAGCAGTCTTAATATTGAAGACTATGCAGACTTTGAATTTGGACTGAATGCATTTTACATTATGATATGGTTACAGGTCTGTGGGAGTTAGGGAGTGGAATGTGAGACTGAATCCCACTGGGTTCATCTATTTGTATGCTTATTCACCAGTTGATGAACTGTCTCAGAAGTGTTTGCAGAGGTGGCCTTGTTGGAGAAGTTTTGCTGAAGGTGTGTTACTCAGGGTGGACTTTGAGGTTTCAAAAGCTCATGCCAAGCCCAGTCTCTCTCTCTGCTAGCAATATGTAAAGCTCTTAGCTAGTGCTCCAGTGACATGCATGCTTTCTTTTATAAGAGTTGCCTTGGTCATTCTGTCTTTTTTCACAATACAACAATGATTAATATCCAACATTTCTGTCTTCATAGTTGTAGATGCTTTAGCATATGCTTAGCTTTTGTTTTATTTCTGCAGCTGCATCATTACTCTTTCCTTTTTTTGCTAGTATGTGAATTCCGTTTTTCTCTGCATTGTCATATATACAGTGTTCCAAGTATATTGTGTAGATGTTCTGCTACTAATATACATCAAGGCCAGCTAACCAGAATCACATCTTCCTCTATGTACAACCAAGCCATACATAAATTTTAGTGAATACTTAACATAAAGGAGGGGAGACATAAGTAGCCCAAACCACCAACCAGACTCCTAGTAAATATGGCACTGGGATAAAAGGCTGGGGCACAGACTAAAGAAAGAGAGAAAACAGTCAGTGAAAAATAGCTTTCAAATGCTGGGAAAGGTATGCACATCTTGGCAAGAAGGCATTTGGAAAGAACAGAAAATAATACCCCAAGGGATAATAAAGATGCCAAAAGTAAAGAACAAAGAATACTGGAAGCTGTGAGAATTGCCAACTCATGTATAACTTCATAATAACATTTCTAAGCAGAAGATGTGAAGGTCCAGAGATCATTGAATGATGCACTTGCAGTTTTGAAAAAAAAATACCAATTTGTATCACTAAATTCAGCACAGTTGTCCTTCTGAATTGAAAGGGAAACAAAAAATTTCTAGATCAACATCATGTAAAAGAATGCATGACCATTAGCCCAACACTGCAAAAATACTCACCAGAATCTTCTCCATGGAGGAAAGAAAATGCAGGCGGAACCAGAAGATGAAATAAGCAAAGGAGACATAGGAAAGAATCAAAGATGAAATGAGGAACAATATCACTGGAATACTTTTTAATCATGACTTAAGCACTATAAGGAATTTTAATGCTCCAATTAAAAATATCGACTAGTATTACATTGTTTAAATGTGCCACACTTTCTGTATACATTCTTCAGTTGAGGAACATCTAGATAGTTTCCACATTCTGGCTATTATGAATAAAGATTCTATGAACATAGTTGAGCAAATATCCTTGTAGTATGGTTGAGCATCTTTCAGGTATATGCCCAGGAGTGATATAGCTGTTTCTTGAGGTAGCACTATTCCAAATTTTTTGAGAAAGCACCAGATTGATTTCCAAAGTGGTTGTACAAGTTAATTTACAATGGAATACTACTCAGCTATTAAAAAGAAGGAAATCATGAGATTTTCAGCAAATATATGGAACAAGAAAATATCATCCTGAGTGAACTAACCCAGAAGCAGAAAGACACACAAGGTATATTCTCATTTATAGGTGGATATTAGCCATATAATATGTGGTAACCATAATAAAATCCACAGACTTAAAGAACCTAAATAACAAGGAAGACCCTAGGGAAGATGCTTAATTCTCAGTCAGAAGGGCAGACAGGATAGACACCCAACATGGTGGAAAGGAGGGAACAGCAAAGGAATCTTTCATAAATGTCCTCTGAAAGACTCCAGCCAGCAGGAGATAGAAGCAGATTCAGAGACTCATTGCCAAATTTTGGGCAGAGCATGTGGAAGAATGGGAGGATAGAAGACCTGGAGGGGACATGAGCTCCGCAAGGAGACCAACAAATTCAACAAATCTTTGCCCAAGAAGTCCTGCTGAGATTGATGTTCCAATCAAGGACAACACATGGAAAAGACTCAGACCCCCCGCTCAGATGTAGCCCAGAAACAGACTGAGCCCATAGCTCAGTGAGTTCCTTAGTAAGAAGAGAAGGAGCTGTGTCTGTTCATTGCTCTTTGGTCACTTCCCCCCAGTGGGACAGCCTTGCCAGGCCACAGAGGAAGAGGACCCAGATAATTCTGATGAAACTTGATAAGCTAGGGTCAGATGGTTGGAGAGGAGGACTCCTGCTTTCAGTGGACTAGGGGAGGGAAGTAGGAGGAGAAGACAGAGGGAAGATGGAACTGTGAGGAGATGAGGGAGGGTGACTATACTTGGGATATAAAGTGAATAAATTGTAAAAAAAAATTAAAATTAAATTTAAGAAATTCAAACTAGACAGCTGGATTCAAAAGATGAAGCTGTATGCTTCTTGCAGGAAATATAAGTATAGACAGGTAGAGACAAATAAAATAAAATATGGAAACAAAAGATTGAAAAAGACATGAAAAAATGGAAAACTACATTAAATTTTGTGTATTGGCTATGTTTCTTGTTTCTGTGAGCATACACCCATTAACAAACAACTTAAAGGAGGAAAGTCTAGGATGGTTTACATTCTAAGGGTATAAAATTCATCATGAAGAGAAAGGCATAATGGTAGACAAATTAATGGTGGCAAAGTATCTATCTTATGCCTCTCACATCAGAAAATAAAAAACAGAGAACTAGGAAGCGTGTCTGTGATATAAAACTTAAAGGCATGCAATGACCTGCTTCTTCCAGTGAGGCTCTGCTTTCTAAGCATTACCCGGTCTTCCAAAATAGTACTGCAAACTGGAAATCAAATGTTCAAATGTAGGAAAAAAACTATCACATATAAATTACAGTTGTTTGTCTCTTTGTCAAATAAGGGGTCTTAAAATACAGCTCTGGCTGTACTGGAAATCTTTACATAGACCTGTTTGTTTTAAAACTCTATATAGACCTCATGGCCTAGAAATATCTACATAGACCGGGGTGGGATGGAAGATACAGTGACCCTCCTGTCTCATCCTCCTGAGTACTAGGATGCAAATGATATTTTCAGCAAATGGAATCTAACACAAACTGGAAGTCATATTCTTATTCAACAAAGGAGGTTTCAAGTCAACATTAGAAGAGACAAAGACAGTTAATGAATATTGTTAAAAGAAGCAATGCATAAAAATTACAATCTTTGAACATATATATTCACTAAACACTGTAATTTCCAATTTCAGTAAAACAAACATTACTGAACATTAACCAAGAGATTCATCCCAAAACAGTAATGGTGACTTCAGTACTTGATCTCACCAGTACATAGGTCATCAGGACAAAGAACCAGACAAAGAACTTCAAATTTAAGCCATATTTTACAATAAGTAGGCTTCTAAGACATCTACAGTAAGTTCCACTCAACAACTGCAGAATATACATTAATTTCAGAAGCTAATGGAGCATTCTTCAAAGTTGATCATATTTTAGGTTACAGAGCAAGTCTTCATAATGCATTATAACAGAAAAAAATAGAATGAAATTAAACTCAGTAGTGAGAGGAACTCAGAGTATATATAGGCAATAATCAACAGGATTTTAAATGATCAGTAGATAATTACAGAAACCACATAGATGTTAAAAAGCATTCCTGAAAACAAATAAAAATGGAAAGAAACATTATGGCCATTCTAAAAGTAAATTTTATAGCCACTACATTAATGCCTATATTGAAAGCCTGAGAAATCTCAAGAAATTTAGCACTTTGTGTTACAGTTTAGCAAAAGAAAATCGATACCAACCAGTAAAAGAAAAGAAATAATAAGGCCCAGGCAGAACTTAAACAATGTCAAAATAAAAAACAATTCAGAGCATTGAAGAAGCAAGGAGTTGGCTCTTTGGAAAGATGAGTAAGATTGACAAATGCCTAACCAAACCGAAGAAAGAAATGAAGTAAGGTGTGTAACAATAGGTACCACAGAATCTAAAGGGACATTAGAGAACTTTTAAAAAGTTATAAATTTTAAAAGAACTTCACAAATTCTAAACATATCTAATATATAAAAAATTTAACCAAGATGATATAAATGTCCATATAGTGAATCTGATGTAACAAAAAAATCACTCAACAAAGATAAGCCCATGACCAGTTGAATTTACTGAAGAAAGAACTCACCAATGTTTGCCAAATTATTACATAAAATAAAACATGAAGGGAGATATTCTATCAAATTCTAAAATCAAACTAGGACACACATAAAAAAGAAAACTATAGAAAAGTTCTTGATGATCATAGAGTAAAACTTGCTTAACAAAATACACACACAGGGAGAGAGAGAGAAAAATAGAGACAGAGAGTGAGAGACAGAGACACACAGAGAGAGAGAGAAACAAAAAGAGAGAGAGATTAGCTGAATGTGAGTGAGTCCAGTTGCAAGGCAGTAAGCAATTTTACTATGTGCTTCCTGCCTCTGCTTATGCTTTAGTTCCTGCCCTGACTTCTCTCAGTATGGACTCCCAGGAAATACAAATAATATAAACTCTGTTTTACCCAAGTTGTTTTGGTCATGGTATATATTACAAGAAAAAAAATCTGGGCACAGGGGCCTTTTCTGAGACTTATACTCCAACCAAGGACTGTTCATGGAAATAACTTAGAACCCCTGCACAGATGTAGCCCATGGCAGCTCAGTCTCAAAGTGAGTACCCTAGTAACGGAAACAGGGACAGTCTCTGACATGAACTCAGTGGCTGGCTTTTTAATCACCTCCTTCTGAAAGGGGTGCAGCCTTATCAGGCCACAGAGGAAGACAATATGATGTGACTCCTGATGAGACCTGATAGACTATAATCAGATGGAAGGGGAGGAAGACCTCCCCTATCAGTGGACTGGGTGAGCAACATGGGTGGAGAAGAGGGAAGCAGGGTGGGGTTTGGAGGAGCCACTGGGGGGGGCTACAGTTGGACTACAAAGTGTCATTAATAAAAAAATAATTAATTTTAAAAAGTTAAATTTCAAAAATATGCATATTATGAATTGTAATCAAGACCACAAATAAAATTAAGTGCAAACAAATGATATGAAGTTTTTCAGACATACAGAAATTTCATTTAACAGAATTTACCATTCCTTTGTGATAGAACGCCAGAAGAAATTAGATATAAAAAGGTACTACCCTAATATATATATATATATATATATATATATATATATATATATTATACATATGTTATATATTATATGATTAATGATTAATATATGATTATATGTTATAATCATATATATAATATATTTTGAAAACTTGCAATCATATTATATTTTAAAAAAATTAAGAATATTTTTCTGAAGTCATGAATGAGACAAAAATGTTCACTCACTGCTGTTACTCAATACACTGCTGTAATAATATGAAAAGAGAAAGTCAATTGACACAAATAATACAGAAGAAATTAGTCAAACTTGAAGCTTACACACCTCTTCTAAAAAGACTATAAAGAATTCACTAAAAGATTTTTCAGTCCTGACAAAATAGTTAAGCAAGCAGTCCAGTGCAAAATAAACATTAAGAGGAACATTATCTATTCTCCAATAATGAACTCTCTAGGAGGAAATGAGAAAAATACTCATTCATAATTTGAAATGGTGTGATGATTCATACCTGTAGTCATAACATTCAGAAGGCAGAGGGAGAAGGATCATCACAATTGCAATCTGTCCTAATCTACATAAAATTCCATATGAGCTGTTTCATAACAAGTACTTGTTTCAAAGAAGAGAAAAACTTTCAAACTGCTTAAATGTATAAAACAAACAAAGTATAATGCTAACCAGGGACATTAACATGCATTGCTTGAGTGGATTGAGAAACACACTATATGAGTCATACTTCCCACAATGGTCATAGACATGATAGAAATAATTTCAGGAGGAAACATATGTTTTAGCTAATGGTTTGAGAGGAGTCAGTGGTGGGCAAGCTGTACTACTGAAGTGGGCATCATGAAAATGAAAATATTGGACACCAGGGACAATAACCACCAAAGACATAACTCCAGAGACCTACTTCCTCCACTAGCCCCCACACCGAAATTTTCTATCACCTCCCAGAACAGAGCATTCCACTGGTAATCGAGTTTTCAATGCATAAGCTTGTGAGAATGTTTCATATTTAAACCAGAAAATAAAGACAGAAGTTAAAAATATTTTCCACATTCATAGATCAGCTCAACTGATATTGTTTAAATAGATTATTAAAAAGATCTCTTTATTAAATTATTCTCCATTGAGCATCCAGTGAAATTCTTCACCTAACTAGAAAAGCAATTCTAAGTTCTTATGTTAAACATAAAGGCCCTGAAATATCAATGCAGTCCTAAGATAGAAGATCAATTCTGGGGCACCACAATGATCAGATTTCAAAAAACAATGTAGTGCTATAGCAGCAGAAATAAGAAGGGCATTGACATGAAATAGATACAATCAGAAATCAAGTACAATAGAAGACTCCACATTTCACAGTCCTAGAACTGTCTAATTCTTGACAAAGGTGTTAAACTGATATGTTAGAAAAGTCAACCTTTAACAAGTGGTGCTGGAAATATCAAATATTTACACATCATTCACAAAAAGTAGATATCAGCCTCTCATCTCTGTAAACATCAACTCAAAATAAATCAAAGACCTTAGTAATAAGCTGACGAGTTGTCCCAGTTGCTAGAGGGCTTTACAATCACACATGAGCACATGAGAGTAATTCCTAACATGTACATAAAATATATGAGCGCAGAAGCAGGCACCAGTAATCCCAGAGCTAGGGAAACAGAAGCAGGAGGATCCATGTGGAGTGTTGATCAACCAGTGTGGCTGAACAAGTGATCTTAAGGTTCATCAAGAGGCCTTGATTTAAAAAAAATAGCTGTAAGAAATATAGAAGAACCTGTTATCCCACTATGCTGAAATCTGTTCTAGGAGCAGACACACTTAGAATCAAAATTACTCAACATAATACAAAGAGAGAGAGACAGAGAGACAGAGATTACCTGAATGTGAATCTGGGAGCAAGGCAGTAAGCAGATTTCCTCTGTGCTTTCTGCCTCTCCTTCATTTAAGTTCCTGTCCTGACTTCTCTTAATGATAGAATCCCAGAAAATACAAAAAATTAAACCCTGTGACATGACCACACATCTATGAACATATATACAAGCAAACAAACATACATACAAAGAGATTAATGTAAAGTCTAACACTATGAAACTTCTTAGAAGAAAACTTAAGAGATTTCAAGTTATATACATGGGCAATAATTTTCTGATCAGAACTCTAAAAGCTCAGGAAACAGAATTAATTGACAAATGCGACCACTTTAATTTTCAAGGCTTCTACTCAGCAAAGTGGAAAAACAACAAACAAACAAACAAAAAAACAGAATGAAAAGCAGCCTCCACAATGAGTAAGAAAATCTTTGTGAGCTATTCTTGTGATATCAATAATGTATATGAAACTCAAAAGTATACACTACAAGAACAAATAACCCAGTCAAATTAACTGAATAAACACAAAGAAGTAATATATCCAGGCATGGTGATATGCCTATAATCACTGCACTCGGGAAAAGAAGGCAAGAAGATGAGAAGTCTAAGGCCATTCTCCATGATGTTGCAAATTTAAAGCCAAAAGCAATTATATGAGATACTGCCTCAATGGAGAAAAAAAAAGAGAAAGACTAAAGAAGGAGAAAAGGAAAGAAAGAAAGAAGAAAGGAGGGAAGGGAAAAGGACAGAGAAGAGGGAGGGAGAGTAGGAAAAAGAAAGAAGGATAACAATAGCAATAAGTGTATTTTACAAATCTGCCAATAGCTGGTGAAATAATTTAGAGGTAAAGGTGCTTGCATTCCAAGTCTGAATTTCATCTATGAAACTCACAGAAAGTAAACTCATCAGAGAAGTAATTCCACAAATTTATCCTCTGTCCTCATATCTATGCCTTTACACATGCTCACCACTGTACTTGTC
Source organism: Rhombomys opimus (assembly GCA_010120015.1). Taxonomy (NCBI): domain Eukaryota; kingdom Metazoa; phylum Chordata; class Mammalia; order Rodentia; family Muridae; genus Rhombomys; species Rhombomys opimus. Next base: position 515,712 of record REGO01000382.1, on the reverse strand, counting down.
CGCACTGCATGCACGCATCTCTTTTCTCTTTCACACATAGTAACAACAACAGCAATAACAACAACAATAATAAACAATGCAATGCTATTAGCCAGTGTGAAAATGCAAACCAATGATCCATTGACTTTCCCCTACATCCCAGTCCAAATGGCTATCACCAAGAAAACAAAAACAAATGCCAATGATGTTGGAAGTAGGTGAATTTTTATACACTGCTAATAAGAATATTATATAGGGGGATCCAAGATGGCAGCACTGGGAGGACACTCTTTCCAACCAGCAGCACAGCAGGATCTGCACAGTGACCAGCAGACAGAACTCTCGGTCCTAAAATACCAGCGACCTGTGTTTCCCAGGTGAGACGATACCCCACGGTGTGGGATTCAATCAGCTTCAACGCAGCTAAACCATGAAAGAGGTCCTGGTTTCAATAGGCTATTGGTCGCCAGCCCAGAGCCACACGTCAGCATACTCTGATCACTGTCCCAGACTGAAATATGGGCCCCACAACATGAGAGACTGGAATTTCCAGTCGAGAGATAACCCCATGGTGCAGAAAACGATTGGGACCGACCTTAGGTCACCCAGACAATCTCTGGAAAAGAGTGGGTCCAGCGTGCTCCCAGCAGCCAGCCCAAAGCCTGAAACAGAGGCGCCAGCACAGAGTTCTGCCTGCCTGCCTGACTCACTGCCCCAGGTAGAACTGTGTCCCCCAGAGCCCCAGAGACTAAATTTCTCTGTCGAGTGAGCCACACAGAGGGAAACAGCAGGTTTCACCTCAGAGCACTCAGCTGACACCTGCCCCTCGGCCCCAGAAAACTTCTTGGGAAAAGTTACAGACTTCCATGCACCCAATTGTCAGCAAGGCAGAGGCGTGTGCCTGGTCTGGCAGATTCTTCTCACCATCCCAGAAAGAATTGCGGTCTCCAAAGAACAGTCTGGGTGTCCTTGTCGGGAGAAAACCCCACAGCTGAGGGATCATCAGGTCCAACGCTCAGGACAGCCAGCTCCAGAAGACATTCTGGGTTCCTACAGGCCATAGGCTGTAGCCTTCTACAGCAGGATGAGTGCCCTGCTGACCCGCCAATGATTACTGCTAGAGCACAGGGGCACACAGCTGCAACCTCAGACCTACAAAAGCCTGAGAACCACTAGAGCAGCCCTCAGATACTGGTCCAAGGTGCAACCGGTTATTCCTAGCTAAACTGACAAAACTGCAGGACTCTCTGGTTCTTTAAGAGGGCTGCACCCAAAAAAATACAGCTTAAGAAGCACAGCTGCAGTTCACTAAACTCAGAGCAAAAACCCAGCAGCAGGGCATCCATCTCCAGGACTTCTCCTGATGAGAGGAGAGCCTTCCTGAACACCACAGTTACCACACAGGTCCATATGCCTGAGGTGAATTGTGACAGTTCCTGAGAAGCAACACCATTCAGTTGACCATACCCAAAAAAATGAGGAGATATACTTCGGAACCCTGCCAAGGGGATTCTCCCCACCCCAGGATCCCAGTAGGGATTCTCCCCACCCCAGGATCCCAGCAGGCACCAGAAATTAGCAGACAACACCCAGGACAACCAGATGGGTAGAGGCCAGCTTAAAAAATACAACCAACAAAAGGCGAAGCAATATGGCATCTCCAGAACCCAGTTACCCAGAGGCGAGTAGACCTGGACACCCTAACATAAGTGAAATTCAAGAAGATGTCCCTACATCTATGCTTATGAAGAGGTTAATGGAGGAAGCAAATAAAATTAGGAAAAAATTAGAGGAAGATATAGTAAAACAGATTGTGGTCATCCATAAAGAAATACAGGAAGATGCAACCAAAGAGTTTGTGGCTTTCAAAGAGGAAATGATTAAATCACTAAAAGAAATAAAAGAAACACCAGAATGTTCAAAAAAACAGGTGAAGGAATTGAAGGAAAAACAGGAATCTATAGTCACACAGGTGAAGGAAATCAACAAAACATTCAAGATCTGAAGATAGAATTTGAAAAATTAAAGAAAAAAAAAAACAGAGGAAATCATGGAAAGGAAGAACCTAGGAAAGAAAACAGGAGCTACAGAGATAACCATAACTAACAGACTACAAGAGATAGGAGAAAAGAATCTCAGATGTGGAAGATACAATGGAAGAAATAGATGTATCTGTCAAAAAAAAATCTAAAAACTTCCTGACAAAAAACATCCAAAAAATCCAAAGCAACATGAAAAAACAAAACCTAAGAATAGGAATAGAGGAGAATAGGAATAGTAAAAAAAAAAAAAAAAAACTAAGAATAATAGGAATAGAGGAAAAAGAAGATTCCCTCTTCCAAGCCCAAGAAAATATTTTCAACAAAATCACAAAAGAAAATTTCCCTAACTTAGAGGAGAGGCCTATAAGAATAGGCCTACAGAACACCCAATAAATTAGACCAGAAAAGAAAATCCTCCTGCCACATAATAATCAAAACAGTAAGTATACAGAACAAAGAAAAAATACTAAAAGCTGCAAGGAAAAAGGCCAAGTAAAATATAATGGCAAACCCATTAGAATCACACCTGACTTCTCAACAGAGACTAGGAAAGCCAGAAAGGCCTGGAAGAATATCATGCAGACCCTAAGAGAACACAGATGTCAGCCCAGGCTACTATACCCAGCAAAACGCTCAGTCCTCGTAGACAGAAAAAACAAAATACTTAATGATAAAAACAAATTTCAACAATACCTACACACAAATCCAGAGTTATAGAAGATACTAGAAAGAAAAATACAACCTAAGAAAACTAACTTATTTTCAAGAAATCACAAGAAATAAATAACCTCACTAGAGCAAAACAAAAAGTAGCCAAGCACACAAACACACTACCACAACTAACATCAAAATCAAAGGATTAACAGCCACTGGTCATTAATCTCTCTCAACATCAATGGACTCAATTTTCCAATAAAAAAACACAGACTAACAGAATGTATGCGTAAACAAGATCCAACAATCTGGCGCATACAAGGAACACAACTAAGTCAAAAAAATAGACATTACCTGAGAGTAAAAGGCTGGAAGACATTTTTCCAAGCAAATATACCCAAGAAGCAAGCAGGTGTAGCCATTCTAATATCTAATAAAATAGACTTTCAACCAAAATTAATAAAAAGAGATGGGGAAGAACACTTTGTATTCATCAAGGGAAAATTCCACCAGGAAGATATCACAATCCTGAACATCTATTCCCCAAATACAAGAGCACCCACATTTGTAAAAGAATCATTAATAAAACTGAAACCACATATAAATCAATACACATTAATACTAGGAGACTTAAACACCCCACTCTCAACAAAGGACAGGTCAATGAAACAAAAATTAAACAAAGGTACAATAAATCTAATAGACGTCATGAATCAAATGGACATAACAGACATTTACAGAACCTTTCACCCAAACAAAAAAGAGTTTACCTTCCTCTCAGCGCCTCATGGAACCATCTCCAAAATAGTTGGTCACAAAGCAAGCCTCAATAAATACAAGAAGATTGAAATAGTTCCTTGTATCCTATCTGATCACCATGGAATAAAGCTGGACCTCAAAACAACAGAAATAGAAAAAGCCTACACATACATGGAAACTGAACAACTTGCTACTAAATGACAGCTGGGTCAGAAAAGAAATAGAGAAAGAAATTAAAGTCTTTCTAGAATTCAATGAAAATGAAGGTACAACACATCCAAACTTATGGGACACAATGAAAACAGTGCTGAGAGGAAAGTTCATAGCACTAAGAACATTCAAGAAGAAATTCAAAGCATATCATACATGTAGCTTAAGGGCTCACATAAACCCCTAGAAAAAGAAGCAGACACACCAAAAAGGAGTAGACAACAGGAAATAATCAAACTCAGGGCTGAAATCAATCAATTAGAAACCAATAAAACAATTCAAAGAATCAATGAAACCAAAAGTTGGTTCTTTGAGAAAATCAACAAGATAGACAAACTCTTAGCCAAGCTGACTAAAAGGCAGAGAGACACCATCCAAATCAACAAAATCAGAAATGAAAAGGGGGACATAATTACAGACACTGAGGAAATCCAAACAATCATTAGGACTTACTTCAAAAGTCTATATGCCACAAAATTTGAAAATCTAAATGAAAGGGACAGTTTTCTTGATCAATTACACTTTACAAAGCTGAATCAGGACCAGGTAAATCAATTAAATAGTCGTATATCCCCCCAGGTAATAGAAGTGGTCATCGAAAGTCTCCCATCTTAAAAAAAAAAGTACTGGACCAGATGGTTTCAGTGCAGAATTCTTCCAGAATTTCAAAGAAGAGCTAACTCCAATTCTCTTCAAACTACTCCACAAACATTACCAAACTCATTCTATGAAGTCACAATCACCTTGTTACCTAAACCTCACGAAGAAACAACGAAGAAAGAGAATTTCAAGGCAATCTCCTTTAAGAATATTGATGCAAAAATACTCAACAAAATACCTGCAAACTAAATAGAACACATCAAAAATATCATCTACTACGACCAAGTGGGCTTCATCTCTGGCTTACAGGGGTGGTTCAACATATGTAAATCCATCAATATGACCCACCATATAAACAAACTGAAAGAGAAAAACCACATGATCATCTCCTTAGATGCTGAAAACATTTGAAAAAATCCAATATCCATTCATGTTTAAAGTCTTGGAGAGATCATAGATACAAGGCACATACATAAACATAATAAAGACAATATACAGCAAGCCTATAGCCAATATCAAACTCAATGGAGAGAAACTTAAATCAATCCTACTGAAATCAGGGACAAGGCAAGGCTATACACTCTCTCCATATCTCTTCAACATACTTCTGGAATTCCTTACAGGAGCAATAAGACAATTAAAGGAGATCAAGGGGATTCAGTTCAGAAAGGAAGAAGTCAAAGTGTCAATGTTTGCAGATTATATGACTGTATACCTGAGTGACTCCCAAAATTTTACAAGGGAACTCTTACAGCTGATAAACATCTTATGGAAAGAGGCTGGATACAAAATTAAGTTAAAAAAGTAAATAAATCAGTAGCCCTCCTGTATACAAAAGCAAAAGGGATGAGAAAGAAATTAGGGAAACAACAACTTTCACAATACCCACAAAGGACATGAAGTACATTGGTGTGACCCTAAACAAGCAAGTCAAAGAAGTATATAAAAAATATTTCCAGTCTGAAGAAAGAAATAGAGGAAGATATCAGAAGACGGAAGGATCTCCCATGCTCATGGCTTGGCAGGATTAATATATTAATAATGGCCATCTTACCAAAAGCATTCTACAGATTCAATGCAATTCCCATCTAATTACCAACACAATACTTTACAGACCTTGAAAGAAAAATTCTCAACTTCATATAGAATAACAAGAAACCCAAAATTGCTAAATCAATCCTCTACAATAAAAGATCTTCTGGAGTTATCTCCATCCCTGATTTCAAGCTGTACTATAGAGCAACAATACTAAAATCTGCATGGTACTGGCATTGAAACCGACTGGTGGATCAATGGAGTCTAATAGAAGACCATGAAATAAACCCACACACTTATGGACACCTGATTTTTGACAAAAAAAAATGCCAAAAACATTCAATGGAAAAATGCAACGTATGGTGCTGGTCTAACAATCTAAGGGTTGTTTTGATTTGCATTACCCTGATGGCTAATGAGGATGAGCATTTCTTTAAGTGTTTCTCTGCCATTCGATATTCCTCCGTCGAGAATTCTCTGTTTAGCTCTCTTCCCCATTTTTTTAATTGGATTACTTGGTTTGCTGCTTTTCAGCTTCTTTAGTTCTTTGTATATACTGGATATTAGTCCTCTGTCAGATAAAGGGTTAGTGAAGATTCTTTCCCAGTCTGTAGAAA
>REGO01000382.1:434441-504503 GCA_010120015.1 Rhombomys opimus | reverse complement strand
CTAAAGGGCTTGGAGCTCTGCCCCAGTGGCTGTATACCTCAGGCAGTTAGGTCTGCTCTGAGAAAGACCAGTCAGCTGTGCTGCTGTGCCGAGGTGGAGGGAGGTCTGGGGGAGGGGAGTGCCGCGAGATCAAAGGATCGTTTCTCTCATTCCCCAAACAAGTCCCCGGGTAACCCGAGACCAAACTTTTCACCTACTGTGATGTTCCCTGTCGTCTAGAAACCTCCACCGTTGCCTTCCTGGGTTAGAGGTCCTTCCATTCACCAACTCAGAAGTTCAGGTATTCCACCGCTCAGAAATTGTGTGTGCTCATCGCCATCTTGGTTCCGCCCCAATACTTGCTTTTTTGCCCAATGCTGGAATGCTAGTGAATTTAGGTATGCCCTGGTTACTTGCATGCTTCGCTGGTTTCCTGTGCCCGTTGATGCCCCTCATGCTATGACTCTCTTCAGACAGAAAAGGGATCTTGGAATTACAGCCGCCATTGTTACTGCCATCTCATTGGCGGCTGTTGGAGTTACCACTGCAGCATTAGCCATGAGTCATACTGTGCAGACTGCTCAGACCCTAAATAATTTTTTAGCCAATGTAGCTCATGCTTTAGATGTGCAAAAAGGAATTAATGCTCAACTAAAAGTAGGCTGGATGGTGTTCAATCAGAGGATTGACCTCATGCAGGAGCAAATTGATACCCTATGGCAAATCGCTCAACGTGGCTGTCAATGGAAGTATGCTGGACTTTGTGTCACCAGCATACAATATGAGAATTTTTCCCATGCTGCAAATCTGTCTAAACAATTGTCTAGCTATATTTTAGGTAATTGGACTGGAGAATTCGATACTAGGATGGAGCAGCTGAGAGTGGCCATTGTTACTGTAAATTCTACCAGAGTGGACTCAGGACTAGCCACAGGATTATCATCATGGATTGATGCAGCCATGAATAATCTGAAGGAATAGGCAGGCATGAGAGCGTTAGCAGGCCTTCTGGTGTTGGTCTCCTTGGTTTGCCTGTGGTGTATATGCAAGATTAGAGTCTCACAACAGTGTCATGCAGCCATGATCATTCAGGCCTTTACAGCCATTGAAGCAAGACAGTCTCCCTAAGCATGGTTGGCTACCATAAAAAGCTAAAATGTTACGTGCAGGATGCAAGGCTAGGCACTGCACTCAGGGTCAGCCACTTTCGACCCAGAGAAGAGCATGTCTGATTGCATACGGGTTGATGCCCCAGGTCCCGCCTCTGAGAAAAAGGTATTGGACGGGTCTGACACTCTTTGGGTGGATGACACCTAAATGAACATCGGTACAAAGTCCAAATTTATTTCTAATATCAGTGATCAGACCTCTACTCTTGCCTGCTGTGTCTAAAACAAAAAGGGGGAACTGTAGAGAGCTGCGTAATGCTGCGCCTTAAAGTTGGAGCTGGTTTCTGCCTCCCACCTTCCCGATGGTCACTAGCAACTCCATATTTGGCTAAGGCTGAGGATCTGGCTTGCTTCCGTGTATGTGGACCTATCTGCATTGCCCACGTGGCACACTGGGGTTGGCTACCCAGAGGGTATTTAAGCTGTGAGCTGACTTTCCCCAGGGTCAGAAGATTGTTCAAGGTTCCTGAGTAAACTGCATTGAGGAGGAAAAAAAAGAAAAGAAAGAAAAATGAAAATAGATCCATACTTATCACCTTGCAGAAAAATAAAGTCCAAGTGGATCAAAGACCTCAATATAAAACCAGACACACTAAACCTGTTAGAATAAAAAGTAAGGAAGAGCCAAGAACTCATTGACACAGGAGAGAACTTCCTAAACAGAACATCCACAGCACAGGGTCTAAGAACAGAAATCAATAAATGGGACAACATGAAATCGGAAACCTTCTATAAAGCAAAGGACACTGTCCTTAGAACTAAATGACTGCCTACAGATTGGGAAAAGATCTTCACCAACCCTATATCTGTCAGAGGGATAATTGTCAGGAGCTGTGACTGCAGAGGCCTGCTTTGATATTTATATCTCGTCGGAGAGATGGCTTTTAGGAGGCCTTTACTAATGGCAGAGAAGAACTTGCTAGTCCATCTCCTTTTGTTTGTGACAGCAGGTGGGATAGCTTGTGAGGGTCACACCTCTTTCTCAGGCTCCTTGTGTAAATTAACCTATTGTTCTGAGATGTTTTACTGGCTGAAAGTAACTCCTCACAAATAAAAGGGTCAGAGGGCTGGAGGCAGAGACATGAGACTTGCTGCTTGCTGTAGCAGCCTGCTTTTTGCTGTGGCTGTCCAGTATGGACCTTTAAAAAGTTTCCTGTGTGCTGTGTGTTTATTTTATTAATATTAATCCTCACTCCCGACTCAAGAACCTTTCGACTCTGCTGGCTGGCTCCGGCAGATAATATCCAGTATATATAAAGAACTCAAGAAGTTTAAAAGCGACAAACCAAGTAATCCAATTGAAAAATGGGGAACAGAGCTAAACAGAGAATTCTCTGCAGAGGAATATAGAATAACAGAGAAACACTTAAAGAAATGCTCATCCTCATTAGCCATTAGGGAAATACAAATCAAAACGACCCTGAGATTTCACCTTACACCCATCAGAATGGCCAAGATGAAAAACTCAAGTCACAACACATGTTGGAGAGGTTGTGGAGAAAGGGGAACCCTCCTCCACTGCTGGTGTGAATGTAAACTTGTACAACCACTCTGTAAATCAATCTTGCCCTTTCTCAGACAACTAGGAATAGCACTTCCTCAAAATCCAGCCTTACCACTTCTAGGCATATATCCAAAAGAGGCTCAAGTACACAATAAGAACATTTGCTCATCCATGTTTGTAGCAGCCTTATTTGTAATAGCCAGAAGCTGGAAACAGCCCAGATGCCCTCAACTGAAGAATGGATACAGAAATTGTGATGCATCTACACAGTGGAATATTACTCAGCAATGAAAAATAAGGATATCATGAAATTTGCAGGTAAATGGTAGGAACTGGAAAAGATCATTCTGAGTAAGGTGTCCCAGAAGCAGAAAGACACACACAGTATATATTTACTCATATAGACATATAATATATTATAAACTTAGTAAATCTATACATCTAAATAAACTAGTCAAGAAGGAGGACCCTGACTAAAATGCTCAGTCCCCATCCGGAAAGGCAAACAGGATGGACATCAGAAGAAGAAAACAGGAAACAAGTTAGGAACCTGCCACAGAGGGCCTCTGAAAGGATCTGCCCTGCAGACTATCAAGGCAGATGCTGAGACTTATGGCCACTGTTGGGCAGGGTGCATGGAATCTTATGAAAGAAGTGGGAAATAGTAAGATTTGGAGAGAACAGGAACCCACAAGGAGAGCAACGAACCAGAAAATTTGAACACAGGGGTCTTCCCAGAGACTCATACTCCAACCAAGTACCATGCATGGAGATAAGCTAGAGCCCCTGCACAGATGTAACCCATGGCACTTCAGTGTCCAGGTCGGTTACATAGTAATGGGAAGTGGGACTGAGTCTGACATAAATAGATTGGCCTACTTTTTGATCACCTCCCCCTGAGGGGGGGAGCAGCCTTGCCAGGCCACAGAAGATGAAAATGCAGCCACTCCTGGTGAAATCTGATAGATTAAGATCGGAAGGAAGGAGAGGGGGACCTCCCCTATCAGTGGACTTGGGGATGGGCATGCTTGAAGAAAGGGGAAGGAAGGTGAGATTAAGAAGGGAGGAGGGAGGGGTTTATGGGGGATACAAAGTGAATAGAGTGTAATTAATAAAAGTGAAAAAAAAGGAAATCATAAAATTTGCAGGTAAATGGTGGCAACTGCTAAAGATCATCCTGAGTGAGGTTTCCCAGAAGCGGAAAGACACACAGGGTATATACTCACTCACAAGTGGATACTAGAAATATAATATAAACTAACATACTAAAATCTGTACACCTAAAGAAACTAATCAAGAATGAGGATTCTGGCTAAGATGCTCAATCCACATTCAGAAGGGCAAATAGGATGGACATCAGAAGAAGGAGAAAACAGTGAACAGTACAGGAGCCTGCCACAGAGGGCCTCTTGAAGGCTCTTCCCGGCAGACTATCAAAGCAGATGCTGAAAGTCATAGGCAAACTTTGGGCAGAGTGCAGGGAATTTGATGAAAGAAGTAGGAAATAATAAGACCTGGAGAGGACAGGAGCTCCACAAGGAAAGCAACAGAGCCAAAAATTCTGGGTACAGGGGTCTTTTCTGAGAATGATACTCCAAGCAAGAACCATTCATAGAGATAACCTAGAACCCCTGGACAGATGTTGCCCATGGCAGTTCAGTGTCCAAGTGGGTTCCATAGTAATGGGAATAGGGACTGTCTCTGACATAAATTCAGTGGCCTGCTCTTTGATCACCTTTCCATGAGGGGGAGCATCCTTACCAGGCCACAGAGGAAGATAGTACAGCTACTCCTGATGAGTCCTGATAGACTAGGATTAGAAGGAAGGAGAGGAAGCCCTCCCCTATCAGTGGACTTGGGGAGGGGCATGCATGGAGAAGGGGGAGGGAGGGTCGGATATGGAGGGGAGGAGAGAAAGGGTCATGTGGAGATACAAAGTGAATAGAGTGTAATTAATAAAAATTAAAATAAAAATGGGAAAAATATTATTTAGCCTAACTACTGTGTAAATTAGTAGGAAAGTTTCTAAAAATACTATCACAAATCAAATATATAATTCAACTGCATAAATCCTTGGGTATACATCTAAAGGAATAACAAAATCAGAAAAGTAGACATCTCTATATATTCACATTCAGAGTGTATCATTCAGAGTAGCCAAAGCATGGATCAGTAAAGGCAACTGTCAACAGATGACTGGGTAAAGAAACTGGTATATATACACAATGGACGAATGAAGCAATTTTATTTATAGAAATACTGGATAGTACTAGAGATCATTATGCTATTTTAACACAATCTAGATTCATTTTGGAAGAGATAACCTCTACTGAGAAAATGTCCCCCTCAGATTGGCCAGAGGGTCTCCTGTGGGAATTTACTTGATTGGTGATTGATTTAACAGAGCTCAGCTCACTGATGATAGTGCCATACCTGATCCTGGGTAATATAAGAAAGCAGGCTGAGCAAGCCATGAAAGATTGAGCCAATGAGCAGTACTCTGCAATAATCCTTCTGTGACTTATCTGACTGTCTGGGCTGTCATGTGGAAATGTAAGCTGACATAAACCCCCTTTTTCCCTAAGTTGTTTTTGATCGTGGTGTTTTGTCACGACAATAGACAATAGAAATAAACATTAAGGCAAGCACCATGACAAGTGACATAAATAAGTCTCAAAAACAGGGCTTACATGTCTTCTCTCATGTATGGAAGGCATAAATATAGAACTGAAGAAAGAACAGTGAATACAGGCAAAATATTATGAGGTAAAAGGAGGAAGCTAAGATGGGATGAGGATAAGAAAGTGTAAGTGCAGTCAAATAATATGGCAGTTTTTTGTTTTGTTTTGTTTTTTCAGAAAATTGTGAACCTACATCAAGATGCAGCTATACTACTCCTGGGCATACATCCAAAGGAGTTTCCACCCTACCACAGGAAAACTTGCTCAGCTATGTTCATAGCAGTTTTATTCATAATAGCCAGCAACTAGAAAAAAAAACCCTAGATTCCCATCAACCAGAAAAAGGATAAAAAAGATGTGGTATATTTATGCAATGGAGTGTTATGCAGCTGTTAAAAAAAAATGATATCATGAAATTTGTAGGGAAATGTTTGGAACTAGAAAAAAAAAAGATATACCTGTTGATGTAACCCAGACACAGAAAGACTCGAAGTACTTGCTTATAAGTATTTACTTATAGGTGACTATTACTTACTTACTTAAAAGTGGATATTAGCCATAAAGTAAAGGATAATCATGCAACAATCTACAGACACAGAGAGGCTAAGTAACAAGAAGGGCTCAATGGACAATACATGGATCTCCTTGGGAAGGGCAAATAGAATAAATTTCACCAGTGGACTGTTGGTGGGTAGGGAAGGGAACTGCAAATATCACGAAAGGGTAGAGGGAGAAAATTCTGGGAGAGATAACTGGAATTGGGGAGCATTTTGTTGCAAGGTAGAACCCTAGTAAAATGAAACACTCTGGAATCTATGAGGGTGACCCTAGCAAAGACTCCTAGAAATGAAGGATATGAGCCTAAACCAGCCATTTTCAGTAACCAGGCAAGGCTTCCAGTGGAGGAATTGGGACACCAACCCAGCCTCAAAACCTTTGACCTACAATTTGTCCGCCTTCAATACGAGTTGGGGGAAAGGTGGCACATTACTTATGAAAGTGGACAACCAATGACTGGTCCAAGTTAAGACCCATGCTGTGAGAGAAAGAGCCCATGTCTGACACTGCCTAGTGGGTCAGGAATCAGACTGGTTAGCTCAGAGACCTAGGATAAAACCAAACACAACTGGAGAAAAAAAACAAAACAAAACAAAAACACAATGAAATTAATGAAATGTTTCCTAATGATAGTCTACCATACTCGTAGACTGGAACCTAGCACAGTCATCATCAGGGAGGTTTCATCTAACAGCTTATAGAGGCAGATGCAGAGACCGACAGCCAAACATTAGGTGGTGTTTGGAAAGTCCTCTGGAAATGGGTGGTGGTGGCAAGGATTATAGGAACTAGAGGGTCAAGGACATCACAAGAACACAGCCCACAGAATGAAATAAACAGGGTTTATAGAGACTCACAGAAATGGAACCAACAATCAGGAAGCATGTATGGGTCTGACCTAGGTGCTCTGCATATATGTTGTGGTTGTGTAGTTTGTGTTCTAAAGGGACTCCTAGCAGTGGGAATTGGTGCTATCTCTGACTCTTTTGCCTGCTTTGGGGACCACTTTCTTTTCACTGGGTTGCCCAGCCCAGGCTTGATGTAAAGGTATGTTCCTAGTCCTATTGTAACTTTTGCCATGTTTTGTTGATATCCTTGCAAGGCCTACATTTTAAGAAAAATTCAGGTAGAGGAGTTGATTTGGGGGAGAGTGGGCAGAGAGAAGGAGGCTGGGAGGAGAGGAGGGAGGGAAAACTGTAGTTGGATGTAATACATAGAAAAGAATAAATGAAAAAGTAAGAGAAAAGGGTAAGTTGGTCAGAAGATGTTACAAGTATGAGCCACAGAATGTGGTTATCAGTATGGGATCTAGGGATCTAAGTCAGGTCCTTATGCTTACACAGAAGCTCAAAACTAAAATCTTACAGGCAACAATGCTAAATTATTTTCTTAAAATAATTGGTCCTCTTGATTTTGCCAAATATTCACCTATAAGTAAGCAGTTTTCCCAGCATTCTTTCAAGTACAATTGAGAATCTACAATACAAGGTTGATGTTTAGTCTGAAGTTCAGTTAGACCTGTTGTCCGTCAGTGCAACTGTGATGCATTACCATGCCTGTAAAACTTTGGTGTACCTAACTCTGTCCACAGAACATTAGAAAGATGTGAATTTGTATTTTGTGACACAAGAAAGTACTTTTTTTTCTTCTTGGTAAGCTTTTTAAATATCACTTATTAGTGAAACCCAAGGACTAGGTAGCTGTGTAGAATTTTGGTTAGTAGCTTTACCTGATCTTCAGTGCCAACTCAATCAATAAAGAGGAAAAACCCACAATCTTATTAGGAACCTTTTCCCTCTCTCCACACCCTCTGAAGAAGCTTTATCAGACTGATTCATATCTACTATAGGATCTCTATGTCTACAGAAAGAGAAAAGATTATCAGGACAAGAAACAGTCATAAAGCAGAGAAATGAATGCATGAAGGAAAGCCTAACCAACATTCAGGGGCTGATTAGGACACAGTTAAGGCTTTTAGTGTGCTCAACCCTTAAGTACCAAGGAACACAAATAGACCTCTTTCATGCTTTCAAGCTGACAAAGACTTTAAAGAAAATGCAACATCTTAATGAAAAATGGAGACTATTTTACCCACTAAATAAAAATTAGAATAAAACTGACTTTGACAGATTATGAATAACTTTTCATTCTCACATGTAAAATTACTCTGAATTTGATAGCTGAGTAAAACTTTATTTAATACTTAAAGCATAAATATTATGCATTAATCTACTTGCTCATAAAAAGGAAGTTATTTGTCATCTTAACAAGTACGTTCACATTTAATTACAAGTAAAATGTTAATTCAATTATATATTTTGGTTAGAGTTTGATTATTAAGCACTGAGTGTGGTGTTACCACAATCATTGTTGTAACTATTAAGCAAATTTAATCTTAACCAGATTTTAATTTTGTAAACTACTTACTACAAGGAAATAAGTTTCATGAAACAACAACCTAAATAAACAAATATATTATGTAAATATTTTATGATAGTGTTAAGCATGATCATTACAGAGATCTTTTGATACTTAAAAAGTCATGTGGCCCAATCTGCCTGACACACCTGGGACATGACCTGCAGACCCAGCAGAGGTGGGTTGTGCTTGGGCTCTGGCTCACACCACCAGCCATCCCGAGAAGAGTAGTGGGTAGCCTGAAAAGCATTTGGCTTGGGGTTCTCTCCACCTATTCTTGATCTGCCTGATCCACCTAGGACACTGCCAGCTGACCCAGCAAAAGTGAACTGTTCCCAGGTGCTAACCCCCATTGTTTCTCATTCAACAAGGCTTGTGCAGGGCTTGGTCAATGTTCAGCTTAGAACCCTCTCTGCCTACTCCAGAACTGTCTAACCATAAGGGACCACCAAGCCTGCTAACACGACAGACAACCAGACAAATAGAGGCCAGAATAAGAACACAGACAACAAAACCCAGGGCCATATGACACCATTGGAAACCAACTATTCCACCACAGCAAGCACTGGACACACTATCACACCTGAAACATGAGAAAATAAATATGTTATATTGGGTTATATGATAAAATGTGAGTAATCCAAAAATAGTTCTCTTATACTAGAGAGCCTAAGAACCCAGTAATTGCTTAGTACATGAGGCTGAACCAACCTATCGCTGAAGGCCTGGGGGGTTCCTAAAGAATATGAATAATATGAGTTCTGATATCAGTGGAGTGTAGCAGTAGCAGCAGCACTTGCTAAAAAGAGAGAAGGCAAGCAGAACAAAGGAAACTTTCTTCTCTTCTCCTCCTCCTTCTCTTCTTCCTCCTCCTTCTTCTTCAAAGCAATTCTACTAAAATCAGGGACAAGGCAAGGCTGCCCAATCACTCTGTTCTCTTCAATATAGTACATGAATTGCTAGCTAGAGCAATAACACAACTAAAGGAGATAAAAAAATACAATTGAAAGGAAAAAGTGTCACTATTCGTGGATGATAGATAGTATACATAAGTGACCCCAAAAATTACACCAGGGAAAACCTACAGCTAATAAACACCTTCAGCAAAGTGGCTGGATTCAAAAATAACTCTACCCTGAGATTACACTTTACACCCATCAGAATGGCTATGATAAAAAACTCAAGTGACAATGCATACTAGAGAGGATGTGGAGAAAGGGGAACTCTCTCCATTGCTGGCGGGGATGCAAACTTGCACAACCACTTTGGAAATCAATCTGGTGCCTTCTCAAACAATTAGGAATAGTGTTTCCTCCAGATCCAGCTATACCACTCCTAGGCATATAGCCAAAATATGCTCAAGTATACAACAAGGGCATTTGCTCAATAATTTTCAGAGCAGCTTTATTTGTAATATCCAGAAGCTGGAAACAACCCAGATGTCCCTCAACTGAAAAATGGATACAGAATTTGTGGTACATTTACAAAGTGAAATATTACTTAACAATTAAAAAAAAAAAAAAGGAAATCATGAAATTTTCAGGTAAATGGTGGGATCTAGAAAAGATCATCCTGAGTGAGGTATCCCAAAAGCAGAAAGGCACACACAATATATACACATTTATAAGTGGATATTAGACATATAATATAGCATAAAAATACTAAAATATGCTTACCTAAAGAAGCTAAGCAAGAAGGAGGACCCTGTGGTAATGTGATCAATCCCCACTCAAAAAAGGCAAACAGGATAGACTTCAGAAGAGAGAGAAAACAGGAAACATGACAGTAGCTTATCACAGAGGGCATCTGAAAGACTCTACCCAGCATTGTATCAAAGCAGATGCTGAGGCTCATAACCAAACTTTGGGCTGAGTGCAGAGAATCTTATGAAAGAAGGAGGAGATAGAAAGACATGGAAGGGACGAGAGCTTCACGGGGAGAGCAACAGAACCATAATATCTGGGCACAGGGGTCTTTTCTGAGACTGATACTCCAACCAAGGTCCATCCGTGGAGATAATCTAGAATCCCTGAAAAGATATAGCCCATGACAGTTCAGTCCCCAGGTGGGTTCCTTAGTAAGGGGAACAGGGACTGTCTCTGATATGACCTCAGTGGCCTGCTCTTTGATCACTTTCCTCTGAGAGGAGAGCAGCTTTACCAAACTACAGAGGGAGACAATGCAGCCAGTCCTGAAGAGACCTAATAGGCTAGGGTCAGATGGAAAGGGAGGAGGATCTCCCTTATTAGTGGTCTTGGAGAGAGACATGGGAGGAAATGAGGGAGAGAGGATAGGATTGGGAGAGAATTAAGCAGGGGGTTACAGCTGGGATACAAAGTGAATAAACTACAATTAATATAAAAAAATAAATTAAAAATAAAAATCAGTAGCTCTCCTATATACAAATGATAAAATAGCTGAGAAAATCATTTAAAAAACAACACCCTCAACAATAGCAATAAAAACAAAATATCTTGGATCACTCAACTAAGCAAGTGAAAGAGCTGTATGACAAGAACTTCAAGTCTCTGAAAAAAACAAATTGAAGAAGATATCAGAATGTGGAAAAATCTGCCATGTTCATAGATCAGTAGGATTAGTGTAACAAAAATGGCCATCTTACCAAAAGTAATCTGCAGACTTAATGCAACTCCCATCAAAATATCAACACAATTCTTCACAGAGCTTGAAAGAACAATTCTAAACTTCACATGGAAAAATAAAAAACCCAGAATTGCTAAAATTCCTGTATAATAAGATATCTTCAGGTGGTATCTCCATCCCTGATCTCAAGTTGTACTATAGAACAACAATAACAAAAATTCCTGGTACTCGCATAGAAACAGAATAGTGGACCAATGGAATTGAATTGAAGACCTAGAAATAAGCCCACACACTTATGGATACTTGATTTTTGACAAATGCTAATACTATGGGAAAAATATAGCATCTTCAGCAAATGGTGCTGGTCTAACTGGATGTCTATATGCAGAAAAATGAAAATCGATCCATATTTATCACCTTGCACAGAACTAAATTCCAAGTGGACTGAAGACCTCAACATAAAACCAGATACACTAAACCTCTTGGAAAAAAATTAGTGGGGAAGAGCCTTGAACACATTGGCAGAGGTGACAACTTTCTGTACAGTACACTGACAGCCCCAGCTCTAAACTTAACAATTAATAAATGGTACCTCATGAAACTAAAAAGCTTCTGTCAAGCAAAGGACACTGTCAACAGAAAAACAAACAAACAAATAATAGCCTATAGACTGGGAAAATATCTTCACCAACTCTACATCTGACAGAAGGCTAATATTCAAAATAAATAAAGAACTCAAGAAATTAAAAACCAACAAACCAAATAATTCAATTAAAAAAGGGTGCTCAGAGTTAAACAAAGAGTTCTCCACAGAGGAATATCAAATAGCCCAGAAATACTTAAAGAAATGTTCAATGTCATTAGTCATCAGAAAAATACAAATCTAAAGGACTCTGAGATTCCATTTTACATTTATAAGAACAACTAAGATCAAAGTCTCAAGTGACAGCATATGCTGGAGAGGTTGTAGAGAAAGGGGAACTCTCTTTGTTGGTGGTGGAAGTGCAAACTTGTACTTGAAATCTGGAAATCAATCTTGTACTTTCTGAGAAAATTAGTAATAGTTCTAACTAAATACCCACCTATACCATTACTAGGCGTATACCCAAAAGATGTTCCACCATATAACATGGACATTTGCTCAACTATGTTCACAGCAGCTTTATTCTTAATAGAATGTAGAAACAACACAGATGCCCCTCAACCAAAGAATGGATAAACTGTGGTACATTTACACAATGGAATACTATTCATCTATTAAAATCAAGGAAATCATGAAGTTTTCAAGCAAATGAATGAATCTTCAAAGATCATCCTGAGTGAGGTAACCAGACACAAAAACACAAGCAGAATATATACTTATAAGTGGATATTAGCCATATAATACAGGATAAACATACTAATATTCACAGACTTAAAGAAGCTTAATAAAGAAAGACTCTAGGAAGGATGCTTAATTCTCATTCAGAAGGGCAAATAGAATGGACACCAGAAGCAGTTGAAGAGGTTGAACAGGATGGGAGCCTACTATAGATGTCCTCTAAAAGACTCCACCCACCAGGGTGTCAAAGCAGATCCTGAGACTCACAGACAAACTTTGGGCAGCATGCAGGGAGTCTTATGGAAAAGTGGGGGTGTAGAAAGACATAGAGGGCCAGGAGCACCACAAGGAGACCATCAGAAAAAAAAATCTGGGCCCAGAGGGAGCCTGCAGAGACTGATGTTCCAACCAAGGATCATTCATGGAGAGGTTCTAGACCTCTCAGATGTAGCCAATAGGCAGCTTTGTCTCCATGTGGTTCTCTAGTAAATGGGTTAGGGACTGTCTCTAAAATAGACTCTGTTGCCTGCTCCTCAATCACTTCCCCTAGCAAAGTGACCTTGCCACGCCACAGGGGTAGAGGATGCAACCAGTCCTGAGGAGAATTGATAGACTGAGGTCAGTTGGTATGGGAGGAGGACTCCTGATTTCTAAGCACTAGAGGAGGAGGACTGGGGAAAAAGGGAGGTAGGTTGTGACCAGGATGAAACTATGGAGGGGACTACGATCAGTATATCAACTGAATAAATTTAAAAAGTCAAAAGTTACATTTCACTATTATAGTTATTTATTAAATATGAATGAGAAGTGGGTGAAATCAATTTAACACTGGAATTGTCTATGTGTCTTTCTAACTACCAATATGTTTACATCAGCCCCAGCTTAGTGAGGATCCACACCTCCAAGAACAAATCAAAGTGAGGAGCAACAGCTGATAGGAAAAATTGGAGAAGTCAGAAGCAGCTGACAACATATTGTAGAGACTGGTATGAAATATCATGGCAAAATATCAGGAATATAATCCTAAAACTGAAATAACATCCAAACGTATAGAGTGTCTCTGATTTGAGAAATAGTAGTTGAATTAAGCTGGACAGGCTAGTGCACATCATTGCTTGAAGAACTTGCTTCAGCAAGTATGTGGGGTCTGTCCTTCTTAGGACGTACTCTGTATATTCTTACTCCAATCTCTGTGTGTTTCTTAAATCCATCCCTCCACATTCCTCTTTGGCATAGAGCTTCCATGCATCAGAATCTTGACATTTTCATTAAAACTTTACTAGAATTCTCACCTCAATTCAGATTAGTAGAACTAATTAAACTAATAATATATTTTTTTAGATTTTAGCATGCTACCATAAATCTATAGAAAATAACATTCTAAAAGCGTTCTAAAAGACATTAGCACTTTTTAAGGTCTATAGCTCTTGAATCATCTTCTAATGTTATAATTGCAAACTGTTTCTTTCTTGTCAGAGTAAATAAAGACAGACTAGAAACACTAACATTTTAGTAACAATATAACAAATGCTGAGATGAAGGAGTTCAGCTACTCTGGGAATGACTGTCCTATTGCTAGTGGTCATGAGATCAGATGCACTGAGGAGCACCTGTGAAAACATCTTATCAGTGACACATGGATTTAATTCTCAATTAACAAAGCATAAAAGGCCAAGACTCAGGCCTAGGGAAGAATATAATGGGATTATGTATGAGGAGTCCAGTGGATTAGATATTTTCTCTTAATTTTGACTTTGACTTTATAATGAACAGGCATAAATACAAAAGTAAACACAAGGGACTTAGACATAGATTTAGATTATCTGAACTTTCTATCAGCTGTATATTTAAAGAACAAACATTCTGTGCTGAATAGATTTAACCTTAAAGTCACAACATAATCCAGCAAACATAATGAAAATTACCATTCCAGAATTGATTTAGGGCCTGAATGTTTCAGGACAATCATGGTTTAATCAAGACCTTTTCTTTGATTTCATTAAAAACCAAACAAAACAAAATAAGTTTTACTAACTACATGATGTATTTGGGGGATGAAATAGCATAAATACATACTTTTGATAAAATTAACTGATTGTCTCACATCTCAGCAGACAAAAAGGGGGAATGCCTGGGCTAGAAGCTTTAATAATTTTCTACTTTCATTCTGTCTTGCTATCCAGCCCATGGAGTGTGCCACTCCCATTCAAAGAATCTCTTTTCCACTTGATTAATCTTTTCTGGAAGAGCTCCTGCAATCACACCCATGGCTGTTCTTAAGGTATCCCTCAGATGCTTTTCAACCAGTCAAGTTTACAATCAAGGTTATTACAATCAAGGTTATTACAATCAAGGTTAAGCACACTAGTTAGCACACTCCCCAGATCATCACAGTCCAGCCTGGCTGTCATCTTGCTCTTGGTCAATCATTCCAACCCAGTTATACCTCAATCCACCTTGGCTATCTCAGCCTTTTTCATCCACACAACATACCCTATAATCTAATCCGATATTTCTAAAGTTCTCTAATTTTTTCCTTTGTGTCTTTATCTTAAAGTTATTTCTTTGAAACAACTTTCTTCATCTATTTTAACTAAAATAGGATTCTGCCTACCTCCTTTGTTTCTGGAGGTTATGTACTTCATGAACAGGCATTATAAAACCCCTTTTATTTATTAATGCACAAGGGGTAAATAATCCATTAACTTCTTCAGATTTCCCCTCCCTATAGCAGCCTCAGAATTTAACATGGCTGGACTATTGTTCTTGTCTTCTTTTGGGCACACACTCCTCAGTTTATAGGCAAGTTTCCACACATGATATATATTTTATCTAACACTTTGTATGTGCTGTTATCTGAATCCAATCTGTGGGATAGTAAAATGAGAAAAATAAATCTGCCTTAGAGATCAAGGATTTTAGAAACGAGTGAAGGAAGCAAGCATTAGAAACTGCAACAGCAATATCTGAGAGGCAAACTGAAAAGCCATACACATGCAAACACAGAGAAACCTGAACAGCTAATGCAATTTGCAGAGACAGTGAGTGGAGAATATCAGGGCTAAGAACATTTAGAGTTTAAAAAGCCATCTGTAATCATGTTAAAGCATTTTAAAAGGAATAAAGTCATTTAGATGATCACCAAGTCTTTTCCTGAAACACTTTTGGCAAATGAGGTGAAATGCACTCCTCTTATCTATATGATAAACACTTAAAATTCTCTAAGTCTTTAAGGTCATGACATACCTGAAGAATAAAGTTGATTACAAAGAAAAGGAAGCAAGTCCAACTCAATTGACCTTGCTGCCATTAGCCCAACACACTATCAAATCCATTTTTGTAGTGGAAGAATTATTACAAAGCCTGGGAGTTAGCATTCAAATTCACTCACTACTGTGAATTATAGATTATAGATAGACAGAAAAGAGTTATCTAGGAAAACCGATTTGAATACCAGTAGAGGGACGTTTATTAAAAGAAAATCACAACTAATACAATCCATACTGTTTAACACACTAGCCCATGCTAGCATTTGCTGATTTACCTGAGTCTGTGTATAGCAAGGGCCATTTCTCAAAGGTGAGATTAAACCATTTAGTTTGATAACATATAGCCAATAAAAAAAATAATGATCTGAATCCAGTTCCATGTTACTGCAACATGTTTCTTTGGATCATAAAGTTGTATCTTCTCTGTCTTGGAACCAACTAACTACAGATCATCTGGACCCCTATTTATCATCTGTAAAGAGGAAACTGGCTTAGACCCATGTATCTCCTGCAGATTTGAACTTGTTCATATTTCTCTAAGATAGAAACATGTTATCATAGCTCAGCAACATTAAAAAAACCAAAAGTGCTTTGTCCATTGGTCATCAATATTAATTCAATCTCAAATCATCTATGAGGCAAGCAACTCTGTACTCTTGTGGGAGATTTTACTGACCAGAAAAGACTCACTTTAAATGTGAGCAAATGCTTTTGGTGCCAGCCCAGATAAAACTAGACAGAAGAAAAAGAAGAAGGAGAAGAAGAAGAAGAAGAAGAAGAAGAAGAAGAAGAAGAAGAAGAAGAAGAAGAAGAAGAAAGTTTCCAGTTTCCTTTGGTCTGCTTGCCTTCTCTCTTGTTAGCAAGTGCTGCTGCTGCTACTGATATCAGAACTCAGATTATTCATATTCTTCAGGAGTCCTCCAGGCCTTCAGCAGTAGGTAGGTTCAGCCTCATGGACTAAGCAATTACTGGGTTCTCAGGTTCTCCAATATAAGACAACCATTTTTGGATTACTCACACTATATCATATAACCCAACCGAACATAGAGTTTATATGTTATGTCTATAAACTATAAACATATAGTTTATCAGCTATGTTTCAATAGAGATCCCTGAATAACACAGGCTCAGTTAAGTTGTGTTGCCTTTCTCATTGGAAGAGGAATATCACTCTGTCCAGTATTATTTCAGCAAATGATAACAAAATATTACTCTTTGCCAGATTCTAACACTTACCAGGGTACTATTCTTTATTGGTATGTAAAAGCAGGCCCTTTTCGCTCTCTGATTCATCAGGTAGAAAACACATGGGAATCAAGCTGCTTCTGAGACATCCAGCATATCAGCTCTCTTACAGCAGCCTCACCTTAGCTTAAGAATACCACTGAGATTTTCCTAACTAATCATGAGACTACCTGAGAGAATAATTGAGAAACATAAGAACATAAAATCACAAGGCACACAAATCTATTTAAGGGAATTGGTCTTGAGAATGCCAGTTCTGGAGAGAAATTCAAGATGGCAGTGCTGAGAGGACACTGTGTCCTGACGAGCAGGACAGCAACCAACAGACTGAACTCTGGGCCTTAAAACACCAACTATTGTGTTTCCCACGTGAGAAGGAACCCATGGTGTGGGAAGCAGTAGACTCCATTCTCAGATCACCCAGCTGAACCCTGGAAGAGTTCTTGGGTCCTGGCAGGCACTTGGTCCCCAGCCCAGAGCCACATGCCTGTGTACCCTGATCAGCATCACAGACTGAACTGTGGGCACCACACCATCAGAAACTGGGATTTCCAGCAGAGAGAAAACCCGATGATGAAGGAAGCAAACCAGGACTGACTTCAGGTCATCCAGACAATCCCTGGAAAAGATCTCGTAGTCCAGCCAGTGCTCAGCCACCAGCCTAGAGTCCTACCTGAGTGCCTAACACTCCATCCCAGACAGAACTGTTGGCCCCAGGGCACCATAGACTGGGTTTCTCTGGTGGGAGTAAATCCAACTATGAGTGAAAGAGCACATCTGACCTCAGGGTACTCGGCCTAACCTTCTTCCCAAAAACGTTCTCTGGAAAACTTCCCTGGTTCTTACAGGCACCCAGCCACCAGCACAGAGCCACTTGCCTGCACCTCTGTGCTCTACTCAGCATCCCAGACTGAAATGTGGACCCAAAACACCACAGACTAGGACTCCTTGTCAGGAGGGAACCTCATGTTGGGGGAAACATCAGTCCAACCTCAGGACACCCACTCAGGAAAAGTATCTGGGTTCCTACAGGCTCCAGACCCTAGCCTCCTACTGCATGCAGGAGTGCTGTGCTTACCTCCCACTGATTACCCATTGGGTACTGGGGCACAGAGCTCCAACCACAGACCTACAGAAGCCTGGGATCCATTGGTTTAGTCCCAGACACTGCACCAAGGTACAACCTCTCTCCATGGCTAAACTGACCAAACTGCAGTGCTTCTTCATGAAGGCTGTGCCCAGCAAAAATAGTAAGCAGCAGAAGCTGACCACGAAATTCAGAGCAAGTAACTCAGTGGCAGGGCAGCTGTCTCCAGGATTTCTCTTGGTGAGAGGACAGCTTCCCTGACTACCAACTATCACAGTTAGCACACAGGTCCATATGCCTGAGGTGAACTGTGGCAATTCCTGAGAAGCACTGGCCATTAGGTGACCATACCCAAAAAGTTTAGGAGGCCTCCTTCAGGAACAACCATCTCCCTGTCAAGGTGATTTTTCCCACCCCAGGATTCCAAGATGTACAGGAAAGTAACATCCAATACCTGAGACAACCAGATGGGTAGAAGAAAGCATAAAGCACAACCAACAAAAGCCAAAGCAATATGACATCTTCAGAACCCAGTTATCCAGGGGGAAACTGCCCTGGACAGCGTCTCATAAGTAAAATCCTAGAAGGTGAACTTACATCTATGCTTCTGAAGAGTTTAATGGATAAAAAAAAAATTTAAATAATTAGAGGAAGATAAAGCCAAACAAATTATGGCCATCCATAGAGAAATACAGGAAGATGCAGCCAAAAATTTTGTGGCCTTCAGAGAGGAAATAATTAAGTCACTGAAAGAAATAAGAGAAACAGAAGACTGTTCAAACAAACAAGTGAAGGAATTGAAGGAAAAACAGGAAAGTACAATCAGATGGGTGAAGGAAATCAACAAAAAAGTCCAAGATATGAAGATAGAATTGGAAAAATTAAAGAAAACACAAATGGAGGAAATCATGGAGAGAAAAAACTTAGAAAAGAAAACAGGAACTACAGAGGGAGGCATAAACAACCCACTACAATAAATTAAAGAAATAATCTCCAAGTGTGGAAAAAAATGACATATCTGTAAAAGAAAATGTTAAAGCTAAAAAATTCCTAACAAAAACCATCCAAGAAATTCAACACTTTCATAGTCTCTGTTGAAAAGTCAGGTGTGATTCTAATGGGTTTGCCATTATATGTTACTTGGCCTTTTTCCCTTGCAGCTCTTAGTATTTTTTCTTTGTTCTGTATACTTACTGTTTTTGATTATTATGTGGCAGGAAGATTTTCTTTTCTGGTCAGATTTGTTGGGTGTTCTGTAGGCCTCATGTGTTTTTATTGGCCTCTCCTTTAACTTGGGGAAATTTTCTTCAATGATTTTATTGAAAATATTTTCTGGGCCTTGGAGAAGGGAGTCTTCTTTTCCTTTATACCTATTATTCTTAGGTTTTGTCTTTTCATATTTCTTGGATTTCTTGGATGGTCTGTGTCAGGAATTTTTTGAATTTAACATTTTCTTTGACAGATACATCGATTTCTTCCATTGTATCTTCTACACCTGAAATTCTTCCATCTCTTGTAGTCTGTTGGTTATGCTTACCTCTGTAGTTCCTGTTTTCTTCCCTAGATTCTTCCTCTCCATTATTTCCTCCATTTGTGTTTTCTTTAATTTTTCCAATTCTATCTTCAGGTCTTGAGTTGTTTTGTTTACTTCCTTCACCTGTCTGATTGTACTTTCCTGTTTTTCTTTTAGTTCCTTCAACTCTGTTTCTTTTATTTCATTCAGTGCTTTAAGCATTTCCTTTCTAAAGGCCATAAACTGTTTGGCTGCAACTTCCTCTACTTCTTTACGGATGACAATATTCTGTTTGAGTTTATCTTCCTCTATGTCTTTACATATCTTATTGGTTTCCTCTGTTATCATCTTCATGAGCATAGTTGTTAGGTCATCTTCTTGGATTTCAGTTATGCTGGGGTGTCCAGGGCTACTTGCCCCTGGGTAACTGGGTTCTAGAGATGTCATATTGCTCTGTCTTTTGTTGCTTGAGCTCTTACACTAGGCCTCTACCCATTGTGCTATCTTAGGTGTTTGGGGTTAGTTTCTGGTGGTTCCTGCGAATCCTGTGGTGGAGAGAATCCCATTGGCAGAAAGCTGGTTTTTCCTGAAGGAAGTCTTCTCAGCTTTTTGGGTATAGTCCCTGGATGGCTATGAAAGCCAGAAGGGCCTGGACTGATATCATGCAGACCCTAAGAGAACACAGATGTCAGCCCAGGCTACTATACACTGCAAAGCTCTCCGTTCTCATAGAGAGAGAAAAAAAGATATTCAATGACAAAAACAAATTTCAAAAATAACTACACACAAATCCAGCATTACAGAAGACACTAGAAGGGAAAATACAACCCAAAAAAATTAGCTTCTTTCAAGAAAACACAGGAAATAATTAACCTTACTACAGTAAAAAAAAGAAAGCAACCAAGCACACAACTTTATGACCACAGCCAACATCAAAATCAAAGGATCTAACAGCCACTGGTCATTAATCTCTCTCAACATCAATGGACTCAACTCTCCAATAAAAAGATACAGAAAAGAGAATGGATACGTAAACAAAACCCAGCAAATCTGTTGCATACAAGAAACACACCTAAGGCACAAAGATAGACATTACCTGAGAATAAAGGGTTGGAAGACGACTTTCAAAGCAAATGGACCCAAGAAGCAAGCAGGAGTAGCCATTGTAATATCTGATATAATAGACTTTCAACCAAAATTAATCAAAAGAGATGGGGAAGGACACTTCATACTCATCAAAGAAAATTCCACAAGGAAGACATCACAATCCTGAACATCTATGCCCCAAATACAAGAGCACCCACATTTGTTAAAGAAACATTGATAAAATTTAAGCCACATATAGATCCCCACACATTAATAGTGGGAGACTTCAACACCCTACTCTCAACAAAGGACAGATCAACAAAACAGAAATTAAACAAAGAAAAAATGTCCCTAAGAGAGGTCATGAATCAAATGGACCTAAAAGACATTTACAGAACTTTAAACTCAAACACAAAAGAATTTACCTTCTTCTCAGCACCTCATGGAACCTTCTCCAAAATAGACCATATAGCTGGTCACAAAGCAAGCCTGAACAGATAAATTAAGATTGAAATAATCCCTTGTATCTTGTCTGATCACCATGGAATAAAGCTGGACCTCAACAATAACAGAAATAGCAAAAAGCCTACGCACACATGGAAACTGAACAACTTGTTACTAAATGACAGCTGGGTCAAGGAAGAAATAAAAAAAGAAATTAAAGTCTTCCTAGAAATCAATGAAAATGAAGACACAACATACCCAAACTTGTGGGACAAAATGAAAGCAATACTAAGAGGAAAGTTGATAGCACTAAGTTCCTTCAAGAAGAAATTTAAGACAGCGCATTCAAGCAACTTATTGGCTCACTTAAAACCCTAGAGAAAGAAGAAGCAGACACACCAAAAAGGAGTAGACGGCTGGAAATAATCAAACCCAGGGCAAAATCAATCAATTAGAAACAAATGAAACAATTCAAAGAATCAATAAAACCAAGAACTGGTTCTTTGAGAAAATCAACAAGATAGACAATCCCTTAGCCAAGCTAACATAACTACAGACACTGAGGAAATCCAAATAATCATTAGGACTTACTTCAAAAGTCATATGCCATAAAATTTGAAAATCTAAGTGAAATGGGCAATTTTCCTGATCGATTTGACTTACCAAAGCTGAATCAGGACCAGGTAAATCAATTAAATAGCACTATATCCCCCAAAGAAATAGAAGTGGTCATCAAAAGTCTCCCATCCAAAAAAAAGCCCAGGACCAGATGGGTTCAGCACAGAATTCTACCAGACCTTCAAAGAAGAGCTAACACCAATTCTCTTCAAACTATTCCACAAAATAGACACAAAAGGAACACTACCAAACTCATTCTATGAAGCCACAGTCACCTTGGTACCTAAACCTCATAAAGACTCAACAAAGAAAGAGAATTTCAGGCCAATGTCCCTTATGAACATTGATGCAAAAATACTTAACAAAATACTTGCAAACCGAATACAAGAACACATCAAAGATATTATCCACTATGACCAAGTAGGCTTCATCCCAGGTATGCAGGGGTGGTTCAATATACGGAAATCCATCAGTGTGATCCACCATATTAACAAATTGAAAGAAAAAAACACATGATAATCTCCCTAGATGCTGAAAAAGTATTTGACAAAATCCAACATCCATTCATGTTTAAAGTATTGGAGAGATCTGGGATACAAGGCACATATCTAAACATAGTAAGGGCGATATACAGCAAGCCTATAGCCAACATCAAACTGAACGGAGAGAAACTTAAAGCAATCCCACTGAAATCAGGGAAAAGACAATGCTGCCCAGTCTCTCCATATTTCTTCAACATAGTGCTGGAATTCCTTGCCAGAGCAATAAGAAAAGTAAAGGAGATAAAGGGGATTCAGTTCGGGAAGGAAGAAGTCAAAGTGTCACTGTATGGAGATGATATGACTGTATACCTGATTGACCCCCAAAATTCTACAAGTGAACTCTTACAGCTGATAAACACCTTCAGCAAAATGACCTGATACAAAATTAAGTCAAAAAAATCAGTAGCACTCCTGTATACAAAAGACAAAAGGGCTGAGAAAGAAATTAGGGAAATAACACCCTTCACAATATCCACAAATAACATAAAGTACCATGGTGTAACCCTGACCAAGCAAGTCAAAGACTTGTATGAAAAAAATTTCAAGTCTCTGAAGAAAGAATTAGAAGAAGATATGAAAAGATGGAAAGATCTCCCATGCTCATAGCTTGGCAGGATTAACATAGTAAAAATGGCCATCTTACCAAAAGCAATCTGCAGATTTAATGCAATTCCCATCAAACTGCCAACACAATTCTTTACAGACCTGGAAAGAAAAATTCTCAACTTCATATGGAATAACAAGAAACCCAGAATTGCTAAAACACTCCTCTACAATAAAAGATCTTCTGGAGGTATCTCCATCCCTGATCTTAAGCTGTATTATAGAGCAACAGTTATAAAAACTGCATGGTACTGGCATAGTTACAGAATGGTGGATCAATGGAACCGAAGAGAGGACCCAGAAATAAACCCACACACTTATGGACACCTGATTTTTGACAAAGATGCCAAAACCATACAATGGAAAAAAGATAGCATCTTCAACAGATGGTGCTGGTCCAACTGGATGTCTACATGTAGAAAAATGAAAATAGATCAATACTTATCACCCTGCACAAAACTGAAGTCCAAGTGGATCAAAGAACTCAACATAAAACCAGACACATTAAATCGGCTAGAAAAAATAGTGGGGAATACCCTTGAACTCATTGGCACAGGAGACAACTTCCTGGACAGAACACCAACAGCACAGGCTCTAAGACCAACAATCAGTAAATGGGACCTCATGAAACTGGAAAGCTTCTGTAAAGCAAAGGACACTGTCATCAAAACAAAGCAACTGCCTACAGGTTGGGAAAGCATCTTCAGCAACCCTACCAACCCTTTATCTGACAGAGGACTAATATCCAGTATATATAAAGAACTAAAGAAGCTGAAAAGCAGCAAACCAGGTAATCCACTTAAAAAAATGGGGAACTGAGCTAAACAGAGAACTCTTTGTAGAGGAATATGGAATGGCAGTGAAGCACTTAAAGAAATGTTCAACCTCATTAGCCATTAGGGAAATGCAAATCAAAACAACCCTGATATTTCACCTTACACGCATCAGAATGGCCAAGATCAAAAACTCAAGTGACAACGCATGCTGGAGAGGCTGTGGAGAAAGGGGAACCCTTCTCCACTGCTGGTGGGAATGTGAACTTATACAACCACTCTGGAAATTAATCTGGTGCTTTCTCAGACAACTAGGAATAGCACTTCCTCAAGATCCAGCCATACTACTCCTAGGCATATATCCAAAAGAGGCTCAAGTACACAAAAAGGACATTTGCTCAACCATGTTTGTAGCAGCCTTATTTGTAATAGCCAGAATCTGGAAATACTCCAGATGCCCCGCAACTGAAGAATGGATGCAGAAATTGTGGTACTTCTATACAATGGAGTATTACTCAGCAATGAAAAATAAGGAAATCATGAAATTTGCAAGTAAATGGTGTGACCTGGAAAGGATCATCCTGAGTGAGCTATCCCAGAAGCAGAAAGACACACACGGTATATATTCACTCATATAGACTTATAGGATAAACCTAAAATCTGTCCATCTAAAGAAACTAATCAAGAGGGAGGACCCTGACTAATATGCTCAATCCCCATCCTGAAAAGCAAAGAGGACGGACATCAGAAAAAGAAGAAAAGAGGACACAAGCTAGGAACCTGCCACAGAGGGCCTCTGAAAGCCTCTGCCCTGCAGACTATCAAAGCAGATACTGAGCCTGATGGCCAACTGTTGGGCAGAGTGAATGGGATTTTATGTAAGAAGTGGGAAATAGCAAGAGCTGGAGAGGACAGGAACTCCACAAGGAGAGCAACAGAACAAGAAAATTTGAACACAGGGAACTTCCAACCAAGGACTATTCATGGAGATAACCTAGAACCCCTGTGCAGATGTAGCCCATAGCACTTCAGTGTCCAGGTAGGTTACATAGTAATGGGAAGAGGGGTTGCCTCTGAAATAATCTGATTGGCCTACTCTTTGATCACTTCCTCCTGAGGGGGGAACAGCCTTACTAGGCCACAGAAGATGACAATGTAGCCACTTCTGATGAGAACTGATACTCTAAGATCAGAAAGAAGGAGAGGAAGACCTCCCTTATCATTGGACTTGGGGAGGGGCATGCATGCAGAAAGGGGAGGAAGGGTGGCATCAGGAGGGGAGGAGGGAGAGGTTTATGGGCGAAACAAAATGAATAAAGTGTAATTAATAATAATAACAATAAAATTAATTAATTAATTAATCTTAAAAAGATTCAAGACAATATGAAATGACAAAACCTAAGAATAATAGGAATAGAGGAAAAAGAAGATTCCAGTCTCTAAGGTACAGAAAATATTTTCAACAAAATCATACAAGAAAATTTCCCCAATTTAAATGAGAGGTCAATTAACATAAAAGAGGCCTACAGAACACCCAATAAATTAGATCAGAAAAAAAAATCCTACCACCATATAATAATCAGTAAGTACACAGAACAAAGAAAAAAATAATAAAAGCTGCAAGGAAAAAAAGCTAAATAACATATAATGGCAAACCCATAAGAATCACACCTGACTTCTCAACGGAGACCAGGAAAGCCAGAAGGGCCTGGACAGATATCATGCAGACCCTAAGAGAACACAGATGTAAGCCCAGGCTACTATATCCAGCAAAACTCTCAGTCCTCATAGAGAAAGAAAACAAGATATTCAACAACAAAAACAAATTACAGAAGATACAAGAAGGAAAAATACAACCCAGGAAAGCTAACTACATTCCGGAAAACACAGGAAATAAATAACCTTACTACAGTGAAACTAAAAGCAGGCAAGCACACAAACACACTACCACAACCAACATCAAAATCAAAGGATCTAACAGCCACTGGTCATTAATTTCTTTCAAAATCAATGGACTCCACTTTTCAATAAAAAGACCCATACTAATAGAATGTATGCATAAACAAGACCCAACAATCTGTTGTATACAAGAAACACACCTAAGTCACAAAAATAGACATTACCTGAGAGTAAAGGGCAGGAGGACAGTTTTCCAAGCAAATGTACCCAAAGAAGCAAGCACGGGTAGCCATTCTAATATCTAATAAAATAAACTTTCAACCAAAAGTATACAGAAGAAATGCGGAAGGTCACTTCATACTCATCAAAGGAAACTTCCACCAAGAAGACATCACAATTCTTAACATCTATGCCCCAATACAGTGGTACCCACATTTGTTAAAGAAAAATCAATGAAACTTAAACAACACATAGATCCCTACACATTAATAGTGGGAGACTTCAACACCCCACTCTCAAGAAATGACAGGTCAACAAAACTGAAATATAACAAAGAAACAATGACTCTATCAGAGGTCATGAATCAAATGGACCTAACAGTCATCTACAAAACCTTTCATCCAAACACAAAAGAATTTAACTTCTTATCACCTCATGGAACCTTCTCCAAAATAGACCACATAGTGGGTCACAAAGCAAGCCTCAACAGATACAAGAAAATTGAAATAGGTCCTTGTATCCTATCTGACCACCATGTACTAAAGCTAGACCTCAACGATGACAGAAATAGCAAAAAGCCTATGGAAACTGAGCAACTTGCTTCTCAATGACAGCTGGGTCGGGGGAGAAAAAAAATAAAGAAATCAAAGACTATCTAGAATTCAATGAAAATGAAGGCAAACCAAACTTATAGGATACACTGAAAGCAGTGCTGAGAGGAAAGTTCATAGCACTAACGTTCAAGAAGAAATTCAAAGCATCTTATATAAGTAACTTAATGGCTCACCTGAAAGCCCGAGGTGGGGGGGGAAAGAAGCAGACACACCAAAGAGGAGTATATGGCTGGAAACAATCAAACTCAGGGCTGAAATCAATAAATTAGAAAAAAATAAAATAATTCAAAGAATCAATGAAAGCAAGAGTTGGTTCTTTGAGAAAATCAATAACAGAATACCAGTCCTTCAAAACTAAGTTTAACAGGGACAATAGGTATACTGTGCTAATGTGTTACACCTTCCCTTCATTGTGTAGTCATTTAACTTCATGTCACAAAGCCACTCTTGTTGGCCACTGTTTTAGTTTTATCATTACTTGATATGTCTTCTCAAATACTGGGAGTAAGTTCCTGAATACATGCTAATGTGCAGATCCTCAAGTGGAGTCTTGTTCTCTACACAGAGAGATATCTGGTGTTTTCCATTGTTCTTATTTTATTTGTAGATTCAAACAAAGCAAAATACAACATGTTTTGATCCAGGGGATATGTAATAATGATAAAAAAGGACCTGGTTCTTTGGCATGGTGTTTCAATATCCAGAGATATGTATGCATTATGTTATGCAAAATAAACAGACTAAAGTTCAATTTGTAAAATATAGAGAAATCAGATTACTTAATCATTTTCATAATAAACATTTTGTATCATGGCCTTCTTCAGTTGAAGACCTCAAATCAAAGCTAAACTAGAATAAAAGTCTAGGAGAAACAATATTTGATGTTTATTGACTGTGGATTCAGACCAAATAAAAGCCAAACTTCAAAACATAAACAGTAGCCATGTCTACATGGCTCTAAGTAAAGTCTGAACTTGTAGAAATCCTTTTGTATCCCCCTAGTCAAAATTCAGAAGTTCCAATATTGTACTTTCCACTTTTTAACTATATTACTTCATCAAACACCTCCATTTTAAACCTTCATATTTAGAATAACAAGTTATTTTCAAGAACAGAAGATAAGAGCACTTTGCATATGGTTTTAAAAAGGTTTAAGCATTCTATTTCCAGAAACTATAGCCTTAGTGAAACTATAATCGGTGTTTCAAATCAGGGTTTCTCAGGAAGAAACAAATAGTGATAACTACCACAACAGAATCACATTATGTTCAACTTCATTAGGACTCCATTATTTTTTTTTTAATTACACGTTCCTATAATTTATTTACCCTGTAAAAGTGTTTTATTGTAAATGATTAATTGATTTTCTAAATATTCTGCCAAGCTAGCATTATACCTATGTAAGCAAATGTTTTAGTTTGGTTTCGTTTCATCTATTAAATTATTAAACAGAAATAAACCTCTGAGTACCTAAAGTATTAAAAATATACTCAGTAAATTTTTTTCATATTTTATGTAAAATGAAAGGCAATAAAAACATTGATGGAATAGGAGAACTATTGAATATGTTCTCATGTAAAGCTTTAAAACATGATTTATTACCATTTTGAGTATAGTACAAATTTTAGTAACTGAATAGGCTACAAACTTTCACTTCTTACAGCATAAATATGCATTGTGAATTTTATTTAGCATCTTTTGGAATTTTATTTAGCATCTTCATGTTAGTCTAAAGCGTAAGAGTGCTGAACCTTTTCATTTTGGGTATTATTCTAACAATAAAAAGAACAGCTACTGTAGCTACCTTGTGTATGGTGATCCAGGCTCCTAACACCAGGATCATCATAGTAACATTATCAGTGGCATACAACAGTTACATACACTGGTCCTACTTTCTGAAGGAGAGGATTTTTTCACATCCAATTTCATTGTATGGCAATGTGACAACAGTAAACTTCATTGCAAATTATTGCACAAACTGCAAACAACAATGCTCTGTGTTTTGAGGCTATAAAAAAAAATACAGATTAGTTTTAGTTTTATACTTTTTGTTTCTAGAAGAGAGGCTTGAAAATGTCTTATGGAGGGGTTTGGTAGGTCAGAAGGTCCTTGTTACTAGACTTCAGGCCCTGTCACTGGAAGACCAAAGAGTCATAGGAAAATGTACCCAAATGCTATACCCATGCTCCAACACAGTTTTGTTTATTAAATAAATATATCTGTGAGAGTAAAAACAATATTATTATATAGAAAAAATGTTACCTTCACCTATCAAGGCAAAATAGAACATGACTATAAGCTGTAAATGGCAGTATGCTTCCCAGTGAAGATGGATGGAAGGGAACTCATTAGTTTGCTCACCTCGTTTTGAATACAAGCACTTCTACTGGCTATTATATGACCTTTCACTAGTTAATTAATCATTTTTGTCACTTTCCTCATCTGGAAAATGTGGGAGAGTGAGAGGGAATGGAGTGTTGTAAAGGCTGAGTTAATTCTTCTGGTTTACTCAGAAACATACCTGATAAATTCTAAGTTCAATAAAACAACAACTATATAAAAATTCATTCCTATACATGGTAGCCCATCAGAGAAATAAAATAATCCGTATATACTTTGCAACTTCATCCTGTCACTAAATAAATAAATATAGAAAGAGATGGATCATGTGCTACCAGAATATTAGGAATTGGCATCCACAATACTATCCTGAGTTTCTAAAAACCATGCCAATGCTTGTTTATTTTTGTATCTCTAGCACTCAGCCATTGCATGATATAATAGTAGAAAAATATGAAGGGAATAGCTGAATTGAATGCATAAATAGAAAATAGAGATGTGCCTGGAGACTAAGGACAATAATAAAACAGTTGAACAAAGATAATAGCTTCATCAAGATAAAGGAGACAAAGATTAGAGAGTGGATTGTGATAAAGAACAAGTCTTCGAAATAGGAGCAGTGAGGGTATTGAAAACAAGGAAAAATGTGCATACTGTAAGGAGTTCAAGGCCAAGCTTGTAATACCTCAGCTTCAAATGAAGACTTTGGAGTCACTTTCTGTAGGTCATAGGAAATCTGGAGCAATTTGAGTGATGGAGACAAGGAACTGACAGTATAAGGTACAAAATATTTTCTGAACAAAGGAGGAAACTGGAGGGGGATGTGGAATGAACTGATGTAGTATAAAGAAAGATTTCCCAGGTTTTTAAAGGTCTGCAAAGATAACATACGACTAAATACATATTTCTTAGTTAAGGGAGGATAGTTCATATGTCCTTCAAACACCACACTGCAGAGTCATCTGCCCACATTCTTCCATTTGTCCACTTGTGTAAACCCCACACAAAACCCTAGTTCATAAGGATCCAGAAGTAACAAGTACTGGCTCACTATTGTGTAAAGTGTCCTCAGATATCAAAACCAGCTCCCTACTCTGTGCAGACACCCTCAACTCCTTACCATGCTCTTTGTCAGCAATTTCAAGTCATCCTGAGCTATACAATGAGATGCTTTCTCAAAAATCCCCAAATTAACCCACTCTCATCCCATCCCTTCTGCTTTTGTCTCTTTCCCCTTGTTGGGAGCCATGACTCAGTGGCCTGCTTTGATATTTAAATCTCGGCAGAGAGATGGCTTTTAGGAGGCCTTTACTAATGGCAGAGGAGAACTTGCAAGTCCATTTCCTTTTGTTTGTGACAACAGGTGGGATAGCTTGTGAGGGTTACACCTCTTCCTCAGGCTCCTTGTGCAAATTAACCTATTGTTCTGAGATGTTTTACTGGCTAAAAGTAACTCCTCAAAAAATAAAGTGGTCAGAAGGCTGGAGGCAGAGGAGGAGAGAGAGACTTGAGACTTGCTGCTTACTGCAGCTGCCTGCCTTTTGCAAAGGCTGTCTAGTCTCCTGTGTGTTGTGTGTTTATTTTATTAATTTTAATCCTCACACCCAACTCAAGAACCTTTCAACTCTGCCCGGCTGGCTCCGGCATCCACTCTTACATTTTGCCTCACGTATGTGTTTGACAGAAAGAAAGACAGAATTGAAATTGTTTTTTTCTGGGGCATTTGATGTTACATTGCTCAAAGGATGTATTATATAACCAGGTCCAAATATTTAGCCAACTTTAAAAATCAAGCAAGAAGAAATAAAAAGAAAGAAAAACTTGGATGGTTTGCTTATCTTAAGTAAAGAATTTTCTTCAGTTAATGAAATTATAAGTTGGTTTGTGAGGAAAACTGTTTATATATATTGACCTTGCAGACAAAGTAGAAGTTCACAAACATCTTGACTTGAAACATGGCACATTAGTTGGAGGGCTCTTTTTAAGGGGAAAGGATTTCCTATCCAGGCAACTTTCTATGTAGACAAAGCGGCTGTGACTTTCGTGGTTGTGTTGAATTTCCACCTTTCAGCTAGTATGAGAATCTTAGGCTGGCTGGGTCCCATACTGAAAGGTCCTTTCCCTCCCACATTCTATAATTTTCTGTCACTCCATCCTCTCTCAACACTACATTCTTCTTTACCCTAGAAAATGGTTTCCTCTGGACCACAACTCAGACTATAGCCTTCTCCTCTCCCTTTACTTTATGAAGTGTCTATTATTAATCTTGTAAATGGATTTGTACAGACAGAGCCTTTAGGAAAAGTCATCAGAGCTATCAAGAAGAGATTGAGGCTTTCCCACATTATTTCATTCATTTTGGTAATAAACCTATGAATCCTTTGCTTTTCTACTAAAAAATCAACTACCTAGCATTTTTTCTCAGCTTTTCATTTTATTTTAAACTTAATTTAATTTTGTGTGAGTGTTTTGTCTGCAGCTATTTCTTTGTACTGCATTGATGTCTGGTGTTGACCAAGTCCAGAGAAAGATGTCAGATCCCCCAGAACTGTAGTAACAGAAAATTGTAAGCTGATAGGCGGGTCTGAGAATTGAGTCCAAGTCCCCTGGGAGAGAAGCTCTCAAACTGCTTAGACATCTCTTCAAACAAGTTTTATTTTTTATATTAATAGAGCTGAACATTTTTCTGACATCATCCTCTTTGGAAACACTTCTATTTAAATTAGACATAATATTTATTTGTCATTTTTGCAGAAGACATTCTACTGACTGAGTCATCTCCACAGTCTCATCACCTTTCATTCTCAAATTGATCATTACATAGATTAAACAACCAAATGTAAATACTTCTAAAGGAGAAAACAAATTAAATATCCCACCAGTGTAATAAGAGTACAGATAAATTACAAATCTTAATTGTAAGAAGCTGCACCATTTAAAATAATAACCAAGATACTATGCTATTTCTCTATCAACATGGCTGGATACTGACATGTTCTTTGTCTCACTGAGACATACCAAATCTTACTAGTCTGAAATTATTTAAAGTGTATCTAAGTTGGTCAATGGACAGTGCTTACATAAATTCAAGTTTCCATTTTGAGAGTGAAATGCCTTTGTTGTCATTAGGTCAAAGATGAGTATTGCACATCAACTCTATATGCATGCTGGACTCATTCCTCAGTTAATCTCTAATTGTGTCCTCTGACAGTTCTGCTCCCTGACCACTCCCATTCTCACTGTTGTCTATGAAACACTCAATGTCCTTACCCAGTTTCCTGACTCCTAGCTCCTTGTCACTGAAATTTTCTTGCACAGTCTCTGTGTTCACCAGTGGCCTTGTTGTTGATTCATCTACTCTATTGTCCATGTTTTCACTGATTCATATCCATTGGCATTTGGGGTTAACAGCCATTACAGTTCTACATAAGACATGGTTCTTGGGGTAAAATACCAGGCGATAGCATTGCAGCTATACTTTGTATAAGGAGAAGGAAAAATAGGGCTAAGGAAAAAGCAGTGACAAAAGAAGGACAGAATAAAGCAGACTAACTTGAGTTCATTTGCCACATAATATTTTCTCACAGACATTTTTCTTATTCAAGTTTGATTTTTTTTGTAAAGCATTTTCTGTAAAACTTTAAAAAAGATATCTCCAGACAAATAACTTCAAGATAAACATAAGAAAAAAAATCTATTTCAAAAAAAGAAAAGGAAAGAAGTAAAGAAAGAAAGAAAGAAAGAAAGAAAAGAAAAGAAAGGAAGGAAGGAAGGAAGAAAGAAAGAAAGAAAGAAAGAAAGAAAGAAAGAAAGAAAGAAAGAAAGAAAGAAAGAAAGAAAAGAAAGAAAGAAAGAAAGAAGAAATTATCCTTGGAACAAAAAGCCAGACAGTTTTCATTTATTATTTTTTTTATATTAATTACAGTTTATTTACTTTGTATCCCAGCTATAGCCCCCTCCTTTATTCCCTCCCAAACTCACCCTCCCTCCCTCATCTCCTCCCTGCCCTTCTCTAAGTCCACTGATAAGGAAGGTCCTCCTTCCCTTCCATCTGACCCTAGTTTATCAGGTCTCGACAGGACTGCCTGTAATGTCTTCCTCTGTGGCCTAGCAAGGTTGCTTCTCCCTTGGCAGGGGAGGTCAAAGAGCCCACCACTGAGTTCATGATAGAGACAGTCTCTGTTCCCCTTACTAGGGAAACCACTTGGATGCTGAGCTGCCATGGGCTATGTATGAGCAGGGGTTCTAAGTTATATCCATGCATGGTCCTTGGTTAGAGAATCAGTCTCAGAAAAGACCCCTATGCCCAGATATATTTGGTCCTTGTGGAGCTCCTCTCCTCTCCAGGTCTTACTAACTCCCCCTTCTTTCCTATGATTCCTTATATTCTGCCCAAGGTTTGGTTATGAGTCTCAGCATCTGTTTTGATACCCTAACCCTAACCCTATGAAATGTGTAGGCAACTGGTGGGATCTAGAAAAGATCATCCTGAGTGAGTTATCCCAGAAGCAGAAAGACACACACAGCATATACTCACTTATAAATGGATACTAGACCTATAAGATAGAATAAACAACAGAAGATAAACAAGAAGGAGGTCCCGGGGTAAGATGATCAGCCCTCACTTAGAAAGACAAATGGGATGGACATTGAAAGTAGGGGAAAACAATAAAAAGGACAGGAGCCTACCATAGAGGGCCTCTGAAAGACTACTTAGCAGTGTATCAAACTCTAGACT
This sequence comes from Rhombomys opimus, assembly GCA_010120015.1. Lineage (NCBI taxonomy): Eukaryota > Metazoa > Chordata > Mammalia > Rodentia > Muridae > Rhombomys > Rhombomys opimus. Next base: position 471,279 of record REGO01000382.1, on the reverse strand, counting down.
TCTTATTACAGCACAAAACCCACTGTGTCTGACCTGCCCTGTGTCTATCCTAAACCACCAGTGATTTCATCCTATGTTCTTAAATCTAGCTCCAGAATTTGGTTTCTGAGACAATTTATTACTACCTCAAATTGTAAGTCTGTTGCTCTCCTAGCCATAGAGACCTTACCATATCCAAGGCCTGTTCATCATTTATGCTTCCACAATAGCCCCACTTTCAGAGGCTTGAATTGTCAACCTTTTTCCATCTCATTCTTTGTATGCTATTTTATATTCTCTTTCTGCTTCTTTTTTAAATTTTTATTTAACTTTTATTAATTACACTTTATTCCCTATGTATGCCCCCATGAGCCCCTCTCTCCTCTCCTCCCAATCCCACCTTCCCTTCCACTTCTTCATGAATGTCCCTCCCCAAGTCCACTGGTAGGGGAGGTCCTCCTCTGCTTCTTTCTGATCTTACTCTATCAGTTCTCATCAGAAGTGGATACATTGTCATCTTCTGTGGCCTGGTAAGGTTGCTCACCTCAGGAGGAGGTGATCAAAGAGTAGGCCAAGCAGGTTATATCAGAGGCAGTCCCTCTTCCCATTACTATGTAACCCACTTGGACACTGAACTGCCATGGGCTACCTCTGTGCAGGGGTTCTAGGTTATCTCCATGAATAGTCCTTGGTTGGAGTATGAGTCTCTGGGAAGTTCCCTGTGTTCAAATTTTCTTGTTCTGTTGCTCTCCTTGCGGAGTTCCTGTCCTCTCCAGCTCTTATTATTTCCCACTTCTTACATAAGATTCCATTCATTCTGCCCAACAGTTGGCCATCAGGCTCAGCATCTGCTTTGATAGTCTGCAGGGCAGAGGCTTTCAGAGGCCCTCTGTGGCAGGTTCCTAGGTTGTTTTCTGTTTTCTTCTGATGTCCATCCTCTTTGCCTTTTGGGATGGGAATTGAACATTTTAGTCAGGGTCCTCCCTCTTGCTTAGTTTCTTTAGATGTACAGATTTCAGTGGGTTTATCAATGTTGTATGACTATATGAGTGAGTATATACCGTGTGTGTCTTTTTGCTTCTGGGACAACTCACTCGGGATGATCCTTTCCAGGTCACACCATTTACCTACAAATTTCATGATTTCCTTATTTTTCATTGCTGAGTAATATTCCATGTATGGATCTATTTTCATTTTTCTACATGTACACATCCAGTTGGACCAGCACCATTTGTTGAAGATACCATCTTAGTCAGAGTGGATGATATCTTTGATGTGTTCTTGTATTTGGTTTGCAAGTATTTTGTTGCGTATTTTTGCATCAATGTTCATAAGGGAGACTGGCCTGAAATTCTCTTTCTTTGTTGGGTCTTTGTGTGGTTTAGGTACCAAGGTGACTGTGGCTTCATAGAATGAGTTTGGTAATGTTCCTTCTGTTTCTATTTTGTGGAGTAGTTTGAATAGAATTAGAGTTAGCTCTTCTTTGAAGGTCTGGTAGAATTCTGCGCTGAAACCAGCGCTTTTTTTAGATGGGAGACTTTCGACAACCACTTCTATTTCCTTAGGAGATATAGGACTATTTAATTGATTTACCTGGTCCTGATTCAGCTTTGCTAAGTGTAATTGATCAAGAAAACTGTCCATTTCACTTAGATTTTCAAATTTTGTGGCATATAGACTTTGGAAGTAAGTCCTAATGATTGTTTGGATTTCCTCAGTGTCTGTAGTTATGTCCCCCTTTTCATTTCTGATTTTGTTGATGTGGATGGTGTCTCTCTGCCTTTTAGTTAGCTTGGCTAAGGGTTTGTCTATCTTGTTGATTTTCTCAAAGAACCAACTTTTGATTTCATTGATTTTTTGAATTGTTTTATTTGTTTCTAATTGATTGATTTCAGCCCTGAGTTTGATTATTTCCCATCGTCTACTCTTTTTTGGTGTGTCTGCTTCTTCTTTTTCTAGGGTTTTTAAGTGAGCCATTAAGTTTCTTGAATGAGCTGCCTCAAATTTCTTCTTGAAGGCACTTAGTGCTATGAACTTTCCTCTTAGCACTGCTTTCATTGTGTTCCACAAGTTTGGGTATGTTGTGTCTTCATTTTCATTGATTTCTAGGAAGACTTTAATTTCTTTATTTATTTCTTCCCTGACCCAGCTGTCATTTAGTAGCAAATTGTTCAGTTTCTATGTGTGCATAGGGTTTTTGCTATTTCGGTTTTTGTTGAGGTCCAGCTTTATTCCATGGTGATCAGACAGGATAAAGGGATTATTTCAATCTTCTTGTGTCTTTTGAAGTTTGCTTTGTTGCCAACTATATGGTTTCTTTTGGAGAAGGTTCCATGAGGTGCTGAGAAGAAGGTAAATTCTTTTGTGTTTGGGTGTAAGTTTCTGTAAATGTCTGTCAGATCCATTTGATTCATGACCTCTGTTAGAGATACTGTTTCTTTGTTTAATTTCTGTTTTGTTGACCTGTCCTTTGTTGAGAGTGGGGTGTTGAATTCTCCCACTATTAATATGTGGAGGTCTGTGTGTGGTTAAGTTTTATCAATGTTTTTTTCACAAATGTGGGTGTCCTTGTATTTGGGGCATAGATGTTCAGGATCATGATATCTTCTTGGTGGAATTTTCCCTTGATGAGTATGAAGTGTCCTTCCCCATCTCTTTTTATTAATTTTGGATCGACACTCTATTTTATCAGATATTAGAAAGGCTACTCCTGCTTGCTTCTTTCATCCATTTGCTTGGAAAGCCATCTTCCAACCCTTTATCCTCAGGTAATGTCTATCTTTGTGACTTAGGTGTGTTTCTTGTATGCAACAGATTGCTGGGTTCTATTGGTTATGCTAGCCTCTGCATTTCCTGCTTTCTTCCCTAAGTTCTTTCTCTCCACAATTTTTTTCTATTTATGTTTCTTTTTTAATTTTTCAATTCTATCTTCAGATCTTGAGCCATTCTGTTGATTTCCTTCACCTGTCTGACTGTATTTTCTTGTTTTTCCATCAATTCCTTCATCTGTTTGTTTGAACAATCCTCTGTTTGTTTTATTTTATTCAGTGATTTAAGCATTTCCTTTCTAAATGCCACAAACTGTTTACCTGCAGCTTCCTCTAAATCTTTATGTATTTTATTTGTTTCCTCTGTTATCATCTTCATGAGAATAGATATTAGGTCATCATCTTGAATTTCAATTATGCTGGGGTGTCTAGGGCTATTTGCCCCTGTATAATTGGGTTCTGGAGATGCCATATTGCTCTGGCTTTTGTTGGTTGAATTTTTACTCTGTCCTCTACCCATTGGGCTATCTTAGGTGTTTGAAGTTAGTTTCTGGTGGTTTCTGGAATCCTGTGGTGGAGAGAATTCCTTTGGAAGGAAGATGATTTTTCCTGAAGGAAGCCTTCTCAGGTTTTTTGGTATAGTCACTGGATGGCAGTGTTTTTCAGGAGTTGCTACAGCTCACCTAAGGCATAAAGACCTGGGTGGTAACTGTGGTCCTTATTAGTTGAGAGCGCTCTCCTTTCACCAGGAGAAATCCTGTAGACAGCTACCGTGCTTCAGGGTTTATTGCTGTAAATTTGGTGATCTGCTGCTGTAACCTGTGTGTCCCGTGGTTTGGTCGGTTTTGTTAGGGATAACTGGTTGCCCCTTGGAGCAGTATCTGGGGGTTGATCTCGGGGTTCCCAGTTTTTTGTAGGTCTGAGGTTGGGGCTCAGTGCCTCTGTATCCAAGGAGTAATCTGTGGCGGGTGAGTACTGCTCTCCTGGTAACAGCAGGGTATCTGGGGTACAGCAGGTCCCTGGGTTGGCCAGTCTGTGGGACCTTTTCTAGGGATATACTGGGTGGCCTAAATCTGACCCCTTTTCTTTGTTCCTTGTTCCTTGTGAGGGTTGCTGCAGACGGTGACTCCAAGACTCTGATGTCCTGGGGCACACAGTTCTGTCTGTAAGGAGTAGTTGGTACAAAGCAGGTCTCTGGGCTGTTGGCGCCCACGCCTGCCTGCCAGTCTGCAGAAGCTGGGTTCCCAACAACTCTGTGCTCCCCATTTGGGCCTGGATCAGTGATGGAGGCACATACTCGCTGGTCTGTGAGACTTTCCTCAGGCAATGCCTAGGTGACCCAAGGAAGCACGGTTTCCTTCCTCCCCTGTGGGGCCCTCTCTGGACAAGGATTCCCAGGCTCTGTTGCATTGCGGCGCTCAGCTCCTCTGTACTGTTGAGCTGTTTGCGCAGCCACTCTCCCTGCTGGCTGCTGGAGCTCAGTTGTTTTAGTAGCGGATACCCGTGGTCTGCGAGACTTTTTCCAGGGAAAGACTGGGTGACCCATGACCAATCTGGAAACTTTCCTTTCCTGTGGGTTTTCTCGAAACTTGAACTCTCAGTCTCTCGTGTTTTTGTGCCCACCGATCATCCTGGGAAAGTGATCAGGACACGCAGGTGTGTGGCTCGGGTCCTGCGACCTAGTACCTGCATGAACCAGGATCTCTTATGGGTTCTGGCTGGGTGGTCTGAGCATGGACCTGACTGATTCCCATGCCATGGGTGTTTCCTCTCACCTGGGAAACATGATCGCTGTTGTTTTAGGGCCCAGAGTTCAGTCTCTTGGTTGCTGTATGGAGAGTGTTGTCCTGTTCCTCAGACACAGTGTTCCCCTGGTGCCGCCATCTTGGCCACCCCCCCTTTCTGCTTCTTAGTACCTTTCATACCTTGTTCTCCAAGGTGGCTTACTGTCTTTTCTCCTGGGATATAAGCTCCTGGGTGGTGGCATGTCTGTCTCATGATCATCATCATCATTTCATGATCTCATCATCATCAACCGAAACATAATCAAGAAGGAATTCATATACTGAACACAGTTATGGCCACCCTCATTTACCATTGGTCTTACAGTATGCACACTGAGGTACAGGAGCTTCAGCTAGTAACTTTTTTTCTTAATTCTTGTAATATTTGAAATAAATATTTGATATTTTATTGTATGTAATAATATATGAGTGTTTTCTGCTGTGCTTGGTTAGCAGTAAACTGAATTAATTCTGTAATCTGAGACTTACCTCTCCTACCAATGTCCTTTGTGACATATACTGCATCCCATGAGCTCACACCTTTTCTTCCTCAGTACACTCACACACCATGTCATTACAAAATCTCTTCTGAGAACTGTGGCTAGATGATTTCAAGGGTGTGTGAGTGTGACAGAATGTGTTTCCAGAAACCCCATTGCACACTTGGCTTCTCTGGTTGATCACTCTAATCAGGATTGCTCTGGTGAGTAATCCCCACCACCACCAATCAGCTTACATATAATTTCCAGAAATTACTCAGAGGTATTCATATCAGCAGCCGCAGACTCACCACAGTTCTCACACTATGCCATGAGTAACAAGTGCTGAAATGTTTAAACGTCTTAGAGTCAGCAGAAAATCCAAAACCACAGCAAGGTCTGGTCATTACCCTCAACATTCCAGACAAACACTTGGCTTTGGTTTTGATTGACATGGTGAAGAGAGGAATCCACTTTCACATCTGATCTTCAGTTCAGTTTTAGGAATCTCTGTATTTGACACAGGCTCTTTTCAGCTTACGTTAGTCTGACTGCCATCAAGGAAGCATCCATTGTTTTCTTCCTGGTCCTTAAAGTGGAGCTATGATATAATTGAATATGCCTAAGTTGTAAGCAGTAACGACCACTGATTTTATATAAACAAGTGAGTCCTTAATCATTTTAAAATGTATTTTCTGATTAATCACCTGACATGACCTCTTTGTAAAAACAATGTAGGAGATTCTAGAGAGTAAAGTTATGAGGAGTTAACAGGAGGCTTAGGAGTCTATGGACATTATATAACATACCATTTTACAGTAAGCATTAAAAATAAGTAAAAGGGGCACATTAAAATATTAATTCAAAATCTAGGGTATTAAAAACATGATACAGAAACAAGAATCATTGACTATCACAATCAAATATTATGTACTGCATAGAATACAATGAGGAGCACGTTTCTGTGTATAACAGCATTATAGTAAACAGGTGAAACAACAGCTTCACTTATGTCACCTTGTCTACAATGTCATTTATGATAGAAAAAATTTAGCTCCTTTATATTACTGTACAGCCATTCTCTATGACATATAACTAACATACTATGTGTCATATAACAACATTCACCTGTGGATGACAGTCTGGTAACTCTCAAGGCTTTCATAAACACCAGAGACCATTAGTGATGCAGACTGTGTGTATTCACACATACCATAATGCTTTTCGTCCTTATACACAGTGTGTTGTGCGCTGTCAATAAATTCATTATTACAGTAGCAAAAGCCAGAGGAGGAGAGAAGTAACAATTAAAAAAAAAAAGAAAAAGAAAAACAGACAAAAATAAAGGTTAGGAAGAATTCCTGACACAGCAAAATGTGTTCTGTAGGTCCAACAAGAGATAGTCAAGAAAATGTATAAAGCAGATTATGACACAAAAGAGAATTAGACATAAGTTTTCTAAAGTAACTGTGTCTTCAGCATTAGTCACAACTGTATTTTTCAGACCTACCACTACCTACCTCCACCACACAACACCCCTAGTAAACATGAGCTAAAGAATATAAACACTGCATTTTACTGAAAACAGAAGACTATATATTTCACTCCTATTTCTCAGTTAAGATTTATTTAAAATATTCCCATCAAGAAGTTTTGGCACTGCATAGAGACAATTTTTAGTGGAATTATTGGAAATAAGTAGAGGTCAAATCCCTACTAAAACTATTATGGTGCACAGGAGAGGTAGGCCACCAGAACAAAGAGTCACAGCCGCAATGCCAGTGAGAGAAAAAATAATTTAAATTATTTACAAGGGTAAAATCAGGACTCTCTTATAAATATAAGATTTATATACTTTAAAAGCATTTTTATTCATTATTTCAATGAAAATTAAAATCAGAATTATTTACAGATCAAGAACCTGAATTTAAGGTTAAAGGCAAAACTGTCTTACCCCCTTAGAAGGGGGCAGTAATTGAATACAAGAACTCCTTTGGAGCAGCAGATGCCATTTGCAACATGTCGAAATCATACAGGAGCCCTCATTGAATCAAGGTGTGCTACATGAGGCCCCTGGAGTACAAGAGTGTTCCTACATATGATAGGCAAGCATGTGTAAAATGCTTTTCACCACTAAATGCTGCCACTGGCCAACTGGTAATTTTTAGGTATTGTTCCTCAAAGAATATGTTTAGTCAACACATAAGCAATAATTCTGTTTGTTGGATACTGGAAGCTGATTTTAAAGCATCCCATTCTCGTAGAAAACATAGTCCACATATAGTACTTTCTCCTCCAAGGTATACATAAAATAGCATTCCATTCTTCTTTATCCTTTCATTTTTGTAAATATTGGTTTTCAAACTCAGAGAGAGGCAACTATTTTACTACTGATGTATACCCTCCAACTTAGAAACTATTTAATAGCCTAAAATAGATACTAAAGCATGAATTTCATTTTCCTTGTCTCCACACAACATTAATCAAAATATTAGAATATATGATAATATCCTACCTTTTCTGTTTAGATAATAAAGATAATCAAGTGTTTAATTTTTTTGAAATAGACCTTCTCGAAAAAGACTTCCATTTTGGTACTGTATAACAGTGAAGATAGTATAATATCTTATCATAATCTACATGGAGGACAAGTTAATGATTGCTAAGACTGGCCAATACAACCTTCCAAGTAACCAGGGGAACTTCAGCTTCATATAAATCACTCAGGGGTTTCCATGGATCATAGTCACAGCATTATTTCTATCACCAGGCTTGGCCAAGAGTCCATTTCAATAAAAATGCTTAATTGGGTTTCTTCTTCTTTTTTTTTTTCCCTTCCAATTTGTATCCCCTGGATCTCCTTTAGCTGTCTTATTGCTCTAGCTTAGATTTCAATTTCTATATTGAATAGCTATGGAATGAGTGGCCATGCTTGTCTTATTCCTGATTTTAGTACAATTGCTTTGAATTTCTCTCCATGTACATTGCTACTGGCTTTAGGCTTGTTGTAAATTGCCCTTATTATATTGAGGTATGTCCATTATTCCCATTATCTGTTCAGAACTTTTGTCATCAAGCTGTGTTGAATTTTGTCAAAGGCCTTTTCTGCATCTAATGAGATGATCATGTGGATTTTGGGTTTCAAACAGGTCAGTTGTCTGATCATGGAAATAATATTTCTAGTCAATGACACCAAATGTATTTATCTTATTACATTTGGGGAGTGAAAAAAAACATACTTGAAAAAATGTTTTTTACTTAAGATCATCTTTTCTATTCAATCATACAGCAAATATGAAAATTATGACTAAAATTCAAATAATGGTTATGTGAATATCCAAATGTCTATAAAATTATTTTCAAATTAAAATACTGAAAATTTCAAAAATACTTTGACTGAAGTGCAGAATAAAAAAGGTACCAAAAAAAAGAAAGAGAATTTCAGGCCAATATCCCTTATGAACATTGATGCAAAAATACTCCAGAAAATATTTGCAAACCGAATACAAGAACACATCAAAGATATCATCCACTATGACGAAGTAGGCTTCATCCCAGGTATGCAGGGGTTGTTCAATATATGGAAATCCATCAATGTGATCCACCATATTAACAAACTGAAAGAAAAAAAAAACACATGACAATCTCCCTAAATGCTGAAAAAGCATTTGACAAAACCCAACATCCATTCATGTTTAAAGTATTGGTGAGATCAGGGATAAAAGGCATATATCTAAACATAGTAAAGGTGATATACAGCAAGCTTATAGCCAACATCAAACTCAATGGAGAGAAACTTAAATCAATCCGACTGAAATCAGGGAAAAGACAAGGCTGCCCACTCTCTCCATATCTCTTCAACATAGTTCTGGAAGTACTTGCTAGAGCAATAAGACAGTTGAAGGAGATCAAGGGGTTACAAATTGGAAAGAAAGAAGTCAAATTATCACTATTTGCAGATGATATGATAGTATACCTGAGTGACCCAAAAAACTCTACCAGGGAACTCCTACAGCTGATAAACTCCTTCAGCAAACTGGCCAGATACAAAATTAACTCTAAAAATAATCAGTAGCCTTCCTATCCAAGTGGATCAAAGAACTCAACATAAAACCAGACACATTAAATCGGCTAGAAAAAAAAAAACTGGGGAATACCCTAGAACTCATTGGTACAGGAGAAAACTTCCTGAACAGAACACCAACAACACAGGCTCTAAGAGCAACAATCAATAAATGGGACCTCATGAAACTGAAAAGCTTCTGTAAAGCAAAGGATACTGTCATCAAAACAAAGCGACTGCTTATGGATTGGGAAAGAATCTTCACCAACCCTTCATCTGACAGAGGACTAATATGCAGTATATATAAAAAACTAAAGAAACTGAAAAGCAGCATACCAAGTAATCCAATTAAAAAATTGTGGAACAGAGATAAACAGAGAACTCTCTGTAGAGCAATATCAAATGGCAGAGAAACACTTAAAGAAATGCTCAAGTCATTAGCCATTAGGGAAATGCAAATCAAAACAACCCTGAGATTTCACCTTACACCCATCAGAATGGCCAAGATGAAAAACTCAAGTGACAACACATGCTGGAGAGGTTGTGGAGAAAGGGGAACACTTCTGCACTGCTGGTGGGAATGTAAACTTGTACAACCACTCTTGAAATCAATCTGGCGCTTTCTCAGACAACTAGGAATAGTGCTTCCTCAAGATCCAGCCATACCACTCCTAGGTATATATCCAAAAGAGGCTCAAGTACACAGTAAAGACATTTGCTCAACCATGTTTGTAGCATCTTTATTTGTAATAGCCACAAGCTGGAAACAACCCAGATGCCCCTCAACTGAAGAATGGATGCAGAAATTGTGGTACATCTATACAATGGAGTATTACTCAGCAATGAAAAATAAGCAAATCATGAAACTTGCAGGCAAATGGTGGGACCTGGAAAGGATCATCCCGAGTGAGCTGTCCCAGAAGCAAAAAGACACACATGGTATATACTCACTCATATAGACATACAACATAGGATAAACCCACTAAAATCTGTACATCTAAAGAAACTAAGCAAGAGAGAGAGGACCCTGACTAAAATGCTCAATCCCCATCCCAAAAGGCAAAGAGGGTGGACATCAGAAGAAGAAGAAAACAGGAAACAAGCTAGGAACCTGCCACAGAGGGCCTCTGACAGCCTCTGCCCTGCAGACTATCAAAGCAGATGCTGAGCCTGATGGCCAACTGTTGGGCAGAGTGAATGGAATCTTATGTAAGAAATGGGAAATAGTAAGAGCTGGAGAGGACAGGAAAACCACAGGGAGAGCAACAGAACAAGAAAATTTGAACACAGGGAACTTCCCAGAGACTCATACTCCAACCAAGGACTATTCATGGAGATAACCTAGAACCCCTGCACAGATGTAGCCCATGGCAGTTCAGTGTCCAAATGGGTTATATAGTAATGGGAAGAGGGACTGCCTATGACATAATCTGATTGGCCTACTCTTTGATCACCTCCCCCTGAAGGGGGAGCAGCCTTACCAGGCCACAGAAGATGACAATGTGGCCATTTCTGATGAGAACTGATAGACTGAGATCAGAAAGAAGGAGAGGAGAACCTCCCCTATCAGTGGACTTGGGCAGGGGCATGCATGAAGAAGGGGGAGGGAGGGTGGTATCTGGAGGGGAGGAGAGAGGGGCTTATTGGAGGATATAAAGTGAATAAAGTGTAATTAATAAAAGTTAAATAAAAAAGGGGTACTAAAAATATAAAATTGAAGATATTATAAGAAAGTTAAATTTGAACTGAACATAATCTATTTGACTTTGAGTTGAAAAAAAATCAGAGTTGTTTAAAAGAGAGGACAGCATATCATAGGATCAAATAAAACCAGCATATGTCTACTAGGCTTATAGAAATGCTGTCCTGCTAATTCTGGACCTCATGAACTAAGAGAAACACCATTCAGCTATGCTCTGCATTTTGAGCACTACATTTTGCATCTCTGTATTATTCAGTATCACATACAATAAGTGATAACTCAGTAAATGCAGTGCTTGTACTACACTCACAAAAGCAAATTTCAACCAGGAATATATTGCTTTGTATCCCATTTCTTCATGTGATTGACTGAGGCGTTTATCAAAATAAATTCTGATTAGTGAATACAAAATTTGAGTAGGTCCTTATAAAATGATGGGAATAGATATTAATAAAAGATTAACAGTATTGCATAGCTAGGCTGTAACCTCACTAACACCTGAACACACAGGGATGAATACAGGAGAGGTGAGAGCTTTCTGATTGCTGTAAAACCCTTTAGTTCTCCTTAATCAAGGTAATTACAGAGTATAATGGTAATTTGAAGCTTACAGCAGGTAACATAAGCTGTTTTAAAGACACTGTTTCCTTTTGCTGAGGATAAGAGATACATTTAACAATACATATTTTGTTGTTACACATTTTGCTTTTCATTTCAATTTCTATAATTAAGATTAACATTCCTATCTAAAACTCATCATATTTCAATGTGGATAATATGATTATTTGACATTAGTAAAGGACAATAACCACATTTAATTAACTTTAAGAAGTCGTTTTTCTTTTTTTTAAATTTTTTTATTTTTATTAATTACAGTTTATTCTCCTTGTATCTCCCCTGAAGCTCCCTCCCTCCTCCCTTCACAATTCCTTCTTTCCTTCCCCTTCTCTACTCCTGTCCCTCCCCCAGTGCACTGATAGGGGAGGTCTTCTTCCCATTCCTTCTGATCCTAATCTATCAGGTCCCATCAGGAGAGGCGGCATTGTTTTCCTCTGTGGTCTGGTAAGGCTACTCCCTCCTCATGGAGAGGTGATCAAAAAGCAGGCCAATCAGTTCATGTCAGAGACAGTTCCTGTTCCCATTACTATGGAACCCACTTGGATACTGAGCTGCCATGGGCTATATGCAGGTGTTCTAGGTTATCTCCATGAATGGCCCTTGGTTGGAGCATCTACACAATGGAATATTACTCAGCCAAGAAAAACAAGGAAATCATGAAATTTTCAGGCAAATGGTGAGGACTGGAAAGGATCATCCTGAGATCATCCCACTGCTGGTGGGAATGTAAATGTATATAACCACTTTGGAAATCAATCTGGTGTTTTCTCAGACAACTAGGAATAGCGCTTCCTCAAGATCCAGCTATACCACTGCTAGGCATATATCCAAAAGAAGCTCAAGTATACAACAAGAACATCTGATCAACCATGTTTGTAGCAGCTTTACTTGTAATAGCCAGAAGCTGGAAACAGCCCATATGCCCCTCAGTTGAGGAATGGACACAGAAATTGTGGTAAGTCTACACAATGGAATATTACTCAGCTATAAAAAACAAGGAAATCATGAAATTTGCAGGTAAATGCAAATGGTGGGAACTGGAAAAGATCATCCTGAGTGAGGTATCCCAGAAGCAGAAAGACACACAGGGTATATACTCACTCATAAGTGAATATTAGAAATATAATACAGGATAAGCATATTAAAATCTGTACACCCAAGGAAGCTAATCAGAAAGGAGGACTCTGGATAAGATGTTCAATCCCCATTCAGAATGGCAAAGAGAATGGACATCGGAGGAGAGAGAAAACGGAACAGGACAGGAGCCTACCACAGAGGGCCTCTGAAAGGCTCTACCCTGCAGGGTATCGAGGCAGATGTTGACACTCATAGCCAAATTTTGGACAGAGTACAGGGGATCTTATGAAAGAAGTGGGAGATAGTAAGACCTGGAGAGGACAGGAGCTCTACAAGGAGAGCAATACACATCCCCCCCACACACACACACAAAAAAAAATTCTGGGCACAGGATCTTTCCTGAGAAGTCATTTATCTAATGGTTATGTGCTTCACCATTGATTACACAACTGTTCATAAATAAAAGTCACATTCTTGGAACTGCAAATGTCAAAAAACTTTCCTGGTACAACTCCTAATCATGTAACTTTCAGTACATTATCTTGCTAATTCTCTGTGACGAATCATGGGAATTTATACAGCCATCAATAGGGAAACCAGAGCAGCAATAAAAATATCTTTCTTCTCATGGTTGTGCTCAATTTGTTTTGTAGACATCCATACTTCTGAAATGTTCTTTGGGGTAGAAGTAATAACCAATCTTTACAGTGAAAGTTCGGGACTTAAATTATCAAGATTTATTGTCTTATAAAATCTATCCTAACAGGCACTGTATATTATATTTTATCACAGCTATTACTGTTATTTATATCTCCAGCAAACTATTGCAATTCCCACCATGGGAATCCCACAAAGAAATTCTAGAGCCCACCGTATTGCAGAAGCCCACCAGCCAAGTCGAATAATTCTTGAGTAGGGAGTGAGGATTGAATGAAAATTAATAAACCAACACACTACACATGGGATCTTTCTGAGAGGGTTTCCAGTAGAAAAGTAATAGACTTGGTTTATTCATTTTCAAGTCAGAGCAACAGCACCTCAGTACAATGAGTGGGTTCACAGATAAGTCAAACTCCTTTACCTCACAATATGTCTGTGTGAACCTCACATAAATGAAAGGTGTGAACTTGACAAGACATCCACCTACTGTCTCAAACAAAAGGAGGTAGACTTGGCAAAACATCTTGCATTTATCACTGACTCAGTTAAAGGCCAGTGTGAAAACATGTCTTTCCAATGAGATCTAAACAACAAACACCTGTCCTCTCCAGGTCATACTAACTCCCCCTTCTTTAGTATGATTCCCTGCACTCTGCCAAGGTTTGGTTATGAGTCTCAGCATCTGCTTTGATACACTGCTAGATAGAGTCTTTCAGAGGCCCTCTGCGGTAGGTTCCTGTCCTATTACTTGTTTTCTCCTACATCCAATGTCCATCTCATTTGTCTTTCTAAGTGAGAGTTGATCATCTTACCCTGGAACATCCTTCTTGTTTATCTTCTTTAGGTGTACATATTTCAGTAGGTTTATCCTATCTTATAGGTCTAGTACCCAGTTATAAGTGAGTATATACTGTGTGGTTTTTTTTTTCCCTTCTGTGATACCTCACTCAGGATAATCTTTTCTAGATCTCACCATTTACTTGCAAATTTCATGATTTCCTTATTTTTAGTTGCTGAGTAGTATTCCATTTGTATAAAATTACCACAATTTCTGTATCCATTCCTTCTTTGATGGACATCTGGGTTGTTCCAGGTTCTGGCTATTATGAATAAAGCTGCTAAAAACATGGTTGATTAAATATCCTTGTTGTGAACTTGAGCTTCTTTTGGATATATGCCTAGGAGTGGTATGGCTGGATCTTGAGGAAGCACTTTTCCTAACTGTCTGAGAAAGTACCAGATTGATTTCCAAAGTGGTTGTACAAGTTTACATTCCCACCAGCAGTGAGTTCCCATTTCTCCACACCCTCTCCATCATGTGTTGTCACTTGAGTTTTTGATCTTAGCCATTCTGATGGGTGTAAGGTGAAATCTCAGGGTTGTTTTGATTTGCATCTCTCTGATGGCTAAGGTCGTTGAGCATCTCTTTAAGTGTTTCTCTAACATTCTATATTCCTCTACAGAGAATTTTCTGTTTAGCTCCGTATCCCATTTTTAATTGGATGGCTTGATTTATTGCTTTTTAACTTCTTTAGTTTTTTGTATATTCTGGACATCAGCCCTCTGTCAGATATAGGGTTGGTGAAAATCCTTTCCCAGTCTGTAGGCTGTTGTTTTGTTTTGACCACTGTGTCTTTTGCTTTACAGAAGCCTTTCAGTTTCATGAGGTCCCACTTATTGATTGTTGCTCTTAGAGACAGGAGTTCCACAAGGACCAAATATATGTGGCCATGGGGGTCATTTATGACAGTGTATCTCCAACCAAGGACCATGTATGGATATAACCTAAAACCCCTGCTCAGATGTAGCCCATGGTAGCTCAGTATCCAAGTGGGTACCATAGTAAGGGGAACAGGAACTATTTCTCACATGAACTCAATGGCTGGGTCTTTGACCCCCTCACCCCCCGAAGAGGGAGGAGCATCCCTGCTAGGCCACAGAGGAGGCCATTTCAGCCAGTCCTGAAGATACCTGATAAGCTAGGGTCAGATGAAAGGGATGGAGATCCTCCCTTATCAGTGGACTTGGAAAGGGGCAGGGAAAAGATGAAGGAGAGAGGGTGGGGTTGGGAGGGAATGAGGGAGTGGGATACAGCTGGGATACAAAGTAAATAAACTGTAACTAATCTTAAAAAATTAAATAAATAAAATAATTAAAAATAAATAATAAATAAATAACAAAGCAGCCTGACAGCCCAATGGATCCCCACACCTTATTAGCACTTTGGCCATGAAAACTCAAACATATTTTATTTTTAAAAACAAATCAATAAAGTATAATTAATAAAGAATAGAAAAAGAAAGATATTGTAACCTTAAAACAGGAATAAATGCTTTGAAAAAAAATGATGAGGATGGTGGTACTCTCCTGATGTTACAGGGGACACTGAAATAAAAGTGAAGTCATTTTATAAATGTTAGAAAATCAAAAAGCTAGGTATGATTTTTGTAACCTCCATCTATATAGTTCATCTCTGGTGCTACAAGTAGACACAGAGCACCAGCAACAGAATTTCTCCCTAAATTGAACGATAAGTACAATACATTTCAACATATCAAACCAAGTAGGAAAGGGAAGCAAATTTTCAATACAAAATTCAGCAAGAGCCTATATCCTCCAAAGAACAAAACTTTTTACATAGAAACCAAAAGATAAAATAAAAAAATATGTTTGGGAGTTTAAACAGTAGCCTATATCCAGTAGAGGAAAAAAAATGCTGTTCATGAAGGTGGTTCTTTTGAAATAACCTAGACAGGAAGAATGTGCAAAATTGAAGAATATCTCTATAAATTTTGTGGAAATCACAAAGTGAACAAATATTTACCCAGTGTGTGTTTTAGAGAGGGAATAGGTGAGGAAAGACACAGAAATTTTGTGACTACCAAACTGTGAAAAATCAAACATGAAGATAGAGGAAAAAGAGTAACAAAATAAAACAAGAAAAAAACAAAACAAAAAACAAACAACAACAACAAAATGAAAACCTGTGAAGCTATCTATGAGGGACCCAAATTGGCTTAGCAGCAACAGTTCTAGCAGAAACCACGAAGGTTTCTAAGATGATATATTCAAAACCCAAAATAAAGAAACCAGCCTCAAATACGACAAATAGCAAAGCTTATTTGCTCTTAAAAACTAGCCGGCAAAATGCCTCAGCTAAGCAAAGACTAATGGATATTCAAAACAAACAAAACAAAACAAAACTTTATATTGATTCTTTGTGAATTTCACATCATGTACCCTAATGCACTTCATTTTCCTATACCTTCATATCTGTCCTCTCCCCTTGCAAGATCCCCAGAAAAAAATAAATAAATAAAAAAAATAAAACAAAAAAATGCAAACAAACAAACAAACATTTCTCCAGGTATTGTAGTGTGTCACACAGTATCCCCTTTAGCCCAAACACTTTTACTTTCAAATGTTTATTGTAGTGAGCCATTCATCTGGATCTTTAGGGAAGGGCTGGAGAGCTGGCTCTAATGGCATGGGTATTGTAGTGCTGGTCCTGATGGAATGAGTGCAGGAGAGCTAGTAGGCTGATCAACTCAGCCACCATCATAGCTCATATTCAAGGCTTTGAGTTGACCACCCCAATATCTACGCTGCCTATGAACTGCTGGAGCTCATAAAATGGCTGGTCCTAAAGCTGCAGGGTCTCCACGACACAGAGCAACAACAGAATACTGAAGAGGAGTCCTATGAGGATCCAATGTTGATAGTATAGCAGAAGCCAGAGGCCTGAAACAAGAGTGACATTTTACTTTTGTTTTTATTGTTTTTAAGATTTTAATAAGTCTTAAATAGGTTGTATGAATACATGTGGACATTAGCTATAATGACAGATGATTTAAAACCACCTGACATTGGTGCTTGGAACTAAACTCAGGTCCCCTGGAGAAGGACCTTAAAAGCTAAAGGAAGCAATTATACATGGAAATGAAAATTTAAGAAATCCAATGACTAGAGAAAGAGCAGATGGTGAGAAGAAGGTGGGTGGGACTGGGAGGAGTTGAGGGAGGGGGCTTCAGTGAGGATACAAAGTGAATAAATTGCAATAAATAAATAAATAAATAAATAAATAAATAAGGTTAAAAAAGAAATGCAGTGAACTTCCAGTGATGGGAAGATCAGGTAAAAATTAATTAAGAAACAGGATATTTAAATGTGGGTACATTCTCTTAAATAACACAAAGAATATTCTGACAAACAGATCATTTGATACACATAAAACATGTCTTATTAAATTTAAAAATATTAAAATCACCTCAAGTGCCTTACCCTGCCCACAAAGAGGTAAAGTTGGAAATTCAACAATGAGAGTAGCTTCTGAAAGTTTACAGTAAAAAGTCAATTCAGCAATAGGTTACTGAATAGCCAAGAGCCACTGAAGAATTTAGAAAGATTTTTATTTGACATCCAGTTTATTTTGATTCTTTTAGTCTTTTTTCTCTTGATTTTAATTTTTTGTATTAATTACAGTTTATTCACTTTGTATGCCAGTTGTAGCTCCCACCCTTATTTCCTCCCAATTTCACCTTCCTCCCTCATCTCCTCCAAGTCCACAGACAGGGAAAATCCTCCTTCCCTTCCATCTGAACCTAGTCTATCAGGTCTCATCAGGACTGGTTGCATTGTCTTACTCTGTGGCCGGGTAAGGTTGCTCCCCGTTCAGGGGGAAGTGATCAGAGAGCCAGCCACTGAGATCATATCAGAGACAGTCACTGTTCCCCTTCTAGGATACCCACTGGGGGAGTGAACTGCCATGGGCTTCATCTATGCAGGGGTTCTAGGTTATCTCCATGGATGGTCCTTAGTTGGAGTATCAGTCTCAGAAAAGAACCCTGTGCCCAGATTTTTGGTTCTGTTGCTCTCCTTGTAGAGCTCCTGTCCCCTCCAGGTCTTTCTATCTCCTCCTTCTTTCATAAGGTTCCCTGCACTCTGCCCAAGAAAGATTTTTTTAAAAATCAGTAGAATGAAGAAACTTGAAACATAACATATTCAAACCTATTATATAGGGAAAACAATTTAAATAGAAATTTATGGTAACAGCAAACCTTCACAAAAGTAGGACACAGATACACAACCTCGACAAACTAGAAAAATAAAATAAAGTTAGTAATTGCAAAGAAATAGTAAACATCAGAGCATAAATATGTTACATTTAGTCTTTAAAACATCAGGAAAAAAAACAAGTTAATAATTTGAAAAGATAAAAATCAAATTTGTTAAGAGAAAAGAAAGGAGGGTCAAATAAGAAAGCCAGAGAGAAAAGGACATTGCATCCTACATTATGAAGACACAAGATGTGTAGAATATCTATGAATAATTACATGCCCAACATGAGAAATATAGATGACATGGACAAATTTCTGAGCACATAAATACTACCAGGATTAAATCTTGAAGAAAGATAAATCTGAAAAACAAAACAAAGCCTTACAGGTAACAAGATTAACTCAACCACAGAAAATCTCTTATGAAAGACAAACTCAGAACCAGACAGCTACACTGCATATTTCCAGTAAAGTCAAGGACTGTGGCAATTTCCAAACTACCAACAAAAAAGGGTAGAAGTTTTCTCACTCTTTCAACAGAGTCTGAAGCCATTTGAGTAAAGAATACAACAACCAGATACTGGTATATCTGATGTACAAGGACATAGAAATCCATTACAGAAGCTGAGAGAATAATGGGAATAAGAGGGCCAGATTCTGACACCCAGAATTTATGGACATGTGAAATAGTGGGGTGTGATGGAATCTGCTTGTCATCTAGGCACTGGCGAGGCAGAAACTGATACTTCACTGGTAATAGCTGGATAGCCGAATCAGCAGGACCCAGAGAAAGATCCTGTCTCAGAAAACAAGGTCAGTGACTCCTGAGTAAAGATAGGTTGGTCTCTGGCTTTCATATGCACACCACAACTATGCATACACATATACATGTACACACATGCCTATGCAGCCAAACATAGCACATGTAAACACAAGTACCCCTATGTCTATGCCCTTACACAAGTACAAATACATACACAAAGATATTCGCACACACATCTATTCTCCAACACAAAATAGCATGCATAAACACATGCACAAACATGTTCATACCTTCACACATGCACATACATACCTATTCACACATTCACACACACATGAACGTGCCACTACACACATATACATACACAAATGTACACATACTTGCCTATGTACCCTGCCATATATATGTGTGCATAGACATAGGTGCACACACACACACACACACACACACACACACACACACACATACACTCAAGAAAATACTTACAAAATAATTTCAAGAGTTTGGGCAAAAACATTGTTTGCCATGACTAACTGATGTTTTATCCCAGATATTAAAAAATAAATTAAAAAAAAACACAATTAAGAAGAACATTTGTTAAAATCTGATACCCAAACATTCTGAATAAAGTCAGTATTGAAGGAATCTAACCAAACATGATAAATGTCACCTGCGATTAACTTACATAGTTAATAACAGAATCGGTAAGATTAGTATAGCTACTGTTTTCTCTTGTTAACTGTTTACTAATATTATTATTATATTTGCACATGTTATAAGTCTGTGGACATAGGCATTTGTGTTCCATGGTGTGTGTGTGTGTGGGAAGAGGGGGGAATGACAAAGGAATAGTTTTGGGAGAAAGTTATCTCTTTCCAACCTTATGTGAGTTTGTAAGACTGAACTTAGTCCATTAGACTTGTGCAACTAGTCCTGCTATCTACTATGCTAACTTGCTAACCCAAGATTAGCTAACTCTGGTCACTTTTACTTTCCTAGTCAGGAAAAAGAAAGATCTAAATGGCCATACCAATAGGAAAAGAGGACGTTGCATTTGCCTTTATTGAATGATGACAATGATCTTACGTATAGACATCACTAGATTCCACTAAAAAAAGGGGGTAAAAGTAGTATATTTAGCAAATTTGTAAGAAATAAACTCAACTTACAAACATCAGCAGCACTCCCATATGCCAATAGAAGCTAGTGAAAACAGAAATAAGCAATGAAACTCGTTTTCAGAAGCAATAAAAGGCAAAACCCTAAAATAAAAAACTCAAACCAGACAAGTGACAGACCTTTACAATGAAAACCTTTACAATGAAGAGGCTAAGGTAAATGGAAAAATATCACCAGATACCCTGGATCTGTAGAAGTAATCTTTTAAAAATGTTATTACAGCAAAAAGTGATCTACAAAATCAATGTAATCCCAACAATATTAATTAACTCAGTCATACATAAAAAACCTTAACATGTATGTGAAAGCAAAAAAAAAAAAAAAAAAAAAAAAAAAAAAAAAAAAAAAAAAAAAAAAAAAAAAAAAAAAAAAAAGATCATCAATAGCCAAAGCAAGCTTGAAGAGAACAAAGATGTATGTATCATATTACTTGATTGTGAAATATAATTACAAAGCAATAATAACTAAAATCATGTTAACCATTAGAAAAAAAAATCCAAATTAAATTACAGGAGGAACACATAGAACTCTGTCAATGCCATTGGCAGCCATGAGATTTTAAACACAGGTGTCCCACTCACTCACTGGGGACTGCTGCTCCTTTCCACATGTACTGTCAGGAAACTAGATAGACAAGGCAGAAAGATAAAACTGAATAGTTATCCAATGCCAATACAAAGCCAACTTCAAACAGAATAAGAACTAAAATGTAAGACTCAAAGCCCTGAAGTAACTAAAATGACAAAAAACAAAAACGATCAGTAAGTATGCTTCATGACATTGCACTGGGTGTGGAATCTTCAGATAAGGAAGCAAAGTACAGGCAAAATAGGTGGGGACAGACAATCAAGGCTGCACTAAACTAAGAGACTTCCACAAAGCAGAAAAGCAATGCACAAAATAGAAAGACCCTCTAGAGTGGAGGAACACCCCGGAGAGTAGGAGGAAACACTTGTAGAGTGGAAGGAAGACCCTGTAGAGAAGGATGAAGACCCTGTAGAGTGGGAGGAAAGCTCAGAGTACACACTTGAGAAGCATCAATGCTCAAGAAACAAATTAAGCATTAAAATTATAGTGCATTTTCATCTAACCTTCATTAGAATGACCACTATATAAAAAAGAAAACTAATGAATATTTGAGAATAAGGGCAAGATAAAAAAGCTCACATTTAATAGTCTTAAAACTTAATACAAAAATTATGAAAATATGTCGAGACTTTCCAAAACACTAAAAGTAAAATTACTATATTATTCACCAGTCCCACTAGCAGGTTCACACCTCAAGGCAATAAATTCACTACTGGGAGAGCTATTTAACTCCATGGTAATAAAAGTATTATTTCTAGTAGCTAAGAAATGCAATGAAAATGGATGAACAAGGAAAATGTTTATATGCAAAATACAATAATATTCAGCAGTAAAAATGAAATTCTGTCCTTTTTGACAACACACATGGCCCTAGAGTACTTTACATTAAACAAAATGAGTCAGACATTTAGACAAACATTGCATGAGAGCCATCATATGTAAACTTTTTAACAAGTTGTTCTCTTATTAGTAGAGAGTAGAACAGTAGATCTTAGATCTTGGGAAGCATATGGAGGAAACAAAGAGGACATTGAGGGGCTGGTCAGATATAGTACTCTGGCACACTGGTAGCTACACGTCACAATAATGATTTCTTTAAATGAATAAGAGAATTGTTTCCTTTTTATATTCTCACAAAAATAAAGGGCAAGTCCATGAGAAAAAAATTGTTAAGTGCCCCACTTCAATCATTGCAAAGTGTGAAAGCATCATTTCTATACCGCAAATAGCAAATATGCACAACTACTATACCATGCAGGGAAAAGAAATTAATATATTTTAAAGAGTTAGGAACAGACAATGCAAGTCCTACAAAAAGATGGATATCTGGCACTAACCCATAGAGGCAAAGGAGTCTTCTGAAATGCCAGAGTATGAAAGGTTGGCAAGAAAAGTGCAGTTGGAGGTAGCAGATCCATTCAGGCAGGCCCTAGGTTGCGCACAAACAGTAAAATCAGCAAACTTGAGAAAGCAACACAAGAATGACATGCCCAGAGCCAAAATAATCACATGCTGATTAATGAATGTCCAAACAATATAGGCTAAGCTAATGCCGCAAATTTATATTTTGCGCTTGCCAGCTGCTAGGACAACAAAGGAGTACAACACTGAAGAAAATAGACAAGAGTTTTGGTTCCATGCTGTTTTAGTTTTAAGTAAGTGAAAGTAATCGCAGTATGACCACAGATGTTACTTATGTTCTTATAGTTGTTGTTTTCCAACAACTATAAAATCTGAAGGAAACAGTAGGCTCTTATTAAGTAGCAGGAACACTTTAGCTTTGCCACTCAGGTTGTTTTTATTTGAAGGAACTATACTTTAGCTGAATTTTTTTTTGAGAATTTTCAAATTTTATTGATTTATTCACTTTTCATCTCTAGTGCAGCTCCCTCCCTCCTCTCCTCCTACTCCCACCCTCCTATCTTCTTCTCCTCAGAGAAGGAAAGCCCTCTTCACCAACCTACCTCAGGACATCAAGTGGCATCAAGTCTAAGCACATCTTTTTTCCACTAAGGCCCTACAAAGTAGCCCAGCCAGGGGAAAGTGACAGAAAAGCAGGCAACAGAGTCCATGTTAGAGACAGTCACTTCTCTGATTTCTGTGGGATCCTTATGAAGACTAAGCTGCCCTTTTACATATATGTATGGGCCTAGGTCTAGTCCATGAATGCTATTTAGTTGGTGGTTTAATCTCTGTAAGCCCCATGGTCCTTGTTGAGTCTGTTGGTCTTCTTGTGGAATTCTTGTCTCCCCTGTTTTGCTCTATCTCTTTCACAACTCTTTCACAAGTTTCCCAGAGTTCTGTGTAATGTTTGGTCCTGGGTTTCTGCATCTGTTCCAATCCACTGCTGGGTGAAGAATTTTTATTGTTCAGTTTTCCTCCACAAAAATAATGCTGAGAACTGAGGGTTCCCCAATAATAGGAACAGGGACTATCTCTGACATGAACTCATGGGCTGGCTCTTTGATTACCTCCACCTGAGGGGGGAGCAGCCTTACCAGTATACAGAGGAAGACAAAGAAGCCAGTCCTGATGAGACCTGATAGACTAGGGTCAGAAAGAAGGGGAGGAGGACCTATCCTATCATTTGATTGGGGGAGGGTCATAGGTGAAGAAGAGGGAGGGAGGGTGAGATTGAGAGGGGATGGGCAAGGGGGTTACAGCTGGGATACAAAGTGAATGAACTATACTTAATAAAAATAAAATTAAATTAAAAAGTAATGCTGAGATTATGAGTACTTCTCACTTATGAATTTTGGAAAAGTAATATAGAATAGATAAGTAACTGTTATCTATAGTTACATGCTTCAGATTCAAATCTGTTTCTTTTAGATACACTAATAGCCTTGATGATAAACATTTTATTTCTTAAAATTATTACAATAATAACATATATGAGCACCATTGAGAGGAGCAAATAATGTACAACACCAACAAACTAAGTAATACAATTTTAAAACTGTGGTACAGAGCTAAACAGAGATTCTCAACAGAATGGTAGAGAAACAGTTAAAGAAACGCTCACCATCCTCAGTCATCAGGGAAATGCAAATCAACATGAGTCTAAGAGCCTCAAACCCACTGACATGAACTCAATGGCTGGCTCTTTAACTCTCCCCTCCCCCCACCAACGGAGGAGCAGCCTTGCTAGGCCACAGAGGAAGACAATGAAGCCAGCCCTGAAGATACCTGATAAGCTAGGGTCAGATGGAAGGGGAGGAGGACCTCCTCCCCTACCAGTGGACTTGGAAAGGGGCAGGGAGGAGATGAGGGATGGAGGGTGGGATTGGGAGGGAATGAGAGAGGGGGCTATGGCTGGGATACAAAGTAAATAACCTGTGATTAATATAAAAAATTATAAAAAATAGGCAAAAAAAGAGAAAGGGGCACCCTCCTGCATTGTTAGTGGAAATGTAAACGTGTACAACCACTTTGGAAGGGGGTAAAAAAGGGAGGGAGGGTGGGAACTGAGGGAGGACTGAGGGAGGGGGTGTATGCTGCCACGACACAAAATGAATGAATTGTAATTAATAATAATAATAATAATAATAATAGAATTATAACTTCATCCATCAATGTATGATAGTACTAAAAAAGCCATCCATGTAGTTATGTGTAAGCAGTAAAGATAAAGACTGAATAATGACAGTTATCATATATGAGATATTAGTAATGTACTAAGGACTTTTTTTTTTTTTTGCTCTAGTTGCAGTCTCTAGTAAATACGACTCTTACAGGAAACTCAGCTGTGGATGTAGTAAAGTAGTATGCATGATTAATGCATAGGGTGGGAGCATATCTAAATATTAGCAAAGCTCAAGTACAGTCAATAATAGCTAAAAATAATAGATAGTAGAATAATAGAAAATAGAATAATAGAAAAAAATAGCTGAAATCAAAGACTTTAAATTTAATATTTTTCAGTTTCAATCACATATAATACATCTGGTCACACTCATCCTTCCACTCTCTTATCATCTTCCCACCATGACCACTCTTCCTTTCCTCCCCACATGTGCCCATCCCACATATCCTTCTGCTTTGACTTTGTGATTTACTGGACTTAAACATGGCCACACATGTGTTGGACAAGTGTTGAGCTACTTCACTAGCTAAACCACTGAAGCAAGACTTACTGTTCCTTGGAAGCCCTTTCCTGCCACTAGCTCCCTGGTGTATTTCTGAGGCCCAGAAGCTCCTGCCCTATATGATAAACTATTTAGGGAGCCAGTCTTTTATAGCACCTTTGTAGACAACCAAATCACAACTGCTATGAGTTTATGACTACTGTGGTCACATGGGTGTAAGATAGCATCTCAAGGCTTTTTCCCAATATTTATTCATATTCACTCATTTTTATTCTCTCTGCCCTCCTTCCTCTCCTCTCATGTGTTTGTGTGTGTGTGTGTGTGTGTGTGTGTGTGTGTGTGTGTATGTGTATGTGTGCTTGTATCAGTGATCAACTTTTAGGAGTCAGTTCTCTCCTACCATACAGATTCTAAGGAAGCAAACTCAGATGGACAATCTTGGCTGCCAGCACCCTCAAAAGGGAAGCAACCTGTCTGGCCCAAGATGGATTTCTTGACTATGTCTGGTTTAGCTGTGTGGTCCCTCAAACTTCACATATCTTTACCAATGTACTTGTTGGGTTCTATAACAATCTACTTGAATGATGTTTCCTGCATTGCACCAAGGGATTAAACAGAACAGGTCTTATTCACTCTTATGCATATTACATCCAAAATAGGTTACTTTAATATCAAGAATATAGGTATTCAATAAAATGCCACTGAAAATGAAGAAATAATGTGGTTTTAAATGCAGTCATTAAGTACATAATAGTGGGGTGGAAAAGCAGACAGTCACTGAAAATTAATAACAGTTCTTATTCATCAACTACCTGAGTGAATCACATTGTGACCATTTGAATAGATTTCCAATCTAAGGCAAATTCTTTCATCAACTACAGGAGTAAGTCAGATATTCAGGCAATTTTCTGAACAATGTGAACCTCATAAAAGTATTTTATTTCTTCTCTGGAAATTTCTTTGTCTCCCCTTCTAATTGTACCTTGTTCACTGTCTTTTTTTTCTTTCCTTCTTAAGACCCTTATTGAAAATAGAGTTTTATGTTTGGTAAACATTCTCTACCAGTAATGTGTGCCCCACTTCCCATCCAACCCTTGTTTTCTGTGGGGAAACTTTCCTTGGACAGATGCAATGGGTTTCCAATAATTCAAGTGTTTAACAGCATCACTAAGTTATCCCATTTTAAAATTTTGTTGTTAATTCTTTAATTCTTCAAACTCCTACCAGAGCCAATGCTCAGTATAGCTCCAAAGATTAGTGAAAAAAAAAGTGAATTCTTCCTGTTTCTTCCTATAAACTCCTAGTACTTTAGGTAATATGTAGAGGAGAGTTGACAAAATTATCAAAATTTGAGTTAAAACATGCACTCATGTTTATGATTATTATTTCACTGACAAGTGAACTGGATTCTGAATTATCTAAGATACACCTCAAGGCATATCTGTGAGGGTGTCACCAGAAACATTTAACTGAGAAGGAAAGAATCACCCTGGATCTGCATTGCAGAATCACAAGGCTTATGGTCTTAAAATGAAAAAAAAAAAAGCAAGAAAAGAAGATGGCTGAGTACCAGGTTTCATTCCTTTTATTCTGCCTCTTACTGTTGCTACGATACCTTCACACCCTGATGAAGTAGAAGCTCCCAAGCCTTCATACTCTGATGAAGTATGTACTACCATGCTTTTGACATTAATGAGTCATATTATCATGCCTTTATACCCTGATGAGCTCTATTCCTTCTCAAACTGTGAGCTAAAAAACCCTTAAGCCGAAAGTTGCTCCTGTCAGTTATTTTATGTTAGTGATGAGAATGATGATTCCATCCCTCAATTATAGATGCAAACCCCAGCTCTTTGAGCAGCAACCTTGGGCATTCCCCTACTCAAACATGGGAAGTGTGATTGGTGTGAGGTTTTCCTAATTCCCCAACTCCTTCTTCTGTTAGCATCGCCTACAGCTCTTACTCGTAGGGTTGTCTATATAAGTTTGGCACAAGCACAGTTCTGGACACTCTATTTTCCATGCTGTGCACTTGCCACACAGGAATATTATATATCTAGCCACAGGAAATGGAGAATGTATGGGGTTCTATCCACTCACTCTTAATTGCTTTAAAATTCCTACACTGTTGTCTTCTTAAATACCCACAGGGAAGAGATCTGTAAATCCAATGCATAAGCAGATGCCCAATCAGGTAACAATGTTGCAATTTTCCTTTCCCACCAGACTCCATATCTTTATCAGTGAGAGCCAGAAAATATGGAAGAGTAGGCAGATTCTTAGAAAACCTCTGTGTGCAGCGTCAGCCAGGATGAAGCCCCTCTTCTTCCTCCCCTCCTATTTCTTTTCCTTCTCCTAGCCCCTCAATAATTGGAGATTCACTGATATGGTTTCCCCTTAGTAGATAGTATTCATTTACCTAAATTTTTATCTGTACATTAAAGAGAACCGAATCTCCTGCCTTACAGTATGATTATAAAATTAACTAAATTCATAGTTAACTATGGATTTCTTAGTCTATTACCTGCTTCAGAGAGAACACTCAACAAATATTAGGTGTTATTATTAATATTTATCAATACTTTTCATTTAGTAAGAAAAATTAATTCTCCACATATTCTCCCCATGAAACAAGTCTTAACAAGAATGCACATTTCCAGTGATGTCTGGCTATCAAATTATTTTCCCTCTTTAGGAAGAACATAGGTATTAATTTCTAAGGTCCAGTAGATGGATCTGATGACATTGGAGGGGAACAGCTGTGTGTTTGACTTATATTTCCAGGCACAGTCCATCACTGAGTTGTGCCAGGAGCTCCCTAAGGAGGTAAAGCAGAAACAATGGCTAGTTCTACTTTTCTTATGCAGAACTGAGCTCTTTGTCTAGGTATACTATTTCCCAAGTGGGCTGGGCTCTCTTACATAACTAGAAATTAAGAGAAAGCTCTGTAGATACACCCAAAGATGGTATCCCATTAGGAGCTTGACACCTGAAGCAAATTTAGGTCCTTGTTTGCTCTTTTTGAGGCCTATTCTTCTCTGTTCAGTTAAATATTGATACTTAACCTATACTTCCAAAACAACAGAAAATTAGTATTCAATCTCCAGTAATTACTTTGGAAAAGATCATAAAACCATCATTTTATATCTACCAATAAAAGGAAATTAGTAATATTTTTAAAACAAAGGCATTGGCAGCAAGCATGAGTTTAACACCCCATAACCAGCATTTACCCATTACTTTTGAATCATAAATCACATGGCAAATTACACAGAAGTAAATCCTTCAAGAACCATTAAGCAGCACAGCTGATTTTTCACTTTAAGTACACATCGTACATTAAAAACTTTTCACTACCAAAGAAATAAAGAAAAAACAAGCATGAACCAATCATATTTTTTTACATTAGAAAAATAATTTTATTAATTTTAACCATAGAAATTTAAGTTGTCTTTTTTTAGGATTTTTTATTTATTTTTTATTTATTACAATTTATTTACTTTGTATCCCAGCTGAAGGCCCTCCCTCATCCCCTCCCAAACCCATCCTTCTTCTCTCTTCTCCTCCCATGTCCCTCCCCAAGTCCACTGATAGGGGAGGTCCTCCTCCCCTTCCATCTGACCCTAGCCTATCGGGTCTCATCATGGCTGGCTGTACTGTCTTCCTTTGTGGTCTGGTAAGGCTGTCACCCCCTGGGGGAGGTGGTCAGAAAGCCTGCCACTGAGTTCATGCCAAAGACAGTCACTGTTCCCATTACTAGCAAACCCACTTGGACACTTAGCTGCCATGGGCTACATCTGTGCAGGGGTTCTAGCTTATCTGCATGCATGGTCATTGGTTGGAGTATCAGTCTCAGAAAAGACCCCTGGGCCCAGATTTTTTGGTTCTGTTGTTCTCCTTCTGGAACTCCTGTTCATTCCAAATCTTTCTATCTCCCCCTTATTTCATATTTGCAGGCAAATGGTGGGAATTAGAAAAGATCATTCTGAGTGACGTATCCCAGAAGCAGAAAGACACACATGGTATATACTCACTTATATGTGGATATTAGACATATAATGTAGAATAAACATACTAAAATCTGTACAGCTAAATAAGCTAAGCAAGAAAGAGAACTGTGGCTAAGATGCTCAATCCTCATTCAGAATGACAAAGAGGATAGACATCGGAAGAGAGAGAAAATAGGGAACAGGATAGGAACCTACTGTAGAGGACCTTTGAAAGACTCTACCCAGCAGGATGTCAAAGCAGATGCTGAGACTCAGCCAAAAAGCCTCTTTTTTTGTTCTACTCTTATATTCTTCTTCAAAGAATCATTCATTCTTCTAGGAAAATAAAAAAAAATCCATAGTCATTTTTTAAGAACATTGGGAGAGAGAAGAATATTAATGATGTTGTTTAAAAAAAAAGAAAGAAAGAAACTGTTTACTGGGAGAGTATTTTGCCATGCCATAATTAGTTGAGATAAGATAACACCTTATCACATTAAAAGACAGGAAAAATGACATAAAGAATTGATTAAGAAACTAAGAAGATATTATGGAAAATAAAAGGGGATACCAAAAACTGAAGATTTAGGTTGTTTATGTGGCAAGTTAAGCATTCCTAAGTGACACATTGCATAGGGTGTTAGAGTAAAGACTCAATGGGTTAAAAATATTAAAGCGTTCGGTCACTATTGCTGATACTGCCAACACAAAGAAGAGAAGACCCAGACTGACCCAGACTCAAAGACGCTGGCTTCTAAGCCCTGCTGAAATGTTTTTGTTGTTGCTGTTGTTATTTTGTTTTGTTTTGTTTTTTAATTGCTAACCCTCCCTTTCACTCCTTACACCTTCATTCCTTGCTTAAGACACTTAACACATGGTCCTATAAATGAAGGCAGAAGTCACAACAAATGGCAACAATAAACAACTTCTGAATGCAGAAACAAAAACTTAATCTAAAATCAAATACAATAACATTTTTAAATGGAATATAACAAAACAAATATTAAAAGAAGAGCCAAAGAAACAGCACAATAAACATAATGTAGACATAGAAATACACATATGCACACACAAAGAAATCCCAGTAAAGTTAAAAGTAGAATGGAGACAAAGATTTTAAGGAAAGGCTCTCCCTTGTTGCATCCCAGGAATTCATTGAAGAGGGTTTGAATACATCCAGGACTCTGTATTGAGCATACCCAAAACACCTCAGTTTGGATTTGAAACTACAGAATGTTGTGAACTGCAGTAGACTTACTGTACAAAGCTTTCTGCTTTTACAAAACATGCCTACACTACAAAAAACATTCTCCATTTTTCTACCATCATCCCCCAGAGATATATCAAAATCAGTATGTCTTTGGATTGCAGTGTGTTTGGATATCTGATTTTTTTTAATTTCCATTTCAGTTGCTGACTTGAGTTTCATGAAAAATCATTCCAATATGCAGGGTGATAATGGTTGGATCTCTCTCAGAAGATGAAATAGAATAGACAGAGGAAATGGTTAACAGAGAGACCAGGATAGGAGACAAATTGCTGAGGAAAATGAGGGTATGGATTAGATGTGGTGAGACCAAGGGCAGGAGGACAGAGAGAAGAGGTGTTAGTATTTTGGAACAAAACTTGCTTCTGTGTTACCTAGCAATTTATGATGTCATCATGTATTGCTGGCAGGTGGCCACAACTGGAAGGTGTGGTTACCTTGCCCCTTAAAGGTCAACCCTACATGTGATCTCTCTCTCTCACTCTTCTTTCTTGCTCTTCTCTCTTGCCCTCTTGTTCTCTCTCTCTCTCTCTCTCTCTCTCTCTCTCTCTCTCTCCCATCAGCACCTCCCCCTCTTTCTCCCCAACATGTCCTGCTCTCCTTTCCCCACCTTCCCTCTTCATATCCACCTAATAAACCTCTTTCATAACAGATCGGTTGACAGACTCATCTTTTATTAATACATCTAACATTGGTGCATGGCTGGGAAAGGGTCTCTCCTGGCTTTGCTGGCTTTGCTAGGACCCCTTTCGGACTCCTGTAATCTAATAGGACCAAAAACGGTTGCAACCGATTTTCTCTGCTCTATACCTAAAACCTCCACTTTTCTCTCAACTGCCCTCATGCTCGCACACAGCCGTGCTGCTCTCTCTAGGCCCTCCCTGGTTTCCCCGGATGCCTGCACTCTCCCCAGGCTTGGATCCCTGTGTGTATGACCCAGCTATCTGCAATGGCCACCAGAGACACGGTGGCTGCGTCTGGACCCTTTGGCCCCAGCAGAGTGGAGTGTTTGGCGGTGATGGTAGGAGCTATGCTCGGGTCCCCTGGAGGGCAAGCCAAAGAGACTGTGTGTGTTTGCTATTCCAGCACCAAGCCTGGCAAGCCAAAGGGACGTTGTGTGTTGCTATTCCGGCGCCGAGCCCTGGAGATTCATGCCATGCTAAAATCAACTTTAAAAATTAGGCACGCTAAAGATGAGCATCTCTTTAAATGTTTCTCTGCCATTCTATATTCCTCTACAGAGAATTCTCTGTTTAGCTCTGTACCCCATTTTTAATTGGATTACTTGATTTATTGCTTTTTAACTTCTTTAGTTCTTTATATATGCAGCCCTCTGTCAAATATAGGGTTGGTGAAGATCCTGCTATTGTCAGACCTAGACACAATATGCCTTGCTGCCAGACTCAAAAACAGGCCTAAATAAAACCTTTACCATCCCTTTAGTTAAAGGACAATAAATGTTCATAGCAGTCTCAACTATGTCTCATGGTAAATAACTAAATACAAAGGTCCCTCTCAATAAATATTATTTGAGAGTCTTAAAAAAGTGTCTTAAGGTTAGTAAATACAAGTTACACATATTTGAGATTCTTAAAAATGCCTTAATATTGGTAAACGTAAGTTATACATGTTTGAGAATCTAAAAAGGTGTCTTAAGGTTGATAATGCAACTTATGAATGTTTGAGGGTCTAAGAAAGTGTTTTAAGGTTGGTAAATGAAAGTTATAAAGGATACAAGGTCTAAGGTGATTTAACGTATCTTAAATAGGTAAAGAGGCTTAATATTTCCTCCTGTTGCTATGCTACTGTTGTATTGACTGTCCAGAGCTTTGACCTTTATCAATAGAGCTCTAATTTATTAATCTGACTCTGATACAAAAACATTCCACTTTACCATGTACTATTATGGTTCTAAGCTCAAGATTGTATACTAAAAGTTAATATCAAGTGAGTTTCCCTTTTACTTCATAAAAGGCTTTGTCTTTTCAGAGATCCCCTTAAAAATACTTATGCTATTAACACAAATATGTATGTCTACTCTTCTTCTACAATGTATATTTCAATGCAGAGTACAATTGTGATACTAAAGTTTTATCTCCTTCTTAAATCTTAAAAGTAATTCTTGTAAGCTGCAGAAAGTCCACCTAAATCCATCTCTCAGGTCAACTGGACTCCAGATGAGTACTGCACTTATTGCCTATCTCAAAAGGTGGGACTCCTCCCCTTTTGGGATTTCCTTTCCTGGCTACCAGACTGCTATTACTGCATGCAACACTTCATGCAACACTTGCTGGACTGGTGAGTTCTCCTTATTGAACAGCCACTAGATAGGTGAGTTCACTCCATTTTTTCAACATAAAACGCCTCTCTTGGTAGGGGAAGCTTGACCACAGAGCTCTGGCAACTTCAAACTATCTTTTGAGACAAAGGGATCCCCTCCTCCCCCAGCCATAGACTTAACTGTCTGAGGTTGACCCTCTATGCTGACCTCCATTGTAGGGCCCCACTCTCCCTTGGGAGGTATGTCCCCATTCACACATGGTTCCTTCTCCCCCTCTCTCACTCAAGGAAAGACCTAGGGCTAGGCAAACCATTGTGCCCTCTGCTGTGCCCTGCTGGGCATCTGCACCCCAATCCCTGGCCAAAAGCTAACGAGCTACTGGACCAGGTAGCACCTCTCACTTGAGTCTCACCTTGCCTTTGGGATGCCCTTGGAAGGTCCCTGACTTCTGCCCCCAATGGGAGGTGCCCAGATGTCTGTCCCTCCAGACAGGATGTCCTCTGGAGAATTTTAAGTTTCTACACCTAGTGCCAGCTAGCACTAGGGCCTCTAAGTTTACACACTTCTGTAACCAAACTTCAACTCAATGACAGATCCAAAACAAAGCCTTTTAACTACTGCCAGTGACTGGGTAAATAAAGGTCCCCCCAGGAAGACAGAGGTTCCCATGTTCAAATCTCATTGATCCAAACCTTCCACCTCTGTTTGCTCTCCCAAAAGTTTTCAATGCATACCTAAAGGAATTTCCCATAACCGACTCAATTTTATCTTTTGCCTATATATATGTTTCAGTATCCTGTAAGACACAGATGTTTCCTATAGCCACAACAGTGCCAAAGCAGCTATAGGTGTTCAACTCTGACCTCACAGACTTCCATCAAGCTGGACCTGCACTTTCCCTCCCAGCCATGGATGGTCTCACAGACCCTGGAAAGCATCAAAACAGCCTATTTTTCCTGGACTTGGCCAGCATTTCAGCCTTTTGACCTCCCTACAGTGCCCCCAGTGTCAGCAGGAAGCAGCCAGAAGAGAATCTATGCCCGTTATTCACTTGTTATTAACAAAGGGCTAAAATGGTGTGCTTCAGGACCAGGACAAGTGGCTCCAGGTTCTCCCAGCATTCCCCAGTCCCTACTTGCTGCCTTGCATGGCTGGCAACTCTCTACTGACTACCCTCTGCCCTAAATTTTCCAGGGCAGAGGTTTCCCTCACTTTTGAGCTTGTAATCTGACCATTTTGTTGCTATAATTCTCTCTGTCTCAACCTCTTTCATGACAACCAAGAGCTGCTTCCAATGAGATTAAATGTATATACTTTAACTTACCTTATAAAAAGCAGTCCAAGTTTCTCATTTTTTAATTACAGAAAAAGGGAGGAATGTTAGTATTTTGGGACAAAGGTGCTTCTGGGTTACCTAGCAACTTATGATGTCATCATGTGTTGCCAGCCAGGTGGCCACACCTGAAAGGTGTGGTTACCTTGCCCCTTAAAGGGACAACCTGACATGTGGTCACTCTCTCACTCTTCTCTCTTACTTTTCTCTCTTACTCTTTCCTCTTGCCCTCTGGCTCTCTCTCTCAGGGCGCCCCCCCTTCTCCCCATCATGTCCTGCTCTCCCTTACCCCCTTCTCTCCCTCTTCATATCCACCTAATATACCTCTTTCATAGAAGATTGGTTGACAGACTCATCTTTTATTAATACATCTAACACTAGGCCCCCTACACAGATGTATCCAACGGACAGTTTGGTCTTAATGTGGCTCCCCTAGTAAGCCTGACAAGGACCCTATTGCTTGCTTTTGGATCACTTTTGCTGGAGGGGCTGCCTTGTCAGGCTATAGGGGAAGAGGATGTGCTCAGTCCTAATGTGATTTCATGGGCTGGGGCGGGTTGGTGGGGAGGGGCTCCCCTTTTCTGAGGGGTAGGGAATGGAAGGAAAGGGGAAGAAGGAGGAAGGCTCGAACCAAGGGAAGAGGAGGGAGAGGCTACAATTGGAATATAAGCGAATCACTTACTAACTTCTTACTTACTAAATTAATTAATTAATTAAAATCTTTCCAGTGAATCCCGCCTTAGAATTAGGCCCCAAACATATTTCTGCCATTGTATACTACATATTTTTATGAAGTGGAGTTCTCAGCAGTGACTATTATAAATCAAAATATTGATTACAAGTATCAAATATTAAGTATTACAAATATTAAAAGTAGCAAATATTAAGCTAATATTTAACAATTTTCTTTTTGTGTGTACAGGTTATGTATACAGGATTAAAAAAGTGCACCTGACTTTTTCCATGCAGTTCTTTACTTTTTACTTTTTCAAAGGAAAGAACATAAGCAAATTTTCTTTTGTCTTTAATAAGTGGTAAAATTGCCTTTTGATTTATTGTTTGATCTATATATACCTACTTTATATACTGATAACCGCTGGTGTCAGAGAGGATCTCAAACAGTGGTCACCAGCTGAAATATTTAAGAACACCTGCTTTAACAGATACTTTTATTACATAACTTCAGATATGATTTTTGCATTGTTTTATATTGATGTATGTAATATTACACTGCATTATAGTGTATTGATTGTATAAACAAATGAGCTACATAATTTGACAAAAGCAAATAACATCAATCATTATTTTTATTAAATCCACTTTAGTATAACAAGTGATAACTATTTTCCCTTTACATGGCTGAAGAGACTGCAAACATTAGAGAGTTGTGGTTTTGAATCTTCTTGCTTTTATGGGACGTGAACTTGCTATGTAGCTCAAGATGACCTAAAATTTGAGTTTATTCTGTGTCAGCTTAAGGTTCATTAGGATAACAAGGGTATGCCACCAAATCTGATTCTGCTTTATCTCAATGCACATTTTTTTTCAGATTAAGAATTTAAGATGAAATAGAAAGAATTTTCCTAACTGGAAAGTGACTTTTCTTTTTGCTTTCCATGCTAATTTTGAATTGGCAATCTATAAATACCCATCACTGAACTGACAAAGCATCCCATTTGGTATATTTAAATTTGAAATATATTACTATGAACTATAGGTGTCATACTGTGCAATGAGTCAAAAAATAGCCCTTTTTCCCTTTATTCCAATTGAAGTACCATATCTTTGACTATCACCATTGTCCCATCACCTTTGTCCTTCACCTATAAACAACTTCTGATAATTACCATTGTCTACTCAGTGTTTGATATTTTTAGGTTCTAGACATCCATGGGATCTTAAGGAAATCTGTCTAATTTACTGGTTCACAGATTTGAGGTTTATTTATGTTGTTGGAAATTATATAACTTCCTGCATGTTACATTGAGGATATTCACAATTGATTACTCCACTACAGACTACACTTTTAGTTCTGCATCTTGGTTTCTATAGAACCATGCTGGAAGGAATGTAAGTTTAGCCAGCTCTTCAACATACTCTGTTCTTTTGGCTAAATTCTATATCTAAACTAGAATATATGTTATTTCTCACATTGGTCATTTTAATAATGATCAGAATGTTTTCCTTAATGGCTATAGTAGTTTGTTTTCACTAGTTGTATTCCCCAGATACTCATTAACATTTTTATTCTGATTAAATTAATTTTAACATGTGTTTGGGTATTAAGGTATTTTTTAAATGATTAGTAATGCTTATCTTCCATAATTATCTGTTGCCTATTGTGTGTTTAGAGAACTACTTAGTCATGCCTTTTTCCAGTTTTTAATGACGTTATTTATTTTATTCAGTGGAGTTGCTTGAATCTAGATGTATATATGATTTTACTATTTCCTTTTTATTCTTTCTTGTATTTTTTTATTGCATATGTTGTATTTTCTATACTTTGTGGATTATTTCCATTTTTTGTCAAAACATTTTTTATTGTAGGAGTCTTATCTATTTTTTAATTGGCTGATAGTTTTAATCAGATTGCTTTTCTTGGTAATTTTTCAGTTAAATCTTATACTTAAGTCTTGAATCCATTTGTGAGTATGTTTTTAGACAAGACCAATTCTGTTCTTCTGCATGCAGTAAGTAACTTTCCTGGCTCTAGTTATTGAAGAAAAGACTGCCTCCCCCTGCTCATGTCTTCTTGGCAATATTGTCAAAAGTAATTTCATTTCTGAATGATAGGAAAAGAAGAAGGGGAAGCCTCCCAGTAACAAGGCTGAGAAAATATTTTCAACAAAAATCATAGAAGAAAGTTTTCCAAACCTAAAGAAAGAGGGCCCTATAAACATATGAGAAGCTTACAGAACACCAAATATATTGGACCAGAAAAGAAAATCTTCCTACCACATAATAAGAGAAACTTAAATCAATCCCACTGAAATCAGGGACAAGACAAGGCTGCCCACTCTCTCCATACCTCTTCAACATAGTACTTGAAGTCCTAGCCAGAGCAATAAGACAACTAAAGGAAATCAAGGGGATACACATCAGAAAGGAAGAGGTCAAAGTGTCACTATTTGCAGATGATATGATAGTATACATGAGTGACCCT